>JAXCMG010000252.1:1458956-1490604 GCA_034642415.1 Podarcis siculus
TCTGGTTCTGCTGCCAACGGGACTGCTTTTTCAATAAGAGTCATGTCTTTGGGAAAGATTTATAAGTGTTTGAGCTGTTAAATCCCAAAAGCAAATGGTCATGTACAGTTTATACTTCTTTGGACTCTGGGGTTGGCTCTTTTTTTTTTTTTAAGTCTTTTAAAATTACTTTTTACTGAATTTTACTTTCCTGGTTTTCAAACTGAGCTCACTTGTCAAAACCTTGGCATCTTGAGTTCCCTCCAGATGTATTGGACTACAGCTCAAATCAGCCTTGGCCAACATAGTGTGAACCATCTGGTGGGCACCTGGAGGGCAAAAGCTTTCATTAGGTATTTCTGGTCCCTCTTGCCCTGTTTCTCCCCCCCTCTTGTGCTAGGACACTTGCTGCTTTCAATGTCTCCTTGTAATGGCTCAGCAGCGTTGAGTCTTCAGCACAGGAATGCTTCTCCAGGTAGGTTGAAACCCATTTCCTTGGGAAATTGCCTTCCCATGTGTGTGTACCAAGTGTACCTGATGGCTAAACTGCATCCATCTGAATTGAATGGAGCTGGGTTAAGGTACGGTCCTCGTCAAAGAAGGTGCTGCACATTTTGTGGGTGACCTTTTCATCTTCCGTAACATCAGGTGCTGATTCTTCTGCCTTCGCCACCCTGCAGTGCTGAATTTAGGGTGGTGTGATTGGTTTCCCTGCACAGGGTGCTGAGCTGAAGGGGTGCAAAACAACAACAACAACAACATTTATATGTATGCCTACTGAGAGGATCCACTAAAAAAACTGCTCCAAAAGGAATTACAGTGGTACCTCCAGTTGTGAATGGGATCCATTCTGGAGGTCCGGTTGGATCCTGAGGAATTTGCAACTGGAGGTGCTGCTTCTGCGCATTCACTGCAATTTAGGACTTCTGTGCATGTGCACGGCACGTAGAGCACTTCTGTGCATGCGCGCAGGGCGAAACCCAGAAAACTACTTCTGTGTTTACCACATACGTATCCCGAAGGATATGTAACGAGGTGAACGTAAGCAGAGGTACCACTGTATTGTTCTCTGAACATAGCAATGGTGCCCACTTGAGAGATGCTGGAACGGAGTTCCAGCGAGTTCTGGCTGAAAAAAAGCCCTGCTGCTTCTCATCCATATCCTGGTTTATTTCAGTTAACCACTATAAACTGCCTTGGGTATTTTAACGGACACTTGGAAGCTGCCTTAAACCAAGTGAGACCACTGGTCCATCTATTTCAGTATTGTATACACTGACTAGCAGCATCTCCAGGATTTCAGTCAGGAAATCTCTCCCTGCCCTCCCTGGAGTTGCCAGGGATTGAACCTGGAACCAGGTTCTGCATGCAAACCAAATGCCCCAACACTGAGCTATGGTGAGGTGTGTAAAAATATATATATATATTGTGTGTGTGTGTGTTTTATATATAAATATACATAGGTGGTGACCGTTTTGCATGCAGGTTCCGTTCCTGGTCCCTACACGCATTGGCAGAGTGTGCATAAGCATGTCCCATCATGTTCTGCCCTCTTCTGCGTCCAAAAGGAACCATGCATCAGTCTGGCGCGCCTTAATTGGTTGCTGCCTATACAGGTGTGACCTGTGATAGAATGTTGCAGCCTGAAGTGCTGCTCTCCAGAGTGCCAGCCAGCCACACGTGCCATGCTACTCCATTCACTCCCCACACCTTCATCATACCCCACTACAGCATTCTGTGGCCACAGCACCCTCTGTCCTCACTGAAATGCTTTGGGAGTGTACCCCCTCCCCAAGCTTGCTTTTCTAAAAACATTCGCCTCTGCATCAAGAAGTGTCAACTCCTAGCTTAGTGGTCAGACACTGACTTTGCATCCAGGCGGCCCCAAGTTGAATCCCCAGTGGCATCTGCCTGAAAGCCTGGAGAGCTGCGGCTGCACTAATTGGATGGCTCCGTTGGTTAGCGCATGGTGCTGTTGATGCCAAGGTTGTAGGTTCAGTCCCTGTATGGGACAGCTGCATATTCCTACATTGCAGAGAGTTGGGCTGGATGCTCCTCATGGTGCCTTCTGACTGATTCTAAGATACTGCCACTCATTGTAGGCAACAATGGGCTATACAGAGCTCAGCTTTTTATGTTCCCTTAGGTGGGATAATAATAAAAAAAGCAAGGACTGATGGTGTTCTGTTTTCCCTTCAAGCTTGATGGCATCACATCAGCCTTCCAGAAACTTCAGTCATGGGCATAACTGCTGTTATGGCAGCTGACATTATTCACCTGTGTGGCTGCTGGGCTCCCTCTCACTCTGTGCCACTGCCCAACTCTGATATCACCCATGCCCACTTTCTCTGCCATTTCATCTGCTCAAGGTACATGGTCCTGTGGCACAGGGGAAGACACTGGACAAAAACTGATGACCCCCTTCCCCCAAATATTTCTTATTCCCACGATAATTTTCTTTCGGAGGAAGAGAGGAGAACTAGCCCCGCTGTATATCGGGGAGGGCTGTGTGGAGAGAGTCTCTTCCTTTAAATACCTAGGAATTTATCTCAGTGAAGACCTTACTTGGAAAATCAATACAACCCAGGTGGTTAAGAAAGCCCAACAGAGACTCCATCTCCTCAGAGTATTGCGGGAGAACGATGTCAATCAACATCTGATGATCTCCTTCTACCGGTCCACAATAGAAAGTGTCCTTTCATACTGCATCACAGTGTGGTACGCTGGTTTGACATCAACTGATAGGAAGTGCCTACAGAGGGTGGCGAATACAGCACAAGATATGGGCTGTCCCGTGAATCCGCTGGATGAAATAGCAGAAGAACGTTGCCCCAGGAGAGTGAGGAAAATTCTCAGGGGTGATTCACACCCCGGCCAGCAATTTCTTGATCTGCCCTCAGACAGAAGATACAGAAGCATGATTAATCCCACCAACAGAGCCAGTGTGGTGTAGTGGTTAAGAGCGGTAGTCACGTAATCTAGGGAACCGGGTTCGTGTCTCCGCTCCTCCACATGCAGCTGCTGGGTGACCTTGGGCCAGTCACGCTTCCGTGAAGTCTCTCAGCCCCACTCACCTCACAGAGTGTTTGTTGTGGGGGAGGAAGGGAAAGGAGAATGTTAGCCGCTTTGAGACTCCTGAAGGGGAGTGAAAGGCGGGATATCAAATCCAAACTCTTCTTCTTCTTCTTCTTCAACAGTGCTATCTGTGGGCTGTTAGGCTGCTGAATGAAAAGATAACAACAGGGCAATTGACTTTCGGGGTTGGTGTGTGTGTGTCAGTAAACGAGGGGAATTAAGACTAAGAGAGCTGAGTGGGGGGTGCTTGTGTAATCTCACTGTATACAAGTTGAACAAGTGACAATAAAGTATTTCAATTTCAATAATTCAGTTTGGTACAGTTGCTTTTAATGGAGCTTCTCGGTAGGTGCCCATATAAATATAGGCATCATCATCATCATTATTATTATTACTGCTGCTACTACTATTTTGTGTCTCCTTGGCTCAGCTTCCTATCTGGGGGACAACCTGCACCACCCTGAATCTGGTACTGTTGGGGCAGTATCAAAGGGTCAGAGCCAACAATTCCCTATGGGGCAATCCCAATGCAGTTGCTGCCCCATGTTTTGGGGAACCTTTGGTCCTTCACTTACGCAGCCTAAAACTATGCATATAGTAGTAAGTGCACCTTTTTAATATTCCTGGTTGAATCCCAGCTTGAGAAGGTCCTCCTTGCCCTTCCTGACCTTCTGGAGGTGCTGCTTGCTGTCCTATCGGCCTCTGAGAGTTCCTTGTATGTCACACAAGCACGGGTGCTAGGAACTTCTCACTCTTGCCACCTTCTGTGTGAAGGAGAAGAACTGGATTTCTGAATCAGTTCCCCAGATTGGGGTTGGATAACTCTGGCTCAGAAAGAGGTTTCAATGAATGGTTAGCTCTTTGCCACCAGAAGCTAATAAGCACCCTTCCTTGGTGTATCCTCCCCTTCTAACCAGGGTTCCAGCCAGCAAACCATGCAAACTTCTGTTCCTGGCCTCCACCTCAGTTTTCTCAATAGACTGTGGCTTCTGAGCATGCTTAATCCTCTTTGAATTGTTCGCCACTTCCAAGTTGTTGTTTTTTTATTATTATTTTAAGCACTGCTGTAGTTTTCCCCACGGATGCTGATACTGCCCTCTTGTTTTTCACTGCTCTCATTTTGGCCTCAGAGCTGTCATCACTCACCGCCTGAGCTTGCTGTTAGAAGGAGGGGTGATTTGCTTTGCTGGAACAAACCACAAGCCTGTCTAGACTGGGATTCTGAGTCCAACAGATCCCCTTGTGTGGATCTCACTGGGAATCATTCTATCTCCCAAACACAAGCACACAGCTTCTCCTGAAATGCACACTCTGTGCATGTGCGTCTCTCTCTCTGAACAGGAGTTTGCTTATCTTCACATGGGGGGAGGCAGTGACGTAGTGTGTTTGTGGGGGCCCCACAGGGCAGTTGCCCGCTGGTGCAAAATTGTTAGGGAGTGCATAATTTCAACCTTTGGTGCTGCCTCAATACAGCTGTGCAGTTCTGTCACTGGGTTCCGTTGAAAAACGGCTTCTCCATGAGAACCAGGAGGTCTCCAGATAACTGAACAACTCTTCTTTGTGGCTGCAATCACCTGAGTGATGTGGATGCCATTAGGCAGTTGAATGCACACGCATACTCTTGTCTGTCTCACCATCCCCCACGTGGCCCCGGGTGCTGGCAACCCACACTACACCACTGGCAGGGGGCAATTCCTCAGCCTGTTGGCAAGAATCAAGACTGCCTGCAAAACCTCTTCTCTTGCCCAACAAAGCCTCATGGCTGGGAAAAGCTCATTGCCTCTCTGCTGGCTGATTTCCCTCTTTTAAAGCTTGAGAGGCTGTCCTAAAAGCTGCCTCTAGGGGTCTGCTGTCTGCTCAGAGCAGCGTCTGTTCAGCATTACCCTTAATGCTTTTGTCAATCATTGGTGCCCCCCCCCTTCCCTGCTGCCCGCAGAACCCTAATGGTTTCTTAGAAAACCTTTGAGCAATCAAACATCAAGACTGTGTTAAGAACATAAAGCCATCTTGCACGAATTTACCAGGACATTTCCTTGGCAGAGAGAGAGGAGACCCAGGCGAATTCGACATGGGAGTGTTTAAAAAATTATTATTTTTTTACCTTCAGCGTGGAAGAACTCCACTTGTGCTTGGGGTGTAGGCCGTAACCTTTGCCAAAACTCATCATGCCGGGCCTGAAGCTAACTGTTTATGGCAGAGAGTTTTGTGCTGGGGCTGTGCTACCTCGTTACACTGAATGTGTATCCTCTATTGCACACGTATGATCTCACACTGAGGCCTCTTGCATATCTGGCTATGAACTTCACTTGGCAGTAGAGGAAATGGCACCTGAGATAAAAAGTGCAGCAAATCAGCTTTGCTTGAAAACGGTGGTGGTTGTTGTTGTTATCCCCCTGCTCCCCCTCCCTCACTCTCTCTTTTTGAGTGCCGCTCTGGTTGCCTCGCCGCAAAAAGGATATCATTGAGTTGGAAAAGGTTCCAGAAAAGGGCAGCCAGAATGATTGACGCGGTGGAGTGACTTTCCTATGGTGAAAGGTTCCAGAGTATGGGACTTAGTTTGAAGAAGAGGAGAAGTTTATAAAATCATGCATTGCGTAGAGAAAGGGGACAAAGAAAAGTTTCTCTCTCTCTCTCAAATACTAGAACTTGTGGACATGAAACTGAAAATTGGAAGATCCAGGACAGAAATAAGAAGTACCGTATTTTTCGCTCCATAAGATGCACTTTTTTCCTCCTAAAAAGTAAGTGGAAATATCTGCGTGTCTTATAATATATACTATTCATTGTATTGAATAGTAGATTTCAACAAAAGTAGCTCATAAAGTTCAAAGAAAAAAGTAGAAGACCCAGTGGATCAGTTCATTCTCTAATCAGCTTATGCATAAGGTCCATATACGTGAAAGTGTCTCTTCCACCTGTCTGTTCATAGAGTCCAACAGTCCACACGAAAGGTTGTTGCAGTTCCACAGAATCGTTTCACGGAGTCTAAGACAAGGATTTCTGGAATATTAGCCTTGTTTCGCCGTCTTGGGCTTCATCAATAGTACAAACTCATATATGATATCACAGGACAGTGGATCTTAGAGCATAGTAGTAGCTGTTGGACTTTATGCATATGGACCAGTTATGTCTTGTGTGCAACAAACAGCTGCGCAAGCCTTTGAGGAGGCAGAGACACAAGAAGGCATCAGAGGAGGGAGGGAAGGAAGGAAAGAGGGACAGAGGCCAGGGTTGCCAGAGGCACCCCAACCATCATTCAAGGCACCACAGGGGGCCACGGCACACTGCTTGAAAACCACTGCTTTACGCCAATAAACAACACATATGGCAGGTCATCATTTAAAAAAACCCTGTCAGGAGTGAGCCAGCAGTAAATCACACCGTGGAAATTGGAGTTAACCCTTTATTAGCAAAAACACAATCTGCACAGGAGTGTCAGGCTTAGTGAGCACGGCAACTCCTCTCTGGCAGGTGTTGCCCCCTTGCATCAGTTGCTGAGACTGAAATTCCTCAGCTTCCCACAGTCAGCTTAAGTCCCCTCTTCTCCAGGGTTTCCCCCCAAGCAATTGGAGGTTGTGCCTGCATGCAGCCAACCTCTCTTCTGCCCTTTTCATGTCTCTTCAGGTTCTGGGGGACGGGGTGGTGGGGTGGTGGAGCTTGTCACAGCAGGAGAGGGAAACACCAGGGACTCTTCAACAGCTGGATTCCTCTCTGCCTCTTGGCCTCCCTCTTCTCCTGCTTCTGCCTGATTCTGGACTTCTCTGCCACAGATTCTCCCTTCTCACTAAACCCTGTTACCTCTTCAGCTTCTAACACTTCCTCATCCCAGTCTTCTCCCTGCGACCACCCATCATTGTCCCCGCCCCGCACTCCCCAGGCTCCTGAGCCTTCTTCCCTTGGGGGTTGCCCAGCTGGTTCCTCCAACCAAGAACACAAATGCCGCCCACCAGGAGCTTTTAATGGGAGTAAAATTGGCAGTTCAAAAATTCGAGTCAGGCAACAGTTGCATTGTGTTTGTTAGGTGGTGTCAAAAGTGACGGATCATGTGGAAAAGTAAATTAAGCAGTTCTGGCTCACCTAGGACCCTCTCAGGCCCTGATCAAGCACACCTTTTTCTGCTCCCCACGGGATCCACTGCTACTCTAATATGAAGGAAATAATCTATAACACATAGAGCCCACCCTGATATGGGTGGGCAATGCCCAAAGTATCTAAACAGCATCCTTAATGGGGCAAAGTTATATGGAACACTTGCTAGAGGCTTATAGTCACATGCACATGGACAGTTTTTAAATATTCCTTTAGAAGAGTTACTGCCAATTCCTTGCATTTCTGTAAAGTTGTATCTTGAGTTGCTGAACCTTTGGCTAACATGCTGTAATGGGTTAGACCAGCCTTCCCCTGGAGCAAGGAGACCTCTGGGTGCTTTGGACGACCTGATTGAGGAAGGCTGGGTCCAGTGCTCCCGGTACACCAGTTGCACAACCTGGTGAGTCAGCCATTAGCACTGTTTCCTCCTCCTCCTAAACATTTCCCCCTCCTCTGGCCCATTTCCCAGCCACGCATCAAGGTCTGTTTTTCCTCTCCTTGAGAGTAAGTTTGCATCTCTTATACCATGTAGGAATTTCAAACCACTAGCAAGGACAGCTTCGATAAACACAGAGTGAGTGTACCTAATGTTCTCCTGCAGGCCACAGATGTCTACTGGTGATACTATATTTATAAGTGTGTAAAGGACATGGGTGGCGCTGTGGTGTAAGCCACAGAGCCTTGGGCTTGCTGATCGGAAGGTTGATGGTTCAAATCCCCATGACGGGGTGAGCTCCCGTTGCTCGGTCCCAGCTCCTGCCAACCTAGCAGTTCAAAAGCACATCAGAGTGCAAGTAGATAAATAGGTACCGCTCATAGAATCATAGAATCATAGAGTTGGAAGAGACCACAAGGGCCATCAAGTCCAACCCCCTGCTAAGCAGGAAACACCATCAGAGCACTCCTGACATATGGTTGTCAAGCCTCTGCTTAAAGACCTCCAAAGAAGGAGACTCCACCACACTCCTTGGCAGCAAATTCCACTGTCGAACAGCTCTTACTGTCAGGAAGTTCTTCCTAATGTTTAGGTGGAATCTTCTTTCCTGCAGTTTGGATCCATTGCTCTGTGTCCGCTTCTCTGGAGCAGCAGAAAACAACCTTTCTCCCTCCTCTATGTGACATCCTTTTATATATTTGAACATGGCTATCATATCACCCCTTAACCTCCGCTTCTCCAGGCTAAACATGCCCAGCTCCCTTAGCCGTTCCTCATAAGGCATCGTTTCCGCCAGGCCTTTGGTTAGGGCGCAGCCTGACTCCCTCCTTTGGCAACCTTTACAAAACTTTATGGCTGCCATCAATCTTGATTTTAATTAATTTTTATAATGTTTTTATAATGTCGCACTATTTTGGTGTTGTTAGCCGCCCTGAGCCCGGCTTCGGCTGGGGAGGGCGGGATATAAATAAAATTTATTATTATTTATTATTATTATTATTCCAGGCCTTTGACCATTTTGGTTGCCCTCCTCTGGACACGTTCCAGTTTGTCAGTGTCCTTCTTGAACTGTGGCGCCCAGAACTGGACACAGTACTCCAGGTACACAGTACTCCAGGTAGATAAATAGGTACTGCTCCGGCGGGAAGGTAAACGGCGTTTCCGTGCGCTGCTCTGGTTCGCCAGAAGCGGCTTTGTCATGCTGGCCACATGACCCGGAAAAACTGTCTGCGGACAAACGTCGGCTCCCTCAGCCAGTAAAGCGAGATGAGCGCCGCAACCCCAGAGACAGCCACGACTGGACTTAACTGTCAGGGGTCCTTTACCTTTACCTTTAAAGGACCCACAAGGTTTCAGTGGCTGAACCTTGTTGAATGCTAAGAGGCTCCCCCTTGTGGACACTTTAGGAAGAGCTGCCTTGTGCAGAGTCAAAGCCATTGGTCCATTTCACTTTTTATTGCCTACACTGGCTGGCAGCAGCTTTCTGTGTTTTCAGATGTGAACTCTCCCATCTCTAACTTGAGCTGCCTCTGAGGAAAGCCACATCACAGTGCAAGGCCTCAAACTACTTTATCCATTACTCCACCTAGCCCAGAGCTGCCTTCCTTGAATCATAGAATTGTAGAGTTGGGCGGTACAGTGGTACCTCGGGTTACAGACGCTTCAGGTTACAGACTCTGCTAACCCAGAAATAATACCTCAGGTTAAGAACTTTACAGACTCTGCTAACCCAGAAATAATACCTCAGGTTAAGAACTTTACCTCAGGATGAGGTGGTGCGGTGGCAGCGGGAGGCCCCATTAGCTAAAGTGGTACCTCAGGTTGTGATAAGAACAGTTTCAGACCTCCAGAACGAATTAAGTTCTTAACCCAAGGTACCACTGTACTCTCAAAGCAGTCCAACCCCCTGCGGTCACAGATGAAGAAGCCCACCACCTCTCGAGGTGGTCCATCCCACTGCCAAATGGCTCTCTCCCTCAGAAAGTTAATCCCAGTGTTTAATCAGAATCAAATTTCTTGTCAACTGAAGCCCTTGTTTCGAGTCCTACTCGCTAGAGCAGAAGAAAATAAGCCCTTGAGATCTTTGAAGATGGCTATCATATCACAGCTCAGTCTTCTCCAGGGTGAAATATCTAACATTATTGTCTTCCTCAACAGGTACAGGCTGGCCCTCCAGATTTTCAGAAGGCCTTTCCTTTCACCTGCTGCCATAGAAAAGAGGGACCCTGTGGGAGGCTTATGGGACTCCAGCCAATAGCCAGAGGATCATGGGAATTGGAGTCCAGTAGCACTGTGGGTTAAACCATAGAGCCTAGGACTTGCTGATCAGAAGGTCGGCGGTTCGAATCCCCGCGACGGAGTGAGCTCCAGTTGCTCGGTCCTGCTCCTGCCAACCTAGCAGTTCGAAAGCACGTCAAAGTGCAAGTAGATCAATAGGTACCACTCCGGCGGGAAGGTAAACGGCGTTTCTGTGCGCTGCTCTGGTTTGCCAGACGCAGCTTAGTCATGCTGGCCACATGACCCGAAAGCTGTACGGCGGCTCCCTTGGCTAACAAAGCGAGATGAGCACTGCAACCCCAGAGTCGTCCACGACTGGACCTTATGGCCCTTTACCTTTACCTAGGTATTTTAGGCCTGAGTTTCACTCTCCCACCTCCACTGCCCTTTGGCTAACTTGGGGCCAATGAAAGTTCTTTCCAATGGAAATAATTATTATTAATCACCCCCTCCTCATTTCACCACCACAACAACCCTGGGGTTTGGCAAGGTTGAGAGAGGCATCGACTGGCCAGAGGTCACCCAGTGGCCAAGTGGGCTTTTGTTGGGGGGGGGCAAACCTCAGTTTGCTATGTCTTTTTATGAATTTTTATTGATTAAGGTTGGGGCAACTGCCCCTCCCTGCCCCCCTCTGACTACGCCCATGTCTCCAGCCATGGCTCTCAGACGCTGGCTGAGAACCTCGGGCGCATGGCTCCCTCAAGTTTCTCGAGAGAGCTGGATGCTGCTTAGTGTGGTGTAGTGGTTCAGAGCGGTGGCCTCGTAATCTGGTGAACCGGGTTCGCTTCCCCGCTCCTCCACATGCGGCTGCTGAGTGACTTGGTCCAGTCACACTTCTCTGAAGTCTCTCAACCTCACTCACCTCACAGAGTGTTTGCTGTGGCGGAGGAAGGGAAAGGAGAATGTTAGCTGCTTTGAGGCTCCTTCAGGTAGTGATAAAGAGGGATATCAAATCCAAACTCTTCTTCTTCTTAGTGTTTTTTTCGGATTTATAATATATATAACACTAAACCAGAACACACAAGGCGGCCCAATTGCTGCCGTGTGTGTGCCACCTGAGAGCGAAGCACCACGTCTTTTTATGTCCTTGCGGGCTCGGAGATGCTCTTGGTTGTTTAGAGTTCATGCACCACTTCGGTGCTATTAGCAGGCATGCTTTATAACAAGAGTGGCGATTGGGGTGGGGAGGGGAGGCTCCTCAATTTGGGGAAACGCGGGAGGGAGGAATAACAGCAACAGGAAACTGAGATTGTTTCCAGTCATCATCATCATCATCATCATCATCTTCTCTCTCTCTCTCTCTCCCCCGCCCCCTTCTCAGAATCGTTGGCCTATCCAGCCACCCACGTCTCCCGCCAATCCCCGGGAACGAATCTGTAATAACAATTACGTTAAGCGCTATAGTCGCCTTTCATCTGCTAGCTCCTCGCAGCGTGTGGAAAGTTGAAGGCTGCCCCGGCGGGGTCACCATCCTTTGGAGGACCGGGTGCTGCAGATTTGCAAGCAGTGTTTAAATGCATATTAAACGCAATAAATAAATATCTGCAAATTCTACAGGTTAGAGGGAAATGGTACAGCAGCCACAGCAGAACGGGTTGAGAACGCCCATCATTCTGTCAAAAACCACTTTTACCCTGTGGCCACATGCGCGCGCGCACACACGCGGGAAATTGTGTGCGCTCCGCAAAATACATAACTCTAAAGCTCAGTGCTTGCCTTGCATCCAAAAGGTCCAGCCTGACCTTTGCCACCCTGAGCAGGCAATACAACGCTGGATGGAACTGTAAAAGGTGGCTTTAAAAAGAAATACAGTAAATATTTTTTTTTAAATAGATTCAGTAAAGTGAACAAATAAAAAATAGAATACTCATAAATATTAGAGCACGTTGAAGGCAGCATAAGGATGAACACTGTCATTAAACTTACTATCCCCCCCCCCCAAATTATCCAAAATAAAGTGGCTTGTTAAGATGCCCTAATTATTGTGCATTCATGATTCTTTGTGTTCAGGACGGTCTCAGGGCATTTTCAATCTCATTTGCCCCTGCAAAGCTTTTAGGGTGTTGGTCAGTATCCATAACTTTCTGCAGAAATACTCCAACTTTTCCTATCCCAAATCTCCTTTTTTTTCTTTCTTTTGTCCCACTTAAGCTGCTCTATCTGCTCATGACTGCTGCTCCAGGAAGCAGTTATACTCTAACACTGGGGAAGCAACACAGAACAACTAATGACACAGAATTGTGTGTGGACAACCCAACGTGAATCCACTGCTATCGCATCACTGCTGTACTGCAAAATATAACCACCAGTTGCAGTGTGTGTGTGTGTGTGTGTGTGTGTGTGTGTTTTCTCAGTCTCTGAACCCTTTGTGTAAAGGTCCCAGGTCCAGTCTCTGGCACCTCCAATGTAAGAGATCTCAGTTTGGTGCGCTGACAAAAGGCTTTTCCTTGCATGACCCCATAGACAGCTTCTGCCTTTCAGAGCTGCCAATAGTGGGTGTGATGGACCATTGATAGCTGACCAGAAAGAAAATGAGCTCTTACTAATTATTATTACTATTTATTTATTTAAACCCGGCCCATCTGGCTGGGTTTCCTCAGCCACGCTGGGCCACTTACAGCATACATCGAAACATAATAAAACGTCAAACATAAAAATCTTCAAGATACAGGGCTGCCTTCAGATGTCTTCTAAAAGTTACGTAGTTCTTTATCTCCTTGATATCTGAAGGGAGGGTGATCCACAGGGAGGGCACCACTACCAAGAAGGCCCTCTGCCTGGTTCCCTGTAGCATTTTTCATCCACAAGGAGTGCGGATGTAGAGTGTCAAACTAGGACCTGGGACTGGGAGACCAGGTTTCAAATCCAACACTCACTGGGTGTGACCTTGGAGGCCAGTTGCTAACTCACAGCCTAACCTACTCCACAGGGCTGTTGTCAGGATTAAAATGGTGTGGGGAGAGGAGAACTATGTATGCTGCTTTGAGCTCCTTGGAGGAAAGCTTGGGACATAAATGCAACAGGTAAATTCAAACTTTTTCCATGCCTGTTTTGCCCTCTGTGTTCTGTGGGTCCTGCTCACTGTCGCACAGCAAAACCCCACTGCTGCTGGTCTTTCTCTTGTCCTATGCCTATCCAGCCGTAAGGGCAGAGGAAGGCAAGAGGGGCTGTGCTCCCGCTCAGGGCTATGTGTTGCTCGCATTCCTTCCCTCTGCCAAGGTCAGCTTCCTGAGGTTTGGTTCTTTGCTGGCCTCTGCTGACCCTTCCCTTCCTGTGTTTGGCTGGGAGGGCGGGGAGGCCACGAGCCCCCAGAGCTGCACCCAGGCTCAGGCACGGTGCCTTGGCAGCGGTGTGCAGGACTGGGGTCAAGACCCCCTGTCAGTGGCTTCCTGAAGGCCAAATGCTTGGCTGGGCCACACCCGGCAGGGTCTTCCTTTCAGATGGACTTGGAGGCGAGAGGGAGAAGAATCAGAGCCCTGCTGGATCAGAGCAAAGCCCCTGTGTTCTCCTTCTCACAGGTGCCTGCCCAAAGCCCACCCACCAGTCACAAAGGCAAAGGCCCTCCACTGGTACCTTGTTCCATTTGTTCGCTTGTGAGATTTACTCTAACCACTACACCACACTGTGCTCCTGATGGGAGACTCTCTTGGAACATGGAAGATGTCCTTCTACAGACTGTCTAATAAAGAGACAAATGCCTCTGGGAAACCCCCAAGTAGTCAGCAGCACTTCCCCGTATATGGCTCTCTGAGGTAGACTGCGTGTGGACATGGAGGTTCCATTCCTCTGATGGCTAATGAGAATGTAAGAAGAACAAAGGCCCACCTAGTCCTGCACCCTCTTTCCAACCAGATGTCTCTGGGAAGGAAACATGTTGGAAGTTTGCAAAATTACGCATGACAGGGATAAAAGGGACAGAGAAATGAGCCCCCCCCCAATAATGTTAGAACTGGTGGCCTTCTTATGATGTTGAAAGATTCAGGACAGAAAAGACTTATCATGCAGTGCAGCGCAGAATTAAACTATTGCCCCACAGGCTGACCACCAATTTGGATGGCTTTTAAAAAGAATTAGCTAAATTAATGGAGGAGAAGGGCTACCTATAGCCACTGGTGGTTGGCCACTGTGAGACAGGATGCTGGACTAGATGGACCATTGGCCTGGCCCAACGGGTGATCCTTACTTTGTTATGTTCTTGGTGTTTACAGTGTGTGGCGTGTGTGTTCTTTTTGGGAAGGATGGTTTGGCCCATTTCCCGAGATTCTGGGTGCCGGTGCCTCTCTCCTTGGCAGCCTCCTTTGAGGAGCCCAGAAGCATCATTGAGAATGCAAATCTTGACCCTTCTGGGGGGCTGCTTCTCCTTTTTTTAAAACTGCCGAGCACTAGCAGTAATTCATGTAGTAACCATGGCAACTGCCACGTACATTTACATATTCTTCCACTTAATCACAGGGCCATCCAAGACAACTCTTTGCCAGTTCTTTTGACATAATTTGCTGTTTTCATTTGCTAAACCGGGAACTGTAATCCACAGGGATTTTATCATTATTATTTTTAAAGAAATCTGCATTTTTTACTCATTGGGGAAAAAAATCACTGGTCTTTCTTTCTTTCTTTCTTTCTTTCTTTCTTTCTTTCTTTCTTTCTTTCTTTCTGCCAAACTTTTCTGATCAAAGTATATCTGGTTTTCCCTTGCCCATTGCTCAAAAATCCATGCCAAAAACTCGTTGCAGACAAAATCTATTGTGTGTTTCTATAACCAGAGTGGTGTTGGATTTGCAAGTCCAGATTCCAGGCAGGCTGCGCTCCGTCTATGGCACTCTGCACGCGCTCACTCTTTGTCCCCGCAGCACCATTTAAGAAGGATATTTGGCAAACTGGAAGGTGTGCAGAGAAGGGCAACTATGATGATCAAGGTCTGGAAACCAGGCTTTATGAGGAATGATTGAAGAAGCTGGATAAGTTTAGCCTGAGAGGAGATATGATATCCACCTTCAAATATCTCAAGGGCTGTCACATGGACGATGGAGGGCTGGACTCAAACCAATGGCTTCAAGTTACAAGAAAGGAGATTCTGACTAAACCTTGTGAAGAACTTTTTGACAGAGCCACTCAACAGTGAAATGGACCTTCTTGGAAGGTTGTGGGGTCTCATTTGTTGGGGGTTTTTAAACAGAGGGTGGAAAGCCTTCTGCCAGAGATTATTTAGCTGGATTGCAGGGGGTTGGACTAGATGGCCCTTGGGGATCCGTTCTGACTTTTTTTAAAAAAAAAATGCTTAGGATCTTTATTACCAGTGTTGACAACTTGGTCTTGTCATTAGCATGAGGCTTGGTGATATTCTTCACTTTCTAAAAAAAACGACAGCACCTGGTGACGTTCTTCACTTAAAAGTCAGGTAGAAAACAGGGGTACCTTATGCCAAATGGATGTGGTTGGAAGCTGCCAGGAGTACCGTCACTGTAATATGCAAATGCTAGACAGTGCCCCCCAAAATGAGTGCATTTCTGCAAGAAGAAAGTCCAGTAATCACCAGAAACAGACCACATCTTTGGATCTTATTGCTTGCAAAACAGTCCCAAAATAATCATTAAAAGGAATTACGTTGGGTATCTCTCTGTTCAGTCTTCGTTGAGAACTGCTCTGTTCTGACTTTATGATTCTGTAAATGGGAGAGGGGGACACCCGCCTATGATCCTGAGTGGGACCAATGTTCCATCTAGGTAGTTGGCATTGTCATGGAATTGTATGGTTGGAGGGGACCCCAAAGGCCATCTAGTTCAACCCCCCCGCCCCCGCTATGCAGGAATAATGCCTATAAGTCTTTGCCAATCTGCCTAATCACTTCTAAGATGTAGCACCTCTTAATCTTTTACCAGATATTTTATTTTATTTTATTTTCCATACAAAACTGTAGTGATTAAAATACAGGGGTGCCTCTGGTTAAGTACTTAATTCGTTCCGGAGGTCCGTTCTTAACCTGAAACTGTTCTTAACCTGAAGCACCACTTTAGCTAATGGGGCCTCCTGCTGCTGCCGCGCCGCCAGAACACGATTTCTGTTCTCATCCTGAAGCAAAGTTCTTAACCTGAGGTACTATTTCTGGGTTAGCAGAATCTGTAACCTGAAGCGTATGTAACCTGAAGCGTATGTAACCTGAAGCGTATGTAACCTGAGGTATTTAACCTGAGGTATTTAAAAAATTCAGATAAAGTAACCCCCCCCACCCCAATTGAATTACTTCAGGATTCAGACTTCATTTCTTCAAAGCACCATATATTCTACAAGCAGGATTCAGTGCTCTTCTAGATGGCACTTGGGGATCTCTTCCAACTATGCGGTTCTGTGATTCTATAGTCTTAAATGGGTAGCCGCCAGATACTGCTGTACCCCAGTACCTTGCTGAACACTTTCCCCCCAGGTGAGCCTTCCTGGAGCCATTGGACATCTTTGTCTCCTCTGAGAGCAATCTCCATCTTGGCTTGGCTCCCTTTTCTGTAGTGTTGCTTTACAGCACGGGTAGGCAAACTAAGGCCTGGGGGCCGGATCCGGCCCAATCACCTTCTAAATCCGGCCCGCAGACAGTCCGGGAATCAGCGTGTTTTTTACATGAGTAGAATGTGTCCTTTTATTTAAAATGCATCTCTGGATTATTTGTGGGGCATAGGAATTCATTCATATTTTCTTTCCCCAAAATATAGTCCGGCCCCCCACAAGGTCTGAGGGACAGTGGACCAGCTCTCTGTTGAAAAAGTTTGCTGACCCCTGCTTTACAGAATGCTCTTCCCCAGCAGCCACGCCTGGTGCCAACAGTGATACTCCTTTCAGCATCAGATGGAGATCCTGTTTTCTCCCAACCCCTAAGATGTGGGTCTCCCTCCCCACAGAGATGCCCCTGCCCCCTTGACTGTACAGCCTCCAATGAATGCTGCTGCTGCTGCTCTACCTCTTCGCCTTGTCCTTTGACACCTGAAATGTATGTTCTCAGGATCCGCCCTATTCTTACTTACTGACTTATTACAGTTACACCCCATATTTCCTCTAAGGAGCTCAGGGTAGAGTACATACTTCCTCCCCATTTTATCACAACAACAACAGCAACAATGCTGAAATGGGGAAGAGGAGAAGTATGTGCATCACCTTTAGCTCCTTGGGAGGGAACAGGTGGGGTATAAATGTCCACAAACCAACCAACCCTGTAAGTCAGGCTGAGAGTAGGCAGCGACTAGCCAGAGTGAACATCACGGCTGAGTTGGGGGGATTTGAACCCGCGTCTCCCAGGTCTTCACACAACACTCTAACTACTGCGCCACACATAAAAAAACCGAAGATCATGGCCACTGGTCCCATCACCTCCTGGCAAATAGAAGGGGAAGAAATGGAGGCAGTGAGAGATTTTACTTTCTTGGGCTCCATGATCACGGCAGATGGTGACAGCAGCCATGAAATTAAAAGACGCCTGCTTCTTGGGAGAAAAGCAATGACAAACCTAGACAGCATCTTAAAAAGCAGAGACATCACCTTGCCAACAAAGGTCCGTATAGTTAAAGCTCTGGTTTTCCCAGTAGTGATGTATGGAAGTGAGAGCTGGACCATAAAGAAGGCTGATCGCCAAAGAATTGATGCTTTTGAATTCTGGTGCTGGGGGTGAGTTTCACACATCAGTGTTACATATCAAATCCTTTCAACCTCCCTCCTCCCTTCTGTGGTTGCTTATGTTATAACTTTTATCACTGCATATCCAATTCAAATCCTACTTACTAATTTTCCTTTTCCCTTAAGTTATCCTTACTGCACATTTTTACATCAATCCTGCTAATGTTTTAAGTTGTTTGCAATAATTCCTCAAATAGTCCACAAATATTCCCAGTTCTGAATTAAAAAGTGTTTCTTCTTGGTTTCTATATCTTCTGGTAAGTTTTGCCATTTCTGCATACATCAGTTTTAGTTGCCAATCCTCCTTAACTGGAGCTGTTTCTTCTTTTCATCTCTGGGCATAAATCATTGAGGCAGCTGTTGTAGCATAAATAAACTTTATTTTTCCTGCTCCTTGGGTCCCTTTGGACCAATTATTCCTAAAAGAAAAGCTTCTGGATTTTTAACAAACGTTATCTTTTCCAACTCATTATAAATCATTTCCCAGAAAGCCTTTGCTACCTTACATGACCACCACATATGGAAAAAGATACCCTCTTTTTCTTTGCATTTCCAGCAGATATCTGACTTCATACATTTTTGCCAATTTACTAGGGGTCAGATATAATCCATACATCATTTTCATATAATTTTCTTTTAACAATATAACATAGCCAGTTTCAAATCTACATTCCACAATCTTTCCCATGGTGTCATTTCAATGTTATGCCTTATATCCATTGCCCAGTGCTTCATCGATGATTTTACCAGTTCATCTTTCGTTTGCTGTTTTAACAACATCTTATACATTTTATACATTATTATTTTTTTAATTATCTAGCAGGTCTCATTCTAATTGATAAATTTGGTTTGCAAAAGGACTTGCTTCATAGGTTTGACCACCTCTTCATCTGTCTTATATTCTTCCCGCATTTGTAAGTACTTGATCATTTAGTGCAAAAGCGTCCACACTTTGGAACTCCCTGCCTATTGATATCAAGCAGGCACCTTCAGCTGTACTAATTTTAGTGCTTGCTAAAAACATTTGCCAACAAAGGTCCGTATAGTTAAAGCTCTGGTTTTCCCAGTAGTGATGTATGGAAGTGAGAGCTGGACCATAAAGAAGGCCGATCACCGAAGAATTGATGCTTTTGAATTCTGGTGCTGGAGGAGACTCTTGAGAGTTCCATGGACTGCAAGAAGATCAAACCTATCCATTCTGAAGGAAATCAGCCCTGAGTGCTCACGGGAAGGACAGATCCTCAAGCTGAGGCTCCAAGACTTTGGCCACCTCATGAGAAGAAAAGACTCCCTGGAAAAGACCCTGATGTTGGGGAAGGGGAGACAAGGAGAAGGGGACGACAGAGGACGAGATGGTGGGACAGTGTTCTCGAAGCTACCAGCATGAGTTTGACCAAACTGCGGGAGGCGGTGGAAGAGAGGAGTGCCTGGCTTGCTCTGGTCCAGGGGGTCACGAAGAGTCGGACACGACTAAATGACTAAACAACAACAAAAACATTTGCGCTTAGACAATTCTACCAGGATGCTAAAATACTTGAGGCAATATTAATTTGTTTTAGCATTTTTTGGTCTGTTTTAAAGTAGGGTTGTAGGTTGTGTTTTTCGCTTGATCTTACTGTTTTATCCTTTGTAAACCACTTTGATGGTTTTTTAAAACAAACAAACAAAAGCAAGTGGTGTAAAAGTTATGGAATAAATAAATAAATAAAATTGCACCAGGTTTTTGTTTTGTTGTTTATTGGGCTAACAACATCAACAGTGATGGCTGGTATGCAAAAATAGTTTGAGTATACTTTTAGACACAGTATAAAATAAGACCCATTACTGTCATGGCTAGGATGAATCCGAAAGAGGAATAATGTCATATATTATTGGATTAACCAAATCCATTTGATAAGCAGAGGGGGGTGACAGACCATGTTATTTCGCAGTGGCACGTGTGATAAAATCTAACCAAACTTCTGCTAATCTGTCCATTGACACAACCACAGAATCATAGTCTTGTGGAAGGGATCCTGGGGGTCATCTAGACCAACCCCCTACAATGCAGGAATCTTTTTACATCATCTCCTGGAAACACATAGTTTATTGACCAACTTTTCTAATAAAGCATATTTCCCGAACTTTGGAATACCAAAAGAGAAATACTGGATCCATTTCGATGATCTCTCATGAAACAAGCCATTGTAATCGACACTGGATTTTTAATCTTTTGTAAACCACTTCAGGACTACAGTGGGAAGAGGCAAATGCACTGAATTGTAAAAATAATCACCAACATCAGATGGGTTCCGGGCAGCACACACCTCTCATTCTGCGGGGCAACATCTGGTGAGCCTGGGCTGACCAGCCAGCTACCTCTAGTCGAACTCTGAACCCAAAAGTTTTATTCTAGTTTACCAAACCAAGTGCTTAAAAATTGGTCAGTTCGGACTTCCGGCACAGCTGCCATGGTGAACAGCCGATCCCATGGTAGTGGATGCCAGCTGTGCAATTAATTAAGGATAATTTGGGAGAAATTAACCTTGCAAGCCACACACACCCAGGGTTAGGGGGGAGCTTTCCCTCGCGGTTCGTCCCATAACTGCTTCTCACTCCGATGGAATGTGGGGACAGGGACGCAGAGGGCATAGCACCGCACATTTTGGAAACTCCCCAAGGCCGTCGCCATGAGCAGCGGTATCTCTGTTTCTTTTAAGATGTATCTGAATTTGGACTTAAGAAACAGACGTGTTCTGGAAGAAGTAAAAAGATAACCTGCGAATTGAATCAGCCACTGAGTGCCAAGGTTTTGATCTGGAGAGGACTCTCGTTATCATAATTAGAATGCTACATAAGTGAAGGGGAGCCTTTGTTCTCTTTTTACATTATTTTTGCTGCGCTGTGATTTTGCTGCGCTATGAAAAAGAATCAAATTAATGGAATGAAATAACTAATGGATTACAACTTTATATGGAATGTAGGAGGGATTCAACAAGAACTTATGGTTTTCTTTGCAGAGTGCTTGAAAGAATAGACTGTGTGAAATACTGTGTTGATTCCTAACATTGCCAACTAAAGAGATCTCTAGTTCTGAATTATTATGGTTTTGGTGAGACGCAAGCAAGGAAATAAACACTGGAAGTGAGCCAGAAGTCGTGGCCGGACGCTGGAGTGCTTTCGGTTTAGGAGAAGCAAAATGGAGCCATGGCATACTTATAAATGAGTTTTGGAAGGAGGGGCAATGTGGAAGAAAATTGACTGATTACATCATGAAGGAAAAGAAGAAGGTAAACTGACATTTCACATGGCTACAGGATATAAATTCCCTCTGCAAGTTAATGGATATGGATGTATTAAACACGATCGAAAGTCATCACATCAGTGCTGCTAGAACAAAGGATTAAGATCAGAATTGTGGAACTTGGACTAATGAAGAGAATTGGCGCAGGATCAAGGAATAGCATCAACTCCTGATAGCCAGAGCACGGGAAGTCATCCATAAATGTTTAATTCGGAACTGTTTAATTGGCTCTTTTGATTATATTGTGATCTGACATGAATTGGCATTGTATTAATGTATTAATTTGAATGTTATTAATGAAAAATTTATTTTAAAAAATCATAAAAAATAAAAAGGGGCCATTAGAATATTGTTCTCTATATGATCCCAAAAACCCTTTTAGCCATTTTCTCCTCTCTCAGAATGACTGGCTTAGGCGGGTAAAAGATAAGAGCAAAGTTGAATGGATGTTATTGTACCCCAGACAGGGGGCACAAGAAACAAAGCCCCCATCTTATTGCTATTAGTGTAAATCACATGTTTTGCATGTGAACACGTGTCGAGGTCCATCAGGAGAACAAGGCTGGCATTGATGGAACAGACTCAAATGTTTATTATTCAAGGTTGTAAAGAGATAAGTAGACTCAGGAATGCACATTGCCGTGGTGTGGTGAGGCTGCTGGGGCCATTGCAAGAAAGAAGGGGGGGGACAAGCCCATATAAGGACATAGGAAGTTGCCATAACTTTCAGTTTACAAGAAATCAGGTGGTATTGTATTCTGTAAATCTATAAAAAGGGGGTGCACCCTGACTGGGTGTGCAGGTAGCAAACGTATCGCCCTGTACCTTTGTTCTGCATATATGCACTTCAGATAAAATCCTGTTAATAACCTGCAAGGACGTTTTGCCGCTTTGTGTGAATCTGTGCTCCGGAGACCCAATAGCAGATGTGGTTGGTCCTTCACTACGATCCTTGCAACAGCTTGATGGAACCTCCATGTTTGTAGGCACTCTACCAGTTGCTTGGAAGACAACAGGAGAGGGCTCATGCTGTCATCCCCAGCTTCTGGTTTCCCTGGTTGGCCAATGTGGGAGAAGAGGATACTGGGTTAGGTGGGCTTTTGGTGTGTTCCAGCAGTCCTCCACTGATATTCTTGCTAGCCATGATAGCTAGGAATGGAACTTCCATGCCAAGAGGCAGTCTACCTCAGAATGCAAGGAGTTAGGGACACAAAACTGGAGGAAGGCTGACTGTTACCTTCGTGGCCTGTCTTGTGAGCTTCTTAGCCATCATTGGAAATAGAATGTGGAACTTAATGGCTGTTTGATATCAGGGCTGTTCTTATTTGAGGATTGTGGGAGAAGTGCTGGCCGCATTGGAGACCCCCCCCCAGCAAAACACTGTGCCTATCCCCCCAGAGTAAACATCACAGCAGATCAGCTCTGGGGTGAAACAGTGCTGCAGCCTCCCTTGCATGAAGGCAGCTATGTAGAATAGGAGGAGCTTGGCCCACTGGCCCTCTGGCCAATGTAGTTGCTGACCCCTGCTTGGTGAGGCCTCGCCTGAATGTCTTCTTTAGGTGAAGCTGGGAACTGAGCAGGTCTCTGGAAATAATAATAATAATAATAATAATAATAATAATAATAATAATAATAATAATAAATTTATTTATACCTCGCCCATCTGGCTGGGTTTCCCCAGCCACTCTGGGCGGCTTCCAACCGAATATTAAAAACAATACATTAAACATTAAACAATACATCAGACATTAAAAACTTCTCTAAACAGGGCCGCCTTCAGTTGACTTTTAAAAGTAAAATAGTTGTTTATTGCCTTGACATCTGCTGGGAGGGCATTCCACAGGGCAGGCGCCACTACCGAGAAGGCCCTCTGCCTGGTTCCCTGTAACCTCTCTTCTCGCAGCGAGGGAACTGCCAGAAGGCCCTCGGAGCTGGACATCAGTGTCCGTGCTGAATGATGGAGGTGGAAATCATTGAGGACTGCTTTCAAAGGGCACTTTGACACCACTGCATTTAAAATATGTTAAAAATAGATGTAAAGGTGGCCAAGCACTCTTGGCACAATCATTTTGTGAAAGTGTGATTATCCCACAGAAATCTCTTGCTCTAGTGTTGAACTACCCTCCTTCCCTGCAGCACCGTTGGGTTTCCTATTTTGGGAGAGACACAGAGCGATTTTTTTCCTTAATCCCATTAATGTTTTGCATGTCATAGAATCCTAGAGCTGGAAGAGAATCCAAGGGTCTTTTAGTCCAGTCCCTGCGGTGCAGGAATTGTCAGGTTGATCTGATGTGAAACTGGTTTAACTGGTTGCCTAGGAAGGAAATGGTTCTTCAGATATGAAGGAGCGCTGAGTCCATTTAGGACAGTGGTGTCCAAACTTTTTTCAAAGAGGGCCAGATGTGATGAAGTGAAGTGTTTTTTTTATTATTGAAGTTGTTGAGGGGTTTTTTAGGATTTTACCCCAGGCAATAAACTGCCACAGGGGCCGGATTAAATGAACCGGAAAAGCCAGATTAGGCCCCCGAAACGGACTTTGGACATGCCTGATTTAGTAGGTGCTTACTCAGTTGCTTTCAGGTTTGCGGGGGCCTGCTTTGATAACCCCCCACTCCGGGTATGCTGTGCCAGGTAAGATGCCCACACACAACAATTATTTGATTTTATTTATTTAATTCATAAAATTTATACACTGTTCAAAGAATCCCTCGTAGCATTTTGCAGAAGAAGAAGAAGAAGAAAAGTATAAAACTATAAATAAAAACAGCCACGTTAAACGTTCAAAAGTAAAATCAAGCCACCAAAAACTGATTAAAATACATATCAACATTTTACATATCTGGGTAGGCTTGCCTCAACCAAAATGTTTTCTGTAAGGGGCCAAAAAGAGTATAGCGAAGCCGCCTTTCCTGGGGTCTAATAGACAGGGACTTCCCACTGTTCCAACTGCGGTGTTGGCAGGTGAAATCAGACTTGCCTAGCTGGACTCCTGTACCATTTTCATCACTCCCCCATGCAATGTTGAATGAACGCACAGCTGTGTATCGCAAGGGAGGTGGCGTATCCAGCCCTGTGAATGCAAAGGGTTCTAGGTCAAGTCTTGTGCCAGCAGGTCATGTGAGAGCCCAGGGCAACCTGGCATCTGCCCAAGGGTGCTCCATGCTGGTGCCTGGCCTGAGTGGAGTTGGGGAATATGGGCCAATCCGTCCCACCGCCTCCTGATCTGAAGAATAACTCCTAGCCCCCCGCAGCTCATTCCTGGCTCCCTCCTAAGCTAGGAAAGGAAGAGTTCCTGGGAGTGGGGGAAAAGCCTTTGCAAGCCTGCCTTCCACATGCCTTTCGAAAATGCATACTGTTGTGATGAAGTCAGCCTGAGAGACCCAGAGAGGGGTCTTGTGCTGGTGAGGGCGGGGGCTGGCTCTGGCAAGGATTAGTAGAGCATAAACAGTCTCCAAGAAGGCTGGGTGTGCGGATTCTCCACACAGCGTTTGGTGCAAGCGGTAAATATTGGGAGACTGCGGAATTTAATAAAATGAAATGAAATGGCCACTTAGCTGCATTGGGTTTCAAGAAAGCTGATCTTGGGAAAGGCAGGTGCCGTCATCAGGTGGTGTAAGTCTGCTCATCCTTTTGTCAAAAGAGACAAACCCCCAAATATGTCTGAAAGGAGGAAGCCTTTCGTGAAGTCCCAGATCAGCTTCACTCAACCTGGCATCCTCCAGTGGTTTAGGATGGCAACTTCCATCCTCAGTCTCCCATGGCTGCTCTGGCTGAGGCTGAAGGGACTTGGGGTCCAAAAACAGCTTGTGCCCCAGATGGATGGGGAGCTGCTGAAGATGACACAGGGCTTGTTCCAGATTTGGGGGAGGTGGTCTGAAGGGCCCCTAGACAGCCTTCTCCATCGCTGCCTCCTTGCCACTGCTGCTGCCCAGTCACTAAATTTATACCTGGGCCCAGTGCTCAAGGTATATCAGGCTTAGGTCCAAACTCTCTGAAAGGTGCTGCTGCTTTTATTGTAATTATCTGTATGTTGTTAATAGATTTTTCATAGAATGGTAGAGCTGGAAGGGGACCATGAGGGTCATCTAGTCCAACCCCCTGCATTGCAGGAATCTTTCGCCCAGTGTGGGGCTCGAACACACGACTCTGAGATTAAGAGCTCTACGGACTGAGCTATGCAGCATATAGTCCATGTTTAATAGTTTTTCTCTGTTTTTAGCAGTTTTTATTTTTATATGTAAACCACCTTGAGTCCCTGTCAGGGAAGAAGGCTGTGCATAAATAAATGAAGAAATAGGGTGCTCCTGAGCATGCATGGAAAACCCTTCCCTTCCTACTACATCTCGGAGGACAAGACATGCAGAGGCTAAGGCCCTTTATCTCCAAGGCAAGGCCAGTGTGCCAAAAAGGAGGCCACAGCAAAAAAAAAGAGATAGGCCTTTTCTATTTTCCCTGACTTCACCTTGCCATGCAGTTTTGATTCCTGTTTTAAACTGTGGTGTTCATGCAGCTGTTTGTCAGTCAGTCAGTCAGCATGCAGCTGTTTGTCAAGTCGCAGTCTCAACCTGAAGCCACTAGAGGTCATGAGGAGCACCATTGCTGATTCTTGGGAGCAATCAGGGGTTGGAGCCAGGTTGTAAACAGTCCCTGTCGTTGGGCAAAGGGGGCAGTTGGCCAACCAGCAAGATTGTCCAGAGGAGTATGGGTGTGGGCCACTGTTCTAATGAAGGAATATTGGACTAATGTTTGATGCAACCGGTCTGGGAAAATGAATGAGCAGACTCCGAGAATCGTTTCATTGGAACTGAGAGAAGATGGCGGCTGCCAGCAGTGAAAGGATTTTTGGATTAATTCGGCAGAAATACCAGCATGTGAGGAGATGCTGTATGGACAGAGGGGTGTCACACAATTAAATCCACACAGAAACATACCATTTTATTTCAACTCGCCTGTGGAAACAACTTGGAGACAGTGAAAGAAGGAAAACAACAGGAAGATTTAAAGGAACTATTAGAAATGACTGGCAAAAGCAGTAGAAACATGAGATGATCAGAGCCCTCCCGATCTCGAAGCATGGGAAGCCCCAACAAAAAAATTATAATTTGGCAGAATATTTGGATTATTTGATATGTATATGTATACTTTGGAATATTTAATGTTATTGGATTGGATTGTTTAAATTGGAAAATTATATATATATATATATATATATATATATATATATATATATATATGTGGAATATTGGAAATTAACCTTACAATTATTTGGGTGGTGTCAGAAGCCAGAGGAGAAGGGTCTTCATAAGACAATCCCTGCAGTTGGATCAGGCCCTTTTAAAACCACCCAAGCTCATGGTCATTACATCACATGGAAACCTAATTCCATAGTTTAGATAACAACAACAACAACAATTTTCTTATTTATACCCCGCCCATCTGACTGGGTTGCCCCAGCCACTCAGGGCGGCTTCCAACATATATAAAAACACAATAAAACTATACAGGACTGCCTTCAGATGTCTTCTAAAGGTTGTATCCTTACTTTTCTCCTTGGCTTATTTATCTCCAACTTTTCTTCAGTGAAAATAGGGACATCCTAAGGAAAAGCGGGACATTCCAGGATCAAATCAGAAACAGGGACGGCTTCTGTAAATCCAGGACTGTACCTGGAAAATAGAGACACTTGGAGGCTCTGCAATAAAACATCAAGCATTCATAATAACAATCTGAGCCAATATAGGGTAAAGAGTAAAGGGACCCCTGACCATTGGGTCCAGTCGTGGCTGTCTCTGGGGTTGCGGCGCTCATCTCGCTTTACTGGCCAAGGGAGCCGACGTTTGTCCGCAGACAGTTTTTCTGGGTCATGTGGCCAGCAGGACTAAGCCGCTTCTGGCAAACCAGAGCAGTGCACGGAAACGCTGTTTACCTTCCCGGCGGAGCAGTACCTATTTATCTCCTTGCACTTTGACATGCTTTCAAACTGCTACGTTGGCAGGAGCAGGGACCCAGCAATGGGAGCTCACCCCATCAAGGGGATTCAAACCGCCGACCTTCTGATCGGCAAGTCCTAGGCTCTGTGGTTTAACTCACAGCGCCACCCGCGTCACAATAACTTTAAAATAAACAACTTATATCAAACAAAGAAACATTTAACAATCCATCAGAATCTAACAGTAAACAGTAAAATTAAACACCAGCAAATAATAATTAAACAGTTTAATGTTGCGTTGTGTAAAGAAGGATTTTCTTTTGTGTGTCCTGACTCTGCAAACATTCAGTTTCATTGGATGACCCCGAGTTCCGGTATTGTTAAAGAAGAAGAAAACCCCCCATCTCTCTCCATTTTCTGCACATCACATGTAATTTTATACATTTCTGTCATGTCTCCTCTTACTCACTTTGCTTACCTTTTCTCTAAACTAAAAGGCCCCAAAGGTGTATTAGTTTAGAAAAAAAGGTGAGCAGCTCTTCTAGTGTAGAATGACAGTGATGGTGCTTTTGTTACTGGAGGGTCTTGGGGGGGTCAGTCTGGATGATGCCTTCAGGCCCCTTCCAAACCTGTGACCTGTGAGGGTAGAATGCATATGAGGAGACCTGCTGAACCAGCCAAACCAGTTCATCCGTTAAGGTGATGGCTTTGGCTGGCCAGTTAAGCACCTCCATGTGCATGTCCAAAGAGGTTGCTGTGTTGCCATAGGGACAAATGGGTGGACCTTTCCCTACCTCACCTAACTTGGTGCCACCTCTGTCCAGGACCCTAAAGCTGTGACTTGGGGCTTCCCAGGAACCCTAATGGGGAAACAAGATCTGTCAGGGCATTAATGCTGTGAGTCCCTCCAGCCTAGGCTCAGGTTGTACAGATGTGTAAATAAAACCATGTATCGTGAAAACACCACAGCTCGACTGACCTTCATTCTGAGGAAACTGTTATGTACTGAAGTTCTCACCCTGGGCTAGCAGGGGGATACAGTAGATAGTTTTCACTCAGGTCCACATATGCAAATAAGGAACTGAAAGTGACGTTCAGTGATTGGATAATTACAGAAAGTTGTTACTGTTGCGTTGCAGTGGAGCTCTATATAAGCAGGCTGGCTGAACACTTCAGTTCAGTGTCTGTGAATAAACAAGAGCTGTTTGAAGAATCGCTGTGTCGTCTGATATGTTCACCCACAATTTAACAGAAACCACACCCTGGAGCCCCTCCCACTGGGAGACTGGGGTGCCTGCAACATTATTATCAACCTACATACTCAAAGAAAACTCTGGCCTAAAAACACTGCAAGTTGTAAGTCAGCTGCACAAAAACACAACAAAATGCCCATATGGTCAGGTAAGACGGTTGCAATAATAATATAATAATCATTTATTACAAAGGTCCATATAGTTAAAGCTATGGTTTTCCCAGTAGTGATGCATGGAAGTGAGAGCTGGATCATAAAGAAGGCTGATCGCCAAAGAATTGATGCTTTTGAATTATCAAAGATCAAACCTCTCCATTCTGAAGGAAATCAGCCCTGAGTGCTCACTGGAAGGACAGATCCTCAAGCTGAGGCTCCAAGACTTTGGCCACCTCATGAGAAGAGAAGACTCCCTGGAAAAGACCCTGATGTTGGGAAAGATGGAGGGCACAAGGAGAAGGGGACGACAGAGGACGAGATGGTGGGACTGTGTTCTCGAAGCTACCAGCATGAGTTTGACCAAACTGCAGGAGGCAGTGGAAGAGTGCCTTGCGTGCTCTGGTCCAGGGGGTCACGAAGAGTTGGACACGACTAAACGACTAAACAACAACAACATCTCCCCCCATCTGACTGGGTTTCCCCAGCCACTCTGGGCGGCTTCCAACAGAGTATTAAAATACAATAACCTATTAAACATTAAAAGCTTCCCTAAACAGGGCTGCCTTCAGATGTCTTCTAAAAGTCTGGTAGTTGTTCTTCTCTTTGACATCTGGTGGGAGGGCATTCCACAGGGCGGGTGCCACTACCGAGAAGGCCCTCTGCCTGGTTCCCTGTAACTTGGCTTCTCGCAATGAGGGAACCACCAGAAGGCCCTTGGCACTGGACCTCAGTGTCCGGGCAGAACGATGGGGGTGGAGACGCTCCTTCAGGTATACAGGTCCGAGGCCATTTAGGGCTTTAAAGGTCAGCACCAACACTTTGAATGGTGCTCTGAAACATACTGGGAGCCAGTGTAGGTCTTTCAAGACACCCGTCTTACCTAATGGCAGCAACCTCCTTTTTGTTTTCAGTTTCAATTCTGCATGGATAAGGTGAAGCAGCCTCTGACGCCTCCAGCACTATGGTGGAAGGGGCCCTTGCATCACCTGGAAGGGCCATAGCGCAGGGGCAGAGAACATGCCTTTCAAGCAGAAGGTTCTGGGTTCAATCCCCAGTGGGCCCCCCATAGGGTTGCGAGATACTCCCTGCCTCAAATGCCAGAGAGCTATAGCTGCCAGTCTGTGTAGACAATACCGAGCAATATACGTCCTATGTTCCTACACTTGCGAGCGGGTCTAGTCAAAGGCCTCCGAAGAGTGGTTCATGGCCTGTCAGAATCTGCCCGGTTCACAGGGAGGGGAGGAACAGCAACACCCCCCCCCCCCATTTTGCTAGATGATACAACCTCTTTCTCTTTGCTGCGCTCAGGATTGGGCCGCAACCTGGGGCTTGGCGGCCTGCATGTCTGGGCCCCAGAGTGCCATTTCCTCATCGTTTTAAAGAGCCTTTTCCTCACATTAATCTCCTTTATTTTTTATTTTGACAAATTTACATTTCCAGGAAGTTGCAAAGGTCAGAGCTGCATCTGTTGTTGGTTACCTCGCAAGGAAGTGCTGGGTGGGTTGGTGCTGGTGCTGCTTGCTTGAGGGGGGGTGGGGGGTGGGGATGGGGTTATTTTTCTATTTTTTTCTCTTTTTTTGCAGCAGTTTCCAAAGCAACAGGGAGCGAAGTCATTTTTAAAGAAGAAGCTAGGAAAGAAAAGAGTCGGCTGGTGGCCTCAAAGGCCGCTAATGATGGGGGTGATGAAAATCAGATTGCCTCTAATTTCTTCAGGGTGGGGTGGGGGTGGGGGGAAATTGGAACGATTTTTCATCCCTCTGACTCTGGCTGGCTGAAGTGCGGGAAGGTCGTCCATTTTGGCTTGGGGGGGGTGTTCGCTCTGCCTAGCTTGCCTTTCCTTTGGCTGAGCCACCCCCCCCCACCCCCGGCACTGAGGAGCTTGTGAGGACTGGAAGACGTTGGCTAGCTGATATGTCAAGTGCAACCTCTCCCCCCCCACCACCGCACCAACAATTTGTGGCTTCTTGAGGTCCCCGAATTCCTCAGCCACCCCTGCAAAACTCCTTCCTGCCTTCCTCTCTCTGCCAGAGTGCTTGGCGCCTCCTGTCCTCAGCCTTGTCTCGCCACCAGCCATCTTTGCCCCAGGCTTTTGGGGGGCTGTTCTGCCCTCCCCCAATTCCTTCAGCTCCCCTGCCTCTTGGCCAGCTTTCCCTTTCCACTTAAACCCCAGCCCCTCCTCAGACTCCACCAAAAAGTTTTATTTAAGAACACAGACTCATAGAGTTGGGAGGGACCCCGGGGTCATTGGTAGGCAAACTAAGGCCCGGGGGCCGGATCAGGCCCAATCGCCTGCTCAATGTGGCGCACAGACGGTCCAGGATTCAGTGTGTTTTTACATGAGTAGAATGTGTGTAGGGACGCGGGTGGCGCTGTAGATTAAACCACAGAGCTTAGGACTTGCTGATCAGAAGGTCGGCGGTTCGAATCCCCACGACAGGGTGAGCTCCCGTTGCTCGGTCCCTGCTCCTGCCAACCTAGCAGTTCAAAAGCACAAAGTGCAAGTAGATAAATAGGTACCGCTCTGGCGGGAAGGGAAACGGCGTTTCTGTGCGCTGCTCTGGTTCGCCAGAAGTGGCTTAGTCCTGCTGGCCACATGACCCGGAAGCTGTACGCCGGCTCCCTCGGCCAGTAGAGCGAGATGAGCGCCGCAACCCCAGAGTCGGCCACGACTGGACCTAATGGTCAGGGTTCCCTTTCCCTTTAGAATGTGTGCTTTTATTTAAAATGCATCTCTGGGTTATTTGTGGGGCATAGGAATCAGTTCATTTTCCGCAAAAAATATAGTCCGGCCCCCCGTACAAGGTCTGAGGGACAATGGACCGGCCCCCTGCTGAAAAAAGTTTGCTGACCCCTTCCGTGTTGTTGTTTCCTACCCCATTCTCAACAGAAAATGATGCCAGTCCCGGTATGGTAACCCTTGAAAGACAGACAAATTTCCTGTCCCTCACAGAATACAGTCCACTTTGACCCCGTAGTATTCTATGATGCCATCACAGTCAATCCATGTCTGAGGGTTCATCTCAAGAGGCTGAGGTCACCACAACATCTGTGCTGCCTGGACCGATGGGAGCTGTAGTTCAAAACATCTGGAGGGCACCAGGTTGGGGAAGGAGGATATGTTCTATGTGCAGAATGATGAGGTTAGGGTGGTTTTCCTGCCCCTACAATGCAATTAAAAAACAAACAAACCCACAACCAACATTTTGAAGAAAACATGTAAATATTTGCATAATCATATAAATATTACAATGGCAAAATAGAAAGGTCTTGCATAAATAAAATATGTATTAACAACAATTATACAATTCACACACATACACACACAAAATCTGCATAAGAATGATCAATTTGGACTTTATAACCAAACAAGTGTTGTGCAATTAGGCTTATATCGCCAAATAGAGAAGCTTCTGGATGTACCGTATTTTTGCTCTATAAGACGCACCCAACCATAAGACGCACCTAGTTTTTGGAGGAGGGAAACGAAAAAAAAATATTCTGAATCTCAGAAGCCAG
>JAXCMG010000252.1:1498609-1555384 GCA_034642415.1 Podarcis siculus
TCTTCTTCTTCTTCTTCTTCTTCTTCTTCTTCTTCTTCTTCTTCTTCTTCTTCTTCTTCTTCTTCTTCTTCTTCTTCTCCTCCTCCCAGAATTCGGTTTCCTTGGAGTGAAGGTTAATGCAGACTGTGATCTCCCAAGGTTAGACTGCACCACATTTTCTGTCTGTTGTGGGAGGGAATTCCAGGCTGCCATCTTGAAAGTCGCTATCCATTGGCCACAGGGCTGGCCCACTATTAGGCAGAGGTGAGACAATGGGCAGCAGCTGTCTGGTGCCACTCAGTATTTCCTTACCTCAGGCAGGGTGAAGGGTGCTATCTCACCCCCAGTGTTGAAGGAGGACTCGTATTCCAGTCCTGTTGCACCACCTCTTCCTTCACCTCAGCCAGCAGAAGGCCTTGGTCTGGCCCTGATGCTTCCACAGGAAGCCATTCTCTGGCAACTGCATTTGGAATACTGGGCTCAGCTCTAGCCGCCTCGTCTGACGAAAGGATATTGCGGAACTGGAAATGGTTCAGAAAAAGGCAGCTGAAATGATCGAGGGGATGGATTGATTTCCCTTTGAGGAAAAGTTGCAGCACTTGGGGCTTTGAGTTTAGAGAAGTGGTGAATAGGAGACAGCATGATAGTAGTTTACAAAACGATGTGTGTTGTGGGGAAAGTGGAGAGAGAGACTTTTTCCTCTCTCATTAAAACTCCAGTGAAGCTAAATAGACTATTCAGGGCAGACAAAAGAAAGCCCTTCTTTATGCAGCGAGCAGTTAAAACTGTGGAACTCCTTCCCAAAGGGGGCAGTGAGGAGCACAAACATGGATGGCTTCAAAAGAGGACTGAACAAATTTGTCAAGGAGTTAAGGCTATCCATGGCTCTTGGCCACAATGACTCGGCTCCTTCTTCACAGCTGGAGGTTGCAATGCTTCTGCATAGCAGTGGCTGGAAACCACAGGAGAGGAGAGGGCTTGTGCTTGGATCCTGCCCATAGGTTTTCCATTGAGGTATCTGGGCTGGATGAATCCCAAGCCGGAATTCAGATTGCTGGAAGAAATATCAACAACCTCAGATATGCAGATGACACAACCTTGAAGTCAGAAAATGAGGAGGAATTAAAGAATCCTTTAATGAGGGTGAAAGAGGAGAGCGCAAAATATGGTCTGAAGCTCAACATCAAAAAAACGAAGATCATGGCCACTGGTCCCATCACCTCCTGGCAAATAGAAGGGGAAGAAATGGAGGCAGTGAGAGATTTTACTTTCTTGGGCTCCATGATCACTGCAGATGGTGACAGCAGTCACAAAATTAAAAGACGCCTGCTTCTTGGGAGAAAAGCAATGACAAACCTAGACAGCATCATAAAAAGCAGAGACATCACCTTGCCAACAAAGATCGGTATAGCTAAAGCTATGGTTTTCCCAGTAGTGATGCATGGAAGTGAGAGCTGGACCATAAAGAAGGCTGATCACCGAAGAATGGATGCTCTTGAATTCTGGTGCTGGAAGAGACTCTTGAGAGTCCCATGGACTGCAAGAAGATCAAACCTATCCATTCTGAAGGAAATCAGCCCTGAGTGCTCACTGGAAGGACAGATTGTGAAGCTGAGGCTCCAAGACTTTGGCCACCTCATGAGAAGAGAAGACTCCCTGGAAAAGACCCTGATGTTGGGAAAGATGGCGGGCACAAGGAGAAGGGGACGACAGAGGACGAGATGGTTGGACAGTGTTCTTGAAGCTACCAGCGTGAGTTTGACCAAACTGCAGGAGGCAGTGGAAGACAGGAGTGCCTGGCGTGCTCTGGTCCAGGGGGTCACGAATAGTCGGACACGACTAAACAACTAAACAACAACATCTGGTTGACGGCTGTGAGAACAGGATGCTGGGCTATTGGCCTGATCCAGCAGGCTTTTCTTGCATTCTTACGTCTCCATGATCTGTTGCTGTTAAGCATCTCCTGGGCCTGCTAAGGTAGCCTGCAGACCCCAGATGTGGTGGAGGACCCTACAGTGCCGTCAGTGCCGAAGGAGGACTCATCTGCCGGGCCAGCTGGCTGCTGTCTATGAACCAAAGCAGAGAGCGGGGGCTGCCATCTCATCCTTCCTCGCAGGCAGCAGAATGTCTTGGGCTGGCCCTGAATGCTTGACGCCGCAGAAGGCCTCTCTCTGAATCTTAGGGGGCCTCAGAGTCCAAGGCAGCTCCTCCGGCGCCTGTTCCCACCCACTCTCTGTGTTAACGCACCCTTGCCCGATACTTAGATATGAAATAATTACCCTAAGTGATCAGATTTTAATTAGGCAGCGCAGAGGATGATCATTGTGTTCCAAATTGTTGCGGAGTGCTCAGTTATGCACCAGCCAAACTTGGGCTCTACCATTATGCCCAGTGGGTGGCCGCAAGACAATCAGGAAGTAATTAGTTTGGCGGTGGGTGTGCGTGTGTGTGTGTGTGTGTGTGTGCTGCTGCTGCGTCGCTCACCGGGGAGTGCCTTGCTGCGTTCCATGAATGAGCCGGCTCCAGAGGAGCCTGAGACCAAGATGGCACAGTCTCTCTCTCTCTCTCTCTCTCTCTCTTTCTCTTGTTCCTTTTCCTTTTGGATACTCGTGTAATGCAGTAAAGTTATGTCTTTGGAAGGCAGACCTGCAATTACAACTATCCATACTCATTTGGAAATGGGGAACATACCAAGGGCTTGGCAGATCCTGCAGGACGCTGCAGATTTTCTAAGGGGATTCAGAGGAGGTGCATATGTGGGGATAGGGACCTGCCAGCTAGCGTTTCAAGAGACAGGGGACCTGCGAGTTGCAAGAGTATAAGGATCAAGCTGAAGATCTTTCTGGCCCAGTGTGCTGCCTCCAACAGTGGACAGCCAGGTGCCTCTGGACCATAGCTGTCAACTTTTCCCTTTTCTTGCGAGGAATCCTATTCGGAATAAGGGAATTTCACTTAAAAAAAGGGAAACGTTGACAGCTATGCTCTGGACAGCCTTTCTCAGCATTGGGGCCCTAAATGTTGTTGGACTACAACTCCCACCATCCCTGGCCACTAGTACTGCTAGCTGGCAATGATGGGAGTTAGAGTCCAACAGCATTTAGGGCCCCAATGCTGAGAAAGGCAGCGTGGAAGCTAGCCAGCAACCTGCTTCTCACAGAGGACACACCACTTCTGTGTGTTTCTATCAACAGGAGTGGTCCAAAGCTAATTCAAAGAATCGGAGAACTGTAGAGTTGGAAGGGACACCAAGGGTCATCTAGTCTAACCCCCTGCAATGCAGGAATCTTAGCTAAAGCATCCATGACAGATGGCCACCCAACCTCTGTGTGAAAACGTCTAACAAAGGAGAGTCCATCACTTCCCAAGGGAGTCTGTTCCACTCTCGAACAGCTCTGTCAGAAAGGTTTTTCTGAATGTTTAGTCAGAATCTCCTTTCTTATAACTTGAATCCATCGAGTCCTACCCTCCATGGCAGGAGAAAACAAGCTTGCTGCCTCTTCCATGTGACAGCCCTTAAGGCATTTGAAGATGGCTATCCTATCTCTTCTCAGTCTCTTCTTTTCCAGACTAAACATACCTAGCTCCTTCAAATGTTCCTCATAAGGCTTGGTTCCCAGACTCTTGATCATCTTGGTTGACATCCTCTGCACATGTTCCAGCTTGTCAACATCCTTTTTAAACTGTGGTGCCCAGAACTGGACGCAGTATTCCAGGTGTGGTCTGACAAAGGCAGAATAAAGTGGTACTTATCCTTCCCTTGATCTGGACACTCCCTTCTTGTGATTCCCAGCAACAGGTGTTCAAAAACATAGTGCCTCTGAACCCAGTAGGCAGCATATAGCAATAATAATAATAATAATAATTTCTTATTTATACCCCGCCCATCTGACTGGGTATCCCAGCCACTCTGGGCGGCTTCCAACAAAGTATTAAAATACAGTGGTCTGTTAAACATTAAAAGCTTCCCTAAACAGGGCTGCCTTCAGATGTCTTCTAAAAGTCTGGTAGTTGTTTTTTCCTTTGACATCTGGTGGGAGGGTGTTCTACAGGGCGGGCGCCACTACCGAGAAGGCCCTCTGCCTGGTTCCCTGTAACTTGGCTTCTCGCAGCGAGGGAACTGCCAGAAGGCCCTCGGTGCTGGACCTCAGTGTCCGGGCAGAACGATGGGGGTGGAGACGCTCCTTCTTGTCTACTGGACCAAGGCCGTTTAGGGCTTTAAAGGTCAGCGCCAACACTTGAATTGTACTCGGAAACATACTAGGAGCCAATGTAGATCTTTCAAGGCCGGTGTTATATGGTCTCGGCGGCCGCTCCCAGTCACCAGTCTAGCTGCCACATTCTGGATTAGTTGTAGTTTCCAGGTCACCTTCAAAGGTAGCCCCACATAGAGCACATTGCAGTAATCCAAGCGAGAGATAACTAGAGCATGAACCACTCTGGTGAGACAGTCCGTGGGCAGGTAGGGTCTCAGCCTGCGTACCAGATGGAGCTGGTAAACAGCTGCCCTGGACACGGATTTGACCTGAGCCTCCATGGACACCTGTGAGTCCAAAATGACTCCCAGGCTGCGCACCTGGTCCTTCAGGGGCACAGTTACCCCATTCAGGACCAGGGAGTCCTCCACACCAGCCCGCCCCCTGTCCCCCAAGAACAGTACTTCTGTCTTGTCAGGATTCAACCTCAATCCATTAGCCGCCATCCATCCTCCAACCGCCTCCAGGCACTCACACAGGACCATTGTGACTAGTAACCATTGATACTGAATTTGTCTGATTCCTCTTTGACGCCACCGCTACCTCCTGTGGGAAGGAGTTCCATAGTTTAACTCTGTGCTGCATGAAGTACTTTCTTTTGGTCTGTCCTGAGTCTTCCAACATTCAGCTTTGTTGGACGACCACCTCAGGCCCTAATATTACAAGAGATGAAGAAAACCTCTCTATCTGCTTTCCCCCTTTTCCTAAACTAAAGGTAAGAATCTGGAGGTGGGAGGACATGATAATGCTGTTAAAAATTATGCATGGTGTGGATCCTGCCTTTTAAACCCATCTGAACTATGTGGCTTGCACTCCATCTTGTGACGGGGAGTTCCACATGCTCAACAGGTGCTGTGTGGTGATGAAGTCCTTCCTTTTCTCCATCCCAGATCGACTACTGGTCGGGTCCTGCTACACTCCCATGTCAAATGGCCATGGGCAGATTCTAAGATTAGAATTTGTCTAATATTATTTTATCAAGAAGACAAGCCAGCGAAGTGAAGATTCAGTCGCCACGTTTGTTGACGGTGCATTCTGTGAAGGACACACACATGAAGCTGCCCCACACTGCTTCACCACATTGATCTCCCTGGCTCAGTACTGCCTGAAGAGCTGGCCCTGGCAGCAGCTTTCTGCCCTTTCAGCCCAGAGATGTCTCCCAGCCTTACCTGGAGACCCCAGGTACTGTCTGCACGGGAAGCAGGTGTTCTCCCACTGAAACTATTGCATTTCACCCCCAAAACATGAAGGAAGATTATAGTCCTCGTGGTTCTGAGTAAAGGGCTATATTAATTTGGAGCGCAGGAAAGTGTCTCCACTGAGTCAGACCAGTGATCCATTGAGGTCAGTGCTGTCTACACTGACTGGCAGCCTCACGCTGGAGTTTCAGGAAAGGAGCCTTTCCCAGTCCTGTTTGGAGACGGCACTGGAGACTGAACCTTCTACATGCAAAGCAGATCATCTGCTACTGAGCTGTAGTCCTTCCCCATAGCCCTACAGGATGAGTACAGCAGCCTTTAAAACAACTGGATTGTTTCTCTTTCCACCCCCCCTTCCTTATCAGAAGTTGCCTGCAACTTTTACCTCTCTTAACACAAAGGAAACTTTGTGTGTGTGTGTGTGTGTGTGTGTGTGTGGTGTTTTAAATAGCAGAGATGCTCACTCCATTGAAATGATTGGCATACTGGAGAGTGGAGAAAAACCAAATTGTTTATACCCTAATGAATAGGATCTTGATTGCAAGATCCTGTTTGGAAAATTATAGTGCCTGAATGGAAGCCGTACAATTACATCCCTCAAATGCTGCATATTCATTTCATCTGCTTTGCATAGAGATTAGCAAGCGTGCCCCTGATGCAGACTCTGAAATTAAAGCCAGCTCCGATTTTAGTCACAGGTTACAAACTAAATGCCATTGTTGGATGGGTAGGAATCTTTACCACCTGCGTGCCAGATGATTGCCGAACAGCTTTATCCAGACAGCAAAAAGAGAAGGGATACGTGGCTCCTCTCTCCCTTGCAAGGGAGCTGGGTAGCGTGGGCTGTGCGTCTCACAATCCACATTCGCAATGGCACGGGGCACAACTGGGCAACCCGTGGTGGGCCCCAGCTCACTGCACAGAAGGTGCAGGTGCTCACTTTTTCGGAACATAGGACGTGGTTGCTGGATCCGGCCAATGGCCCATCTAGTCCAGCATCCTGTTCTCACGGTGGTCAACCAGATAACGATGGGAAACCTGCAAGCAGGATTTGAGCACAAGAGTAACTCTCCTCTCCTGGGGCTGCTTTCAGCAATTGGTGTTCAGGAGCATTGCTGCTTCCAACGGTGACTAGTAGCTAAGATAGCCTTGTTGTTGTTTAGTCGTTCAGTCATTTTCCGACTCTTTGTGACCCCCTGGACCAGAGCACGCCAGGCCCTCCTGTCTTCCACTGCCTCCCACAGTTTGGCCAAACTCATGCTGGTAGCTTCGAGAACACTATCCAACCATCTCGTCCTCTGCCGTTCCCTTCTCCTTGTGCCCTCCATCTTTCCCAACATCAGGGTCTTTTCCAGGGAGTCTTCTCTTCTCATGAGGTGGCCAAAGTCTTGGAGCCTCAGCTTCAGGATCTGTCCTTCAAGTGAGCACTCAGGGCTGATTTCCTTCAGAATGGAGAGGTTTGATCTTCTTGCAGTCCATGGGACTCTCAAGAGTCTCCTCCAGCACCAGACTTCAAAAGCACCCATTCTTCGGCGATCAGCCTTCTTTATGGTCCAGCTCTCACTTCCATACATCACTACTGGGAAAACCATAGCTTTAATTATACGGACCTTTGTTGGCAAGGTGATGTCTCTGCTTTTTAAGATGCTGTCTAGGTTTGTCATTGCTTTTCTCCCAAGAAGCAGGCGTCTTTTAAATTCGTGACTGCTGTCACCATCTGCAGTGATCATGGAGCCCAAGAAAGTAAAATCTCTCACTTAAGATAGCCTTATCCTCCTCCCTTAATTTGTCTAATCCTCTTTTAAGGGCATCCAGGTGGGCGGCCAGCACTGGCTCCTGAGAGAGGCAGTTCCATATTTTGTGCTGCATGAAGAACTACGTACTTCCTTTTCTCTATCCTGAATCTTCCAACATTCAGCCTCATTTGATGCCCACAAATCTTTTGAAAGGTGAGGGACGGGACTTTTTTCTGTCCACTTTCTCCAGCCTATGCATCATTTTATAAACTGATATCACGTTGCTTCTTCCCTTCTCTAAAAAGTCTCCAATGCTGTGTCCTTTCCTCATAAGGGAGTCCCTTAATCTCCTTGATCATTACTGTTGCCATTTTCTGATCCCTTTCCAACTCCTTTTTGAGGTAAGGCGACCAGAACTGAACACAGTACAGTGGTACCTCGGGTTAAGTACTTAATTCGTTCCGGAGGTCTGTTCTTAACCTGAAACTGTTCTTAACCTGAAGCACCACTTTAGCTGATGAGGCATCCCGCTGCTGCTGAGCCGCCGTCGTGCGATTTCTGTTCTCATCCTGAAGCAAAGTTCTTAACCCGAGGTAATATTTCTGGGTTAGTGGAGTCTTGTAACCTGAAGTGTATGTAACCTGAAGCGTATGTAACCTGAGGTACCGCTGTACTCCAAATGCAGTTGCACCATAGATTTGCATTTTGGCATTTGGGGAAAGGGTGTTGTCAAAGAGAGGTGGGACACACACACACACACACACACACACACACACACACACAATCCAGCACAAGTTGTATTTAGACCCAGTCCACACATGCAGTAGAATCAGGTGATAGAATGAGCCATAGCATTTCAGACTGCTGTCTGGAGGGGGGTGTGATACAGGTGGACAGGGGGTGTGGAATCACATTTTTGAAAGCTTCCCTCCGAGTAAGGAGAAGGACAGCAACACAACAAGTGAGATGAGATTGAGCCCATGTGTGCTATAAAAATAAATGCAGCAAAGTTTTTCAAAAAAACTGTGAGGCAACTGCCTCGGGCAGCAGGATCCAGAGGGGCAGCAGATCCTGACATAGGTCTTTACCCCCCACCACATTCCTGTTGCAGATCTTCATTCACCCATTCTTCAATGGGGGGTGGGGAGGTGCCCTGCCAACATACAGTGGTACTTCAGGTTAATAACTTAATTCGTTCTGGAGATCTGTACTTAACCTGAAACTGTTCTTAACCTGAAGCACCACTTTAGCTAATGGGGCCTCCTGCTGCTGCCACCATGTGATTTCTGTTCTCATCCTGAAGCAAAGTTCTTAACCCGAGGTACTATTTCTGGGTTACCAGAGTCTGTAACCTGAAGCGTCTGTAACCCGAGGTACCACTGTAAAAGCAAAATCATACCCAATCAAACAAGGTTCAGCAACACAATCATCAAAATTATTAGAATACAGTGGTACCTTGGGTTAAGAACTTAATTCATTATGGAGGTCCGTTCTTAACCTGAAACTGTTCTTAACCTGAAGCACCACTTTAGCTAATGGGGCCTCCTGCAGAGCACGCTTTCTGTTCTCATCCTGAAGCAAAGTTCATAACCCGAGGTACTATTTCTGGGTTAGCGGAGTCTGTAACCTGAAGCGTCAGTAACCTGAGGTACCACTGTATACAGTGAAACTATGGAATTCACTGCCCCAATATATGTCCACCACAAAGGCTTTTCTTCTTTCATAACACCAGAATTCATGAACACTGAATGGAGCTGAATGTTGGAAAACATGGGACAAATTTCAAAAAGGAAGTATTTCATAAAGGGCATAGTCACACCGTGGAATCCACTCCCGCAGGGGGCAATGATGGCTGCTTACTTGGATGGTTTTAAAAGAGGATTGGATTGATTCATGGAGGAAGAGAAGACTGCCCTTGACCGCAAGCCTTGATGGCTTGGCTCTGCCTTTGCAGTTGGAAGCAGCAATGGTTCTGAAGACCAGCTGCTGGAAGCCACAGTGGGAGGGGAGAGTGCGGCTCTTGCGCTAAAACCCTGCTTCCTGGTTTCCCACAGGCATCTTTGTGGTCACTGTGAGAACAGGGTGCTGGAACAGATGGGCCAATGGCCTGACCCCGTGGGCTCTTCCTGTCTTCTTATGTCCTTATTAAATGACTTGTCTAATCTGTCTTTAGACAATTAATTTACCGTATTTCTACATGTATAAGACTAGGAGTTTTTTTACCAAAAAATTAGGTTTAAAATTGGGGCGCTTCTTATACATGGGTCGTGCTGAGGGGGTGTTTTCTTAATTTGGAGTCAACACAAAATAGGGGGCGTCTTATACATGGCGGTGTCTTATACACGGAAAAATACGGTGATTTATATCCCTCCCTTCCTCCCCAGGAAGCCTAGGGTGGAAAATATATATTCAGCGTTTCTTTTTTCCTTTAAAATTCTAAAAACAATTACAATTAAAAACATCTAAAAGCAGTGATGGTTAAACACATTCTTCCATCCAAAGGATAGCTCAGTTGGTTAGAGCATGGTGCTGATAATGCCCAAGGTCTCAGGGATATATATAGTATTTTTATTAAGTTTTCAGCAAAAGTAGCAAAAAAAAAGGTAAAAAAGCAAACAGTATCAAATGCAGTAACATCCATAAACAAAGAAAATTATACATAAAACCATATCAAATCCATAAAGTGGGATTCTCCGAATCCTATGACTTCCCTCCCCCATTCCTGGTTCCCTAAAGTTCTTATCAACTGCATACCATTTCTACTCCAAATTTTTTCTAACCTCTGATTTCCTATACTATTTCTAAAATGACAAGTGCTCTTAAAATCCTGCCAATGTATTTTTATCTGTTTACAATACTTTTGCAAATACATAATAAACATTTTCCCATTTTTATTAACCTTCCTACATTCCCACCACATATGATAAAATGTACCCTCTGTTTCTTTACATTTCCAACGCTTATTAGATCCTGTTCTATACATTTTTGCTAATTTAACCAGGGTTAGATTACCCTGTATGGGACAACTGCATATTCCTGCATTTCAGGGGGTTGGACTAGATGATCCCCAGGGTTCCTTCCAGCTCTACAGTTCTATCATTTCTATTATCCAAAGGTCTCAGGTTTGCCTTGGGCAGTGTTCTTCAGTCATCAAAATATCTGGGCAAATAGGAATGTTTTTCAAATTCCCTCTGAAAGTTGAAGAAGTTAAGAATGATGGAGACAGGCGCACCTCACTAGGGCAGTATTTTCCACAACTGGGGAGCCACCTCTAAAAAGGCCCTGTCATGGGCAGCTCCTAGTGGTGGTGTGAGGACCGCCAACAAGTCCTCACATGCTGATTGTAGGGTACAAGGTGGTTGGTACTGGGAAAGGTGCTCTTTTAGGTACTTGGGTCCTCAGCCGTTTAGGAAGAGGGTAAGGCTATCTCATAAACAGCTACAAGTCATACTGGTTGAAAACTGCTGCCAGGGTTACTAGTGGGATACCTGCAGTGGGCAGCTGAACAACTGAGCTCATGTCCTGCTTCTGGGCAACCCACAGGCAGCTGGTTGCTCTGAGAACAGGGTGCTGGGCTGGCAGAAGGGCCAGAGCTCAGCATATGCTTTGTACGCAGAAGGTCCCAAGTCCAGTCTTTGTCATCTCCAGTTGGGGCTGGGAAAGCCGTCTTTGTGCTCCAGTTTAATCCAGTCCTTTATTCAGAACCATGGTGTGTGTTATTGTTTCGCGTTGATTTCATTATGTATTTTGTGATTTTTTTCCTTGTATTTTTACACTGTGAACCACCCTGAAAGCACCTCCCCCCCCCCCAGTTTTAGAATCACAGAACTGTAGATTTGGAGAGGACCTAGAGGGTCATCTAAGGTCTTGCAATGCAGGAATCACAGCTAGAGAATTCACGACAGATGGCCACCCAACCTCTCTTTAAAAACCTCCAGTGAAGAAGAGTTTGCCACCTTCCAGGGCAGCCCATTCCATTGTTGAACAGCAGTTACCATCAAAAGTTCTTCCTAAGGTTTAGTCGGCATTTAATGTCATTTGAACCCATTGGTCCAAGCCCTCCCCTCCAGAGCAGGAGAAAAATAACCTTGCTTTGAATAGTGCAGAGATCCCTCCCTGCCTGTTTGCCATTGAGGCATGGAAGGTTCTGTCAATTACAGCTCTCTCTGTTTCTCAGTCTTAAACTCAGTGGCTCTCTGCATTTGTGCAGCATTTTGTGATTTTCCTTAAATAAATCCTCAGAAAAATCTAGCATTTTTGTGTGGATTTCTCCTGGTTACCACATTTTCGTCCACAGTCTTGACAAATGTGAGTTTCCCCCCCCACAAGCAATTTTTTTCTAATGGAATGCATTTCTGCATGTTACCTTCACTGGTGCATTCATTTTTATGCACAATTTCCCTCAATGTGTTCATCTCCCCACCTAAAGTTGTTTGGCTGGAAAATTGCATCACAAAATCCAGATGAGTGAGAATTCTAAAGGACAACCAGGTTTTGTGTCTCACGTTGTTTTAAAGGTAAAGGGACCCCTGACCATTAGGTCCAGTCATGGCCGACTCTGGGGTTGCAGCGCTCATCTCGCTTTATTGGCCAAGGGAGCCAGCGTACAGCTTCCGGGTCATGTGGCCAGCATGACTAAGCCACTTCTGGCGAACCAGAGCAGCACACGGAAACGCCGTTTACCTTCCCGCTGGAGCAGTACCTATTTATCTATTTGCACTTTGATGTGCTTTCGAACTGCTAGGTTGGCAGAAGCTGGGACTGAGCAACAGGAGCTCACCCCGTCACGGGGATTCGAACCGCTTACCTTCTGATCGGCAAGTCCTAGGCTCTGTGGTTTATCCCACAGCGCCACCCGCACCCCTCATGTTGTTTTAGGGAAGTGCAAATTTGATGTTTGGTTTAAAGTGTAAACCACATCAGATTTCTCTCACCAACCCCCTCACCACCACCCCCACATTGCTGGGAACAGCATCTCTTTGGACCACCTTATACAAGGCTAACATGTGGCCGGGGGGGGGCACACAAAACTTTTGTTCTGCTTTTTTTACCCTGAGACTGACAGAAGTCGGGGTCATACACACACAAGAGCAGTTTGGATGCTGACTATGGCTCCATCTGGGAATGAGGGTGGGGGGGCAGTTCACTTGTTCTGCATGCAGAAGGTTCAAGGTTAAATCCCCAGTCCACTTAAAAGGATTATGTCACAGATGTGATGAGGAAGACCCCTCTCTGCCTGAGCCCTTGGAGAGCTGCTGCCAGCCAGAGGAGGCATTGCTGGCTTAGCTGGGTAAGTAGATTGAACCCCAATATGAGGCAGCATATAGAATCATTGAATCATAGAATTGGAAGGGACCCCAGGGGTCATCTAGTCCAACCCCCTGCAGGAAACACAACTAAACCACCCATGACAGGTGGCCATCCGCCCACTGCTTTAAAACCTCCAATGAAGGCAAGTCCACAACTTCCCAAGAGAGTCCATTCCCTGTCATACAACCCTTACTGTCAGGAAACTCTTCTTGATGTTTAGTCGGAATCTCCTTTCTTTTAACTTGAAGCCTTGGGTTCGAGTCCTACCCTCCACCAGCAGGAGAAAACAAGCTAGTTCCATCCTCCATGTGACAACCCTTTAGATATTGGAAGATGGCTGTCATCTCTCCTCTCAGTCTTGTCTTTCCCAGTCTACATATACCCAGCTCCTTCAACAGCTCCTCATAAGGCTTGGCTTCCAGACTCATGAGCATCCTAGTTGCCCTCCTCTGCACACCTTCCAGCTTGTCAACATCTTTCCTAAATTGTGGCACCCAGAGAAGAGCAGAGATAACTTCTACTGAGCCACTGACCGCGCTGGCTGGGGTGGATGGCAGCTGGAGGCCCACAGCTCCTGAAGGGCACCCGGTTTGTCTCACCTGATTTAGAGAGCGGTGAAAATGTTTGGGGAACCTTTACCTCCTTCACAGAACTACAGTTCAAATGAGTCCCTTGTGTGGGAGATTGAGCAGAACCAGGAATGAAGAGAGTTCACTGCTATTGCGCGCGCGCACACACACACACACACGGGGGAGGCTGTGATCTTACAGGGAATTCTGTGTGTGCTAATTTGCCTCTAATGCCCGGGTCAGAAGATTCGGGACAGATAAAATAAAGTCCTTCAAGCAGTGCAGATTTGAAACGGTGGAACTTGCTTCAAAGGACAAGGGCTCCAACACACTGGTGTGCTAAAAAAAAAACGTGATCTCACGATACTGTGCTTGCCATGTGCCGGATAAATTAGAGCAGGGCTGCCCTCTTCTGGTCTGATTATGAAGTGATCTGAAACATTCCCAATGTTCACTAAAGTATTAGATGGATATTAGCTAGCCAGGTTGTGTGTTTGTGTGTAGGCCATTAATGAACCCAGGAGCCTCAAGTCTGACTCCCCACAATTTTAGCTAAATCATGTCTGTTTCTATCCTTCTGAAGACATTAGCTAAAGGGGTTGGTTGGTTGGTTGTATCACAAAGCAAGGGCACCTGTCCCCTGCAAGAATGTGAACCAAATCTTTGAAGAGTGGGGGGTATATTTAGGATCCCTTTTGAGCCCACCTTGTATGCTGGCCCATTCAGCGGAGGCAAGGAATCAAATATTTGCAAGCTGCATAAAAAAGCAACTCCCTTCAGAGGCACTTGTCAAGTACAGAGGAACTGGGTTCCGATCCTGCTTAGAAGAAATCAGTGGGCTTAAGGGCGCCCAAATATTGGCATGGAAGTGGACTTTTGGTCTGTGTGAATTTTGGAGATTCCATAAGAAGAACCTATGCACAGCATGAAAAAGTACTTTATTTTATCTAAACAAAAACACAAAAAAATTTTTTCCTTCCAGTAGCACCTTAAAGACCAACTAAGTTAGTTCTTGGTATGAGCTTTCGTGTGCATGCACACTTCTTCAGATACCATTTATTTTATCTGTTCTTAATCTTCCACTGTTTGCTGCATTGGATATTCACAAGTTCCTGTGTTATGAGAAAAGGATAAAAACATTTCTCTATCTACTCTCTCCACGCTGTTGTCCGCATGAATTCTGGAGATGCCATTGCCTAGATTCCATAAAGTATGGGGCACAGGTTCATGTCAAGGTGCGAGTGTGGATTTGCACAGGCCACAGCTGGCTCTCACAGACCTCCCGTGCAGCCTGCTGCAGATGTCCAAGCTAACAACGACATCCCCTTCCTTGCTGCCAAATTTTGCTGATTTGACCTCCCTGCATCCCACTAAACCGCTGTTTGGTGCATTGAAGGCGAGGAGAATTTCAGTGGGAAGGAAGTTGCAGTGGGAGAGTCATCCTTGTGGGCTGGGAAACAGCTTTTGCATAGCAAGTTTCCCCCCTTTACGCCAGCAGGGAAAGGTTCGGAATGCCAGGACTGTGTTGTCCCCAGCAACATCACTACATTCAAAGCATGTGACTGTGTGCAACCAGTCTATAACCCTGGCATGCCCATCCATCTCTGAATATTGATTGATTGAATTTATATACTGCCCTATACCCAGAGGTCTCAGTGCGGTTCACAGAACAAAATCAAAATATAAAACCACCATATGTATAATCAAAATATGGACCTCGAAGACACAGAGGCAGCCCAAACAGGTATCATAGCACTGCAGCATGCCCCCCAATCTTTAAGTGGCAAACCTCCAGGGGTACCTCTGCTTACTTTGAGTATGGTCAATGGAGAAAGAAGTGCCTTTAGGATATATTGTTATATTTACATATCTATACAACCCAGGCAAAGGCTTGGCTGGGGGTGACGGCGGTTTCACAGCACCAGCCCCCCAGCAGACCTTGCTTCTCCATTAGGTTTTCAGAGGGACCCCAAGTCACAGCTTTGGGGTTCAGCACAGAGCAAGACATGCCTCTGTCTCCCTAGCTTCCAGCATCAGCCAAAACATTTCTCACCTCCCTCACGGGCCTATTGTTCTCCTGTAAGGTGGGGGAAAGCCCACTCACTTATCATGATGGGAACCTCTTTGGACATGTAGAAGACTGTACTTAACTGGCCAGCCTTAACAAAGGAACTTATCTGATCTTCTACTAGATTCTAAGCTTTCTTGATATAGAATCACAGGCCTGGAAGTGAGCCACCAGCATCATCCAGGCTGAATCCCCAATTCTGTAACACCTGGGACAGCTCAGTTGATTGAGCATGAGACTCTTAATCTTAGGGTTATAGGTTTGAGCCCCACACTCGGCAAAAGATTCCTACATTCCAGGGGGTTGGACTAGATGACCCTCATGGTCCCTTCCAGCTCAACAATTCTATGATTCTCTCTCTCTCTCTTTCTGTACAATGGTTAGCCAAAAGAACCCCAGGAACCTAGAACACAGTAGTGCCCATGAAGGGCTCTTGCTTTGCCAAATTGCATGCATACACATAAAACTGTAACACAAGAACTCATGGCAAAAATATCTTTCAGCTTCCTGTTTTTTCTGTGTAATTGTGCAAACATGGTCTTGATCACAACAGTTCACAGCCATGTTTTTCCCAGAGCAGACTCATTTAAATTAATGGGTCTAAGTTACCCATGCTCATTTAAAGTTGCGTGGGATCAATTTCAATCTGTTACCTCCGAGGATGTGGACAGGCTGCTTGGACGAGTGAAACCAACCACATGTCTCCTTGATCCTTGCCCATCCTGGCTCATAAAAGCAAGCTGGGAAGGGCTGGGCGATGGGCTCTGCGGGGTGGTGAAAGCTTCTCTCTGTGAGGGAGCCTTCCCAGACCTGCTGAAAGAGGCAGTCATTAAACCACTTCTTTAAAAAAACATCTCTAGACCCAGCCAATATGGCCAACTATCGCCCAGTCTCAAATCTTCCATTCTTGGGCAAGGTGATTGAGCAGGCAGTTGCTGAACAACTCCAGGCACACCTGGAAGAAGTGGACCATTTGGATCCCTTCCAGTCGGGATTCAGGCCTCATCAACATGCAGATCTCCGGCAGGCTAGGGACAAAGGTGAGAGTTGTTTCCTAGTTCTGCTGGATCTCTCAGCGGCTTTTGACACCATCGACCATAAAATCCTTCTGGACCGTCTAGAGGGGGCACTGTTATACAGTGGTTCTGCTCCTTCCTCCTGGGCCGTGTTCAGAAAGTGGTGTTGGGGGATGAGTGTTCAGACCCCTGGGCTCTCACTTGTGGGGTGCCTTAGGGTTCCATTCTCTCTCCCATGCTTTTCAACATCTAAATGCAGCCGCTGGGAGAGATCATCAGGGGTTTGTGTTGGGTGTTCATCAATATGCAGATGATACCCAGCTCTACCTCTCTTTCAAATCAGATCCAGTGAAGGTAGTGAAGGTCCTGTGTGAGTGCCTGGAGGCGGTTGGAGGATGGATGGCGGCTAACAGATTGAATCCTGGCAAGATAGAAGTACTGTTTTTGGGGGACAGGAGGAGGGCGGGTGTGGAGGACTCCCTGATCCTGAATGGGATAACTGTGCCCCTGAAGGACCAGGTGCGCAGCCTGGGAGTCATTTTGTACTCACAGCTGCCCATGGAGGCACAGGTCAATTCTGTGTCCAGGGCAGCTGGACAACCTGTAGGTATGTCCCAGCTTAAAAGTGAGCCAGGCAGGAGTGTAATATAGGTGGCAATGTTAAATTACTTATGGCCACCAGAGGGCAGGATAGGAATATGCTGTGCAGACACGCCACAGCGTGTTGAACTTCCATCAGAAATCCTAGTGTTTGCAGGGTAGAGATTGTGAGCAAGAGTTAATCTGGAGGCCCTGAAGAAGGCAGAGGCGCTCTGGTGCGCCTTCAGATCTGGACTACAGAGCCAGCATGGCGTAATGGGCGTTGGACTAGGATCTGGGAGAAGAGGGTTCTAATCCACCACTTAGCCATGAAGCCTCCTGGGTGTGGCCTTGTCACTGTACCTCAGCCGAACCTACCTCACAGGGTTGTTGTAGGAGGGGGAAGAACCATGCACGTGTCACCTTGAGCTCCTTGGAGAACAAAGTGGGAGATACGATTCTATAAACAAATGAAAACTGCCAAGTGCAGAATGAGGAAGGTGGCTGCACTCTCACACGTTGTAACTCACTCTATGTGGGGCTGCCCTTGAGCCTGACCCAGAAATTCCAGCAAGTGCAGAATACCGCGGAGAGGCTCCTTACGGGGTCCTTGCCACTGGATCACATTCACCCGGTGCTATACCAGCTGCACTGGCTCCCGGTGGAGTACAGGATCAGGTTTAAGGTGCTGGTTTTGACCTTTAAAGCCCTATACGGTCTAGGACCCTTGTACCTACGGGACCGCCTCTCCTGGTATGTCCCACGGAGGACCTTAAGGTCTGCAAACAAAAACATCTTGGAGGTCCCAGGCCACAGGGAGGTTAGGCTGGCCTCAACCAGACCCAGAGCCTTTTCGGCCGTGGCCCCAATCTGGTGGACCGCTCTGTCACAAGAGACTGGGGCCCTGCGGGACTTGACATCTTTCCGCAGAGCCTGCAAGACAGAGCTGTTCCACCAAGCCTTTGGCCAAGGCACAGCCTGACCCCCTCCTTTGGAAATCCTCACAGAATTCTAGCCCATTGGTTGCCATTAATTTGATTCTGAATTGATTTTAGAATGTATTTTAATTAATTGTGATTTTATGCAAACTGTGTTATTTTTACTGTTGTTAGCTGCTCTAAGCCTGGCTTCAGCTGGGGAGGGCAGGATATAAATAATAATAATAATAATAATAATAATAATAATAATAATAATAATAATAATTTTCTAGATGCTAGAGAGAGAAAATGTACCAAATCTAGGAAGGCTTGCTTTTTTTAAGTGTACTTATCTTTGACTTGCACCATTTTCTAAAATAAGACTTTTTAAAGCCCCCCAGCACTGCTGAACCTGTTGCATGAGGCTGGCTTAATGTATTTTCAGTATCCCTCCTAGAATATTCTTCATGAAATCGTTTTTAAAAAGTGTTTTGAGCTGATGTTCAGCCTCTGGAACAGGTTTTTGGGAACCAGACGTGAGACTCTTCTGTCCGTACAATCATGTAGTTCTGTTCTGGTGTAGTGGTTAGGGCATGCTGGTCTGGGGGACCAGGGTTCAAATCTCGACTCGGCCATGTAGCCCACTTGGTTGACCTTGAGGGCCAGTCACTGCCTTTCATCACACCGTTGTCCTGAAGATTAATTGAGGGGAGAGAACCATGTCTGCCACTTTCAGCTCCCTGGAGGGAAAAGGTGGGGCATATATGTAATAAATACCGTATTTTTCTCCCTATAGGACGCACTTTTCCCCCTCCAAAAATGAAGGGGAAATCTGTGTGCATCCTATGGGGTGAATGCAGGCTTTCGCTGAAGCTTGGAGAGCGAGAGGGGTCGGTGCGCACTGACCCCTCTCGCTCTCCAGGCTTCAGGAAGCTATCAGCAAGCCTGGGGAGCCCGCAGGAGTTGCCGCAGGGCTCCCTAGGCTGCGGACAGCAGCCTGCCGTCCAGCGCGCCGAGCGCCCTAAAGCAGAGCGCCCTGCACTTCGGGCAGACATCCGCAGCGTGGGGAGCCCTGCAGGAGTTCCCGCAGGGCTCCCCACGCTGCAGATAGCAGCCTGCCGCCTGGCACGCGGGCAAACATCGGCCAGCCCCACAAGCTCGGGGGACAGCGGGGAGGCGCAGCACCACCATCCCGCTGTTCCCCGACCTGGTTTTGGGGGGAAATAAAGGAAATTTCCCCCCCTTTATTTCCCCCCCAAAAAACTAGGTGCGTCCTATGGGAGGGATCGTCCTATGGGACGAAAAATACGGTAAATAAAATAATAGGGGAGATGAAGAAACACTCCAACTGGATTTTATGATGGGGGGGGGGCACATTGGACGAATGACAGAACAGGGGTTTTGTTTTGTTTTTTGAGAAATCAATGCATCAGGAACAAAGTGACCCCCCCTTCTACCTCCATGAGAGAGAAAACTTAAATAGGGCCTTGTTAAGCTGAAGAATCCATCTGTGTGAAATGGGTGGAAAACAGGCAAAAACCACCTCTCCCCCCCCCCCACCAGAAAGAACACGCTGACAAACTGTAAGGAGAAAGAAATCTGTAATTATACTCATGGTCCCAACAACATTGAACGCTTTACACAATAAATTCAAACTTTCTCTCTCTCGAAGTCTTCAACAACAATTTACAGGATAACACTTGGAATTAAAACGAACCTTGACTCCTCTGCTCTCAAGTAGGCTTTAAATTATGACACAATTTCTGTCCCCCCACCCACAGACCCAAAGCCCCTGACTCAAACCTCTGGCCCAACATTTTGGCCCTGGCAAGAAAACCGTGGCAGATCATTCAAGCTGGCAGCTCCGGCACTCTGCACATGCTTCTGAAACCTCCCCTGCAGGTTGTTCCAGAGATTTTTATTTCAAGTGAAGCTTGGCTGTTTGAATGAAGCGAGGATTCCAGTGTGGACTGGGAAATGTAAGCCGTAAAGAACAAACGTTTTGTGGGGAGGAGACTATAAAATACATCCTACATTAGTCTTTCTTAACCTGGTAGCCTCCAGATGTCCTGGACTACAGCTCCCAGGTTGCAAAAGAGAGTCCTGCATTTTGCAAAAATCCTGATTATTTCAAACAGGTGGTTTGTTTGTTTTTAACCACTGGGTTTCCATCCTCTGTGCTAACTTGGAAATAGATTTGAGACAATGTGGTTTTTGGCTCAGAGGCTCCTATAGATGATTAAAAAAAAGCAAAATATGGACACTTTCCTCTCCTCCCACCTCGTTGAGGTGCATGCGTGTCAGCTGTTTAGTTTCCCGCTATTGCAACACTGTGATAAAAGAAATCAGCACCATCAGTGGAACTTCAGCCTGCCTTGCGGCATATTCTCACTCAGCACATTGCACATGGCCAGAAATATCCAAGTATGCAACACACACGTGGTCCCATCGATTGTTAAGGGCACACACAAACACATGAAAAGTGACATTTCCCTTCCAAACACACGGAACCGGCCAACTGAAGCTGTTCTGCACGTGCAGTGACTTGCCTGGGTGCTCACTCGTCATACCTTGATTTTTTTTAGTACATCTACCTGCAGGAGGAACGCGGGTGGCGCTGTGGGTTAAACCACAGAGCCTAGGACTTGCCGATCAGAAGGTCGGTGCTTCGAATCCCCGCGACGGGGTGAGCTCCCATTGCTCGGTCCCTGCTCCTGCCAACCTAGCAGTTTGAAAGCAAACCAGTGCAAGAAGATAAATAGGTACCGCTCCGGCAGGAAGGTAAACAGTGTTTCCATGCGCTGCTCTGGTTTGCCAGAAGCGGCTTAGTCCTGCTGGCCACATGACCCAGAAGCTGTATGCCGGCTCCCTCGGCCAATAAAGCGAGATGAGCGCCGCAACCCCAGAGTCGGCCACGACTGGACCTAATGGTCAGGGGTCCCTTTACCTTTACCCGCAGGAAGCAGGATTCTCACCCTGCCACCCTGCTGAATATTCAACTGGCTAAACGTAGCTGTGCCTTTTTGAAAGCAGCCTGATCAGCACATGTGTTGGCAAGCAAGTGTTAAAATCTCTGTGCTGCCAAGATTTCTGCATGTGTGAAAAAAATGTACACAAGAGCATTCCCACCCTCCAACCAGGGTGGTCAGGAACTCCAATTGCCCTTTGAACTTGCCCCTTGAGGACTTGTTTAGTGGTAGTTGATGGGAAACAGCCACAATTTCCAGTGGTGCCCTGCTCTGGTGACCACCCTAGGCTACTTGGCCTCTGCGGGGCCTGTTCTACCTGTGCAGAGGGTTGCTAGGCAACCCAGACATGGATGTCTATTGTGTCTCTCTTTCTCTCTCTCTCCCCCCTGAACTGCTACCAACAATACATCCCTTCATCCCAAATCAACCCCAACACATTCCTAACCTGCCTCGTTTAACTGTGCATTGGCCCCCAAAGGAGGTACACTACATACCCCTCCCCTCTGGGTCCCCCCCAGCTATGGGACACACCTTTTAAAGGCACCCTGGCGTAAAAGCCCACAAGACGCTCCATCCACATCACCAATTCCTTTCCTTTTCATATCCCTTTCGAAATACGGCTCCTCTGCTTGTGTGAGCCAGCCTGCAAGGCCCTCGTGCAAAGCAGTGAGAATCACAAACTGGGGGTGCCTTTGTTCACTAGTGGGTGAAGAAGAAGAGGAGGAGTTTGGATTTGATATCCCGCCTTTCACTCCCTTTAAGGAGTCTCAAAGCAGCTAACATTCTCCTCTCCCTTCCTCCCCCACAACAAACACTCTGTGGGGTGAGTGGGGCTGAGAGACTTCAGAGAAGTGTGACTGGCCCAAGGTCACCCAGCAGCTGCATGTGGAGGAGCAGGGAATCGAACCCTGTTCCCCAGATTACGAGACTACCGCTCTTAACCACTACACCACACTGGGTGGCAGCTCTGAGGCTCCTGAAAGTTTGGAGGTGGCAATAAAATGCCCCTGATATGGTGAAAGCCACCTCCCCAGCACCACTTGAGCTTGCTTGGCTGACGTGCTTCACACTCGCTCCCGTGGCACATGCTCACCTGGGGCAGCCTTCAGTGGCTGATCCATCTAATGGCGCCACTGCCATCATGACATCCCCCTGAGCATTCAGGCCTCCTGACTCCTCCTGAGCCCACCTCTTGCAATTGGCTTGCTGACCAGTTCTCCTGACTGCATTCCCACCTGGCCCCAAATTTAACTCTCCCTCCTCTCAAATGCATCCTTTCAGCAACCTACTCCTGGTCCTCCTCCACTCTCGCTCTCTCTGTCACCAAACATTACAGTTTCCATCCTCTCTTGCATGGCTGATGAGTTTTGCTTCTGAAACAAAAACTACCCATTTCCACCCTTCTGAGCATCCACTGAGGGGAGGAGACAGCTGTGCTCCCTCCTCTGGATGACCCACAACCCCCAATTTCCAGCTTTTGCTTCAAATGAAAGACTAGGTTTGCAGCATTCACAGAACCTGATGGATGAGGTAAAATGTACAGGCATTTCTCTATTTTTCTCTTTTGGAGAAACCAGCCTGGTCCCCAATTCCAGTGTTTTACTTTGCACAGATGGCCGGGGGGGGGGGGGAATCTCCTTCGATGCCCCTGTGAGCGTGCAATATGATGAGTGGCAGAACAAGTTGCCAACAGTGAGGCCCCCTGGGGACGGGTCTACTCGGAGTAGAACTTCACTGTCCACCACTCAAGCATGCCCTGGAATTGGCTTTCTGCACTCCCTCACTCTTGCGCCTCCAACTTAGCGCAAAACTGTTTGGATTTCACCAATTTTAATAATAATTTATTATTTATACCTCACCCATCTGGCTGGGTTTCCCCAGCCACTCTGGGCGGCTCCCAACCAAATTAATAATAATAATAATAATAATAATAATAATAATAATAATAATAAAGTGATAAAACATTAGACATTAAAAGCTTCCCTAAACAGGGCTGCCTTCAGGTGTCTTCTAAAAGTCAGATAGCTGTTTATTTCCTTGACATCTGATGGGAGGGCGTTCCGCAGGGTGGGTGCCACTACCGAGAAGGAATAGGAAAACAGAAATGATAATAACCAGCTCTGGATCTAGGAAACACCAATATGCTTAATTTTTCCAGCCTCAGAATAAAATAAAACCGAAAGGAGCATCTGTGCCACTAAACTCCTGCTGAAGGAAGGGATGGTCTGCAGGTGGGGGAAATGGGGGGGGGGGTCTGAAGGGTGGCTCTCCTTCATTCAGGTGCAAACTTCCTCACCTTCAGCATCCCACCCCCCGGAGGTTAGAGGTAAGGTCTTTGGAAGGCACCACCACAGCCCCTCTCTGGCCTAACAGCCGACGCCTGGTCTGGAAATGGCAGACAGGATGCCCTTGCACTGGTTCCCACAGGGGCGTCCAAGATGGGGCTTCTTGACCCTCTTGACCAGGAAGGGGGCTCGGCTTCTAATATCAAGTGACTTCAAAATACTGGACATATCTCACCTGTGTGCATCCCTCTCATTCCAGGGGAGACTTCTGGAAGTGACCACTGGGGATAACCACCACCCACTCTGCTCAGGTGCTAACCTTGCCTCACAACGCCAAATGCTGCAGGCCACCCATGACCTCCCTCTCCCTACCTCTTTTGCCCCCCAAAACTGCAAGCAGCTTTTCTTGGCTGGGGGGACAATCTGTGGCACACAGTCTAGATTTCAGCCAGTCGTGCTGAGCTCTTTCCCTGGGGCACAGAGACTGGTTGTTTACTGGTGCTTGTACCCTGGGTGACACGAGGTCCTTAGGTGTTCCTCCATGCCAGGTCAGCCAGTTTGTCAAGGCTTCTGGTCATTTCCTGGTGTCTGTTGAGGACCTCTGCTTGTGTGGAAGACAAAGGCAGGAGACCCTCCCAGCTCGCTTCTTGTGGAGACCACACGGCTTCTGGCTCAAAGTCTCCCACTTTTGCTCTTACGGAACTGCCAGCCTCCACTGGTGGCCATTTCAGAGACTCCCCTCTGGCGCCGCAGCACCCTACAAGCCACCTCTAACCCCCCCAATCTGTGCCTGGCAACCAGTGCAAGCTAATAGCCTGCTCCCCAAGTGCATGGTTTATGCACGAGCAACGCAGGCCCCTGATGTGTCCAGCTCGTCCTCCGAGAGACTGATGCGTAAGCAGGTTTCATTGCCGGCCGAGGAGAGGAAAGGACGCCGGAGAGACAAGCTGCCATCCAGATCCCTAGAGGGGCCTTTCTCGGGTCGTCCCAAGGCCCCTTTTGCCGGGGGTGCCTGTCCACCCTCCCCAGCCCGCTCCTGGCTTAGGGCCACCTGGTTTTCGGCACGGCCGCAAGTGTGACCTCTTCCCAGCGTCCTGGGCTCGGACTCCAAGCTGGCCAGGGAGAAGATGGTGATGCTGGTGAGTGTGGAGGTGCTGTGGCCAGGCCCAGAGGTGCTGGTGCTGGTGGCTGCAGCTGTGGTGTCCGTCTCTGCTTCTAGGCTGGGCGAGGTGGTTTTGCTTGACCTCCTCCTCAGGGTTGGAGGGGGTGGGTTCAGCTTGGGGATGAGGGGCTGCAACCTGTCAAACGGAGAAGGGATGGGTGGCTTTGGGTGGCTTTTTTCAAAGGCTTTTCGTGACTTTGCACACTGCCCTGATGTTTGGCAGAGAAATACTTCTACAAATAAATAACTCTATGTTGTGAACGACCCTGTGATCTTCGGATAAAGGGCAGTGTACAAACCTAATAAGGAATAAAATAGAATAAAAATAATATATACCGTATTTTTCCGTGTATAAGATGCCCCCATGTATAAGACGCCCCCTTTTGGGGGGCCTCCAAATTAAGAAAACACCCTTCAACACTACCTGTGTATAAGACGAGCCCCAATTTTACACCCTAGTCTTATACATGGAAAAATATGGTATATTTTATTTGTAATCCCCACCTCATTTAAAAAATATAGATATATCAGAGCAGTTCATAACAACTATAGATAAAATCATACAATAAAAACCATGTAAGAATGCTAAGATCAGAAATCAGCCAACTACCGTGGAAGGATGTATTCTTAATTAGCCGGACAGGCCAGGCAAAATGGAAAAGTTTTCAGCAGGCATTTAAATGTTGAAACAGAAAGCGCTTGCTGAATCTCTAGTGGAGGAGTGTTCCACAGGGCTGGGCTGATGGACACCAAAGGCTTGGTTTCTTGTTAGCCTCACCAATTGAGGTAACGACCAATGATGCTCCTGCTGATGATCCGAGTGATCAAGCTGGGATATAAGGGTCCTAGGAACCCTGGACCCAAGTTGTCCAGGGCTTTGTAAATTAATACAAGGGCCTTGACCCTGACCCAGGAGCAGATGGGCAGCCAGTGCAGATGCTTCAACAAGGGTGCCACACATTGTCGGCCAGGTGACCCCACCAGCAATCTGGCCACTGCTCTCTGCAGTCGCTGGAGCTTCAGAACCAGACCCAAGGGCAGCCCCACACTGAGTGCATTGCAGCAGTGCAACCTCAAGGTTCTTTTAAATTGGAGGTGCTGCCCAGGAATTGACCCAGGGACATTCTGCATGCAAAGCAGCTGTTCCACCCTTGAGTAGCAGCCTCTTCCCTGGCTTGCCCCCACAACTTTGCAATTCTAGCAAACAGTAGTTGGGTGCTACCTTGCGACAGCACACCCTTCCACAGCTAACCAGGTTTTGCATTCTGCATTACTAAATCGACATTCAGTATGATCGCTTATTGTGTGCAATTAACTTGCACAATTTTAACCTTGCATGTTTGAACGCCTGCCAGTCAAAACTGCACAAATTAACTGCACACAAGGCAGAGAGCTTTAAAACTCTTTTTGCATTCTTTCCCCCGGTGTGGAAAGAGATTTTAAGCAAGATCTCACAAGAGCACCCAGAGGCTGTGAGCTGAGCAGGACTTGACCAGTAAGCAAAGCGGAGAGCGTAATTGTGCAATATGTGATCGTCCTGTGTTGAGAAAGGGGTTTTTCCAGGCTGGGATGTGTCCTCAAATTGGGATGGTGCCTCTCACCTGCCTGGATAGGTAGAGAGATAGGGCAGGTGGAGCATAGGAATCTCTGGCTGTGGTGAAGCTGCATTTGTAGGGTTCTGTGTAAAGGGGTCAGCCACATCCAGGGCCCCACCTACTCCGGCCTCTGGGCATGTGGCCCCTTGAAAGCTGCTCAGGAGGAAACGTGGCCCTTGGGCTGAGAAAAGTCCCCCCCCCCCAGCCATCTGTGAGCAAAACAGCTGACCACATACAGGTGAAACTCGAAAAATTAGAACATCGTGGAAAAGTTCCTTGATTTCCGGAATTCAGCTTAAAAGGTGAAACTAATACATGAGATAGACTCGTGACATGCCAAGCGAGATATGTCAAGCCTTGATTTGTTATCATTGCGATGATCGTGGCGTACAGCTGATGAAAACCCCAAATTGACCATCTCAGAAAATTAGAATATTCAAGGAAATCAGCAAAACAAGGATTGCAAATCGAGCAGGATTGGACCTCTGAGAAGTAGAAGCAGATCTCGCTTTGCATGTCATGAGTCGATCTCATATATGAGTTTCACCTTTTAAGTTGAATTACTGAAATAAAGGAACTTTCCCACGATATTCTAATTTTTCGAGTTTCACCTGTATGCTGGCTTTTGAAGCTTCCCCAAATTCTGCTAACCAAGGCCCGATCTGCAGGGGAGGCTGAGATGATGAAGACCTAGAACCCAGCCTTATGAGGAATGGTTGACAGAGCTTGGGATGTTTAGCTTGGAGAAGAGGAGACTGGGAGGGGATATGATAGCTGTCTTCAAATATCAATTAAGGGCTGTCCCACCGAAGATGGAACAAGCTTGTTTTCTGCTGCTCTGGAGGGACCCAAAACCAACAGATTCAAATTGCAAGAAAGGAGATTCCAACTCAATATTAGGAAGAACTTTGTGAGGATAAGAGCCATTCAACAGTAGAATGGACTCCCTCTGAAGGTGACTGGAGGGTTTTAATCAGAAGTTGGATGGTCCTGTGTCAGGGAATCGTTGGCTAATATTCCTGCATTGCAGGGGTTTGGGACTACAGGTGAAACTCGAAAAATTGGAATATCGTGGAAAAGTTCCTTTCTTTCACTAATTCAACTTCAAAGGTGAAACTAATATATGAGATAGACTCGTAACATGCCAAGCGAGATATGTCAAGCCTTGATTCGTTATCATTGCGATGATCGTGGCGTACAGCTGATGAAAACCCCAAATTAACCATCTCAGAAAATTAGAATATTCAAGGAAATCAGCAAAACAAGGATTGCAAATGGAGTAAGATTGGACCTCTGAGAAGTAGAAGCAGATCTCGCTTTGCATGTCATGAGTCGATCTCATATATGAGTTTCACCTTTTAAGTTGAATTACTGAAAGAAATGAACTTTTCCACGATATTCTAATTTTTTGAGTTTCACTTGCAGATGACCTTGGAGATACCTCCAGTTCTGATTCTATGAGAGGAGACCAATGGGTGTGACAGCGTCATTGGTGCTGGCACAACAGCTGTAAAACTGCAAAAATCTGCATGTATCGCAGCCCAGCCCCCTTTCCCACCACACAGTGCCAAGAACCAAGCTGTGCGATTTGCCTTGCATGGGCCCAGACATGGGTTGATTATGAGAAACACTGCGCCAAGACTTCCCTACCTCTCCTCCTGTGCCGGAGTGCCCAGGTTGCTGCTCTTCTGCCGGCCGGTTCTTCCCAGCACCGCACAGTCTGCGGCCTCAGACCCCTCCACGCTGCGGAGGCCGTCTGGCCCCTCCAGGACTGCCAGGTGCTCCTCGCTCTCTTCCCAGTGGCTCAGCTGGCTTCCCTTCTCCAGGTTGGACAGATTCAGGTAAGACTCGCAAGCGCTGCCCATCTGTGCCACAGGGCTGCCCAGGACGCTGGCCGGTGTCGAGGTGGAAGGCAGGTTGATTTCAAGGCTGTAGTGGTTCTTCAAGTTGAGGGATAGTGACTGAGCCAGTGTCAGGTTCTGCAGGGAACGGTCAACTAAAAGCAAGGCGGGGGGGGGGGGGGGGGAATGGTAGATAGGTAACGACACAAGGATGGAGCGTCCGTGCCTGTTGTCTGAGACCAAAGGCTTCCCACAGAGGCTCCTAGGAAGCCCCCAAGCTGTGGGTGCAGGCCAATAGCCCTCCCTGGCCCTGTTTTATGCCCCCAGTATCTGGTATTCGAAGGGACCCGGGTGGCGCTGTGGGTTAAACCACAGAGCCTAGGACTTGCCGATCAGAAGGTCGGCGGTTCGAATCCCCGCGACGGGGTGAGCTCCCATTGCTCGGTCCCTGCTCCTGCCAACCTAGCAGTTTGAAAGCACGTCAAAGTGCAAGTAGATAAATAGGTACCGCTCTGGCGGGAAGGTAAATGGCGTTTCCGTGCACTGCTCTGGTTCGCCAGAAGCGGCTTAGTCATGCTGGCCACATGACCCGGAAGCAGTACGCCGGCTCCCTTGGCCTATAGAGCGAGATGAGCACCGACGACTGGACGTAATAGCAGGGGTCACTTTACCTTTATCTGGTATTCAGTGGCAGACTGCCTCTGCGCCTGGAGGCTCCATCTATTCATCAGGATAAAGGTAAAGGGTAAGGGGACCCCTGACCATTAGGTCCAGTCATGACCGACCTGGGGTTGTGGCACTCATCTCACTTTATTGGCCAAGGGAGCTGGCGTACAGCTTCCAAGAGCCAGAACAGCTCACCCCGTAGTGGAGATTCGAACCGCCGACCTTCTGATCAGCAAGTTCTAGGCTCTGTGGTTTAACCCACAGCGCCACCCGCGTCCTATCCATCAGGATATAAAGCCATTTATTTGATAGACCTTGCAAAGCCACACCAGCCACTGAGCACATCCGTTGCTCTAATTCTGCACTGCATTGCAGTAGTGCTGTGGCAAATTCAGAAGCTGAGGGTCCCTTCATGGCAGTCGCAGCCATGCCCCCACAGCCACCATCTTTCTCAGACTATACAACTTTCTAAGATTATACAACCATTTTATAGTAATTATACAATGGCAATAATTGGGTACCTTCTGGTGTTTCATGCAAACTTACTTTACAAACCGTTTTAATTTTACTGAGCCTAACCTACCTGGCAGGGTTGTTAGGAGGATAATGCAGAGAGAGGGAGGATCAGGTGCATCACTGGGCACCAGAGAGAGGCCCTTGAGTGGTCACCTCCTCACCCTCCATGGAGACACGCCCCCTCCAGATTACTCCGGTCACTCACCTGGATGTCGTAGATGCACCTTGATCTCTAGTTCCTTGAGCTGCCTCACTAGCAGGGAGACGTGCTGGAGGAGGTCGCGGTTGGTCATCAGGAGCTGCCGGACACGGACCTGAGCTTCAACCCGGGCTGTGGTTTCGGCTGACAGCTGGTCTTTCAGTAGCTGCACCTGCCAGGAGGTGGGGTGGGAAAAGGATGAGAGGGTCTCAGGAACTGAGAGGGCTGAGTGAAGCCACCAGGGGCTCTGCTGGATCAGGCCAATGCATCCATCGAGCCTGACTCTCTGCTTCTAATGGTGGTCAGCTAGAGGTGCCACTGGGCAACCCATACACAGGCAGACGGCAGCCATTCTCTGCTGCTTTTGCCTCCAGTTCAGAGAAACTCTGAACACAGAGTTTCCAACTAGGCATTGTGACAGCTATCAATAAAGTTCTCCTCCACAGTGGATTTTTCAGAGGTGCGTTGGTTTTGGTTTACTTTCCTTTTGAGCCATCTATCATATTTTATCCCCTTTATTATATTATAAATATATGTATATATGCATACTCACACACACACAAACACTTACATGCTGTTGCAAGCAGAATTTGCTTTCAAGCTTCCAAAACCCATTCTTCTGCACTGCTTTTATTCTACTGAGATTTTAATTACTTTTTAACTATTTGCATTTTGCATGATTTTAGCTTTTTACCTGAATTGCTTTAATTTGTGTGAGTCACCTGGCGAAAAGCCAGGATGTAAATACAACAACAACATCCTATATGGGGCAATTTGGGGAAGAAGTTAGTGTCTCTCTCTCTCTCTCTCTCTCTCTCTCTCACACACACACACACACACACACACACACACACACACACACACCACTGTAATGTAGAAGAGGAATGGGGAATGGCGTGGGTGGTGACCTGCTGAAAACTGCGTCAAAGAAAGTGCAGTCAGGTGGTTGCCAGACAGGTAGGGACATAGTTACCTGAGCTGCAGCCACCTGCGTCTGCTGCTGCTGCTGGAGGAGCTGGTGCTGGAGAAGCTGGAGGCAGTGCTGGGAGGCCAGCGGGGTCACTGAGGCGGAGGAGCTGGGGCTTGCAGGACTGCCCAGCGGCTGTGCGGCGGAAGGGCGGAGCGACCCGGTCTCATTTTCCTGGAATCCAGCATGCGGCGAAAAGGAGGGGACAATCAGGAACCCCCTCCACACCTTCCCTTCTACAACACATATTTGTGCCACACAAAGAGAACTGCTGGCTGCCCAAGCGATTTGCAGCTCCTCCACATATTTCTTGCAGAATGTCATGACGTGAAGCCTTTTTAAAAATACTTTTTTCTCTCTCTCCCTGGAGTAGTTCTGCTGATTATTGTGAACGGTTGTCAAAAGATTAGATAAAAAGTGCTGAACAAAGGAAGAGGAGTGTACTCAAGTGTAGGACGAGCTCCTGACAACCAGCACTCCTGTTTCGGTAGTAGTCATTACCTGAGACAACAAATTATCCCTGATTTTTGTGAATTTATGCAATTATTGTTTGCACAAAACGGATTGTTTATTTATGTAGCTTGTATACAGCCCTTCTTCCAAGGATCTCAGGACAGCTCGCAGCAAAAAAATCACAAGATAAAAATATGAAATACATAATAAGAATAAGAATGAAACAGACTAATAACCCCACCCCCTCCCCCATTTAAAAGGACATGGAATGTTAATCAGCCCAAGAGGGACATTTCACCTGGCGCCTAAAGGTGTATAATGAAGGCACCAGGTGAGCCTCCCTAGGGGGAGCATTCCACAAATGGGGAACCCCTTGCTGACAATAAGAACATAATGTGCTTATTGTTACAGTTTGAACTTCTATGAACAAATGAAAAAAACAAAACTCCACCTTGTATAGATTTTAAAAATAAAATCCCTTCTCTGCTCTAGGTTTGGCCCCTAGCCCCAAATGTTTGTAGAGGTGGAGGGCAGGAGTGGTGCCCCCACGTCTAGGCTTCTGCCTCACTGAGAAAGTGTGGGCCAGGGGCTAATCATCTTGACTTCACAGACACTTTAAATCAGTGCTCCCCAAACATTTTGGGACCACCTCTCCCTGGGTTCCATAAACTCATCCCTAGTACCCAGTGCTGTAGCTAAGAGGGGCAAAAGCTAGACGGGTTTTTGCCCCAGGTGAAGCCCCCAGAGGGGTGCCACCGAGGCTCCCAGCCTGGGTATGTGTGTACGCAAATGTGCATAGGTGTGTGTATGCCAAACGGGGTCTTTGACCTGGGTGAAATAAAGCCTAGTTTCACCCCTGCCAGGACCCCCAACATTACCCTGCAAATAGCCTTATTCAGAGTAGCAGTTTGCACAGCCCACTAAGGACGACAGCAACACTATAAAACTCATAACAGTAGCAATTGCACAAAATCCAGCTGAACCTATTTACAGTGGTACCTCTAGTTGCAGACACGAACCATTCCGAGGTGCCATTCGCACCCCAAAAAGTCCGCAACTAGAGCAGCGCTTCTGCAAAAGTGCGGAGTGAGATAGAGCGCTTCTGTGCATGTGCGAAGAGTACAAAATGCTTCTGTGCATGCGCAGTTTCTTCAGTGGTCTAATCTCAAAGTCTCTTAAACTTAAGCCAAGAAAGAGTATTCTCTATAAGATTGAATATCAATATACACATCAAGACTTTGAGATCAGACCACTGAAGAAGCCTGGAAAACTATCTTGGGAGTGTGCTACCTGCAAGCCCCAGTTAAAGGGCCCCATCAGGGGCGAACAGCGGCCTTTTGATTACTTGGATTGCCAGGGTGAAACAGGTGCAAAACGCCGACACCCTGTCGTCTACAACTTCATTGTCTACAACTTTATTAACATCTATCTACAACTCTACTAGCATCTCTCGGTATTGTGAATATCACCAAACTTACCTTTTGTTGGTATCTGCATGAACTTATCTAAAATACTGAGTTAAGCATTTAAAAAAATCTATTGAAACCAGACATTATAGGCTGGGTAGTTCGCAAGTCTTTGTGGCTTTGTTTACTGTTTTGTATTTTTCTCAGAAGGTTGATAAAGCACCGTATTTTTCGCTCTATAAGATGCACCTAGTTTTTAGAGGAGGAAAACAAGAAAGCAATGCAAAGGCTCCTGAGCGAAGAGGGAGGAGCGCTCCCTCTTTACTCAAGAGGCTTTGCGTGGCTGTCTCTGAAGCCAGGAGAGCAAGAGGGATCTTCTTGCTTCAGCGATAGCTGCGCAGCCTGCATTCCCCACATAAGATGCACACACATTTCCCTTTACTTTTTAGGAGGGGAAAAGTGCGTCTTATAGAGTGAAAAATATGGTATGTATAATTATTCTGTGTATATTAATCGCCAATGTGTTGCATGAGTTGCACTACTTCTGTCAGCAGCACAGGTTGCATTTTTCTAGCATGAAGTGGAGCATGGCCAGCTTGGTCCAGCCACTCTTTCTCGGCCGAATCTACCTTGCAGGGGTGGCTAAGAGGGCAGAGCACAGTTGCAAAGTGGAGGTACCTGTTCATGCTCTTCTGGGCCTCCCTGGAGGAGAAAGAAACATTGCATTGGGCTCTTACCTGGCTGCTTCTGTCCTTCAGGATCATCCCAGATTGTGGGACCCCTAGGTTGGGTGCGGCCAAGCGCAGCTCACAGGCTCCAAAGTCAGGTGCAAATGCCCCCTCCGGGCCGTTTTCTTCGTCAGCCATTGCTGCCCCAGCCAGCTGGAAACCTTGGAAGTGACACAACAACAGAGAGCAGAGGGGGTCACTCTCCCAAGGGCGAAGGAGCCCATCTTGCGGGGGGGGGGGGCTGCATTGCAATCTGGGAGAGTGTTGCCTTGAAGGTGGCCCCTGATTTCAACCTCATGCAGGAACTCCCTTACCAACTCAGCCAAGAGAAGGCAACAAGGTGCTTCCCGCTTCCAGGCACATTTAGACAGGTGTTGGCCTTACTGGGGCTTCTGTGGTGCAAAGAGAACGTCAGCAATGTCTAGGCCAGTGTTTCCCAACCGGTGTTCCGCAGCACACTAGTGTGCTGCCGGACGTTGCCTAGTGTGCCGTGGGAGGGAGGAGGGCGAGTCGGGCTAATCCTCCGACGAGCTCCACCTCCAGACCCATTGCTCAAATCCTTTAACCCAGGAGGGCGGGGAGGGGGGGGAGAAAGAGAAAAAAGAAAGGGTTGGAAAAAAGAAGGGGAAGAGAAAATATTTTTTTTAAAAAAGGAAAGAGAGGAAAAAAAGCGAGGGATGGAGGAAGGGGAATAAACAGAAGGGGAGAACAATGAAGAGGGGCGGGGCTTGGCAGGCAGCAGATAACTGGGGAGGGGGGCGCGGCTGGCGGCAGCTCAAGGCAGGAAGGGAGGAGCTGCCTCGCGGAGAGTCTTGGGCTGCAGAGATTTCCCGTTCAGGAGCGCGGGAGGCCACGCCGTGGATGGGAATCTCCTCCTCCTCTTCCTCTTCCTCCTCCAGGAGAGAGGGTGGTCCGCCCCACCGAGTCGAGCCTGCTCAAGCGTTGGAGCCTATAGTTAGAGCTCAGCTCCTTTTCTTGCCTTCCCCGCCCCCCCCACGGAGCACATTTTCCTCGCCCCCCCAACCCCCGCATGTAGAATAGAAGCCCTCCAGCCTCCACGGTGCACAAACTCTCCCCTCTGCAACGAAGCGCTTTGTTGCATATCTTTGGTGAGGTTTTTAGGCAGTCTTGGTGCACCTTAAATCAGCGCTAATTGCGCCTGGACGCAGTATTTACTTCCGAGTAGGCCCCCCCCTCCCCCCCCCCCCCGGTAGCACCTGACGTTGCTATTCGTATCATCAGGTTTGTTTGTTGATAATTTGTTTTAAAAGCATCATGCTAAAGAGCTCTCTCCCACCCCCAGACCCTTGGGCAAAACAGAAACACACACATACACAAACACAGAGATTGAGCCCTGCAGGTTTTATGAAATGAATGGATTCTGAATGCCTGTTTCAGTGGCTTGTCCGCCTTAGGCTGCTGGGCCAGACACCTGTTACACGGTGCAGTCCGTAAGCTGTGAGCGCTGCTACCTGCCGCCGAGACCACGTAACGACAGTCTTGAAAGACCTACATTGGCTCCCAGTACCTTTCCGAGCACAATTCAAAGTGTTGGTGCTGACCTTTAAAGCCCTAAGCGGTTTCGGTCCAGTATACCTGAAGTAGCGTCTCCGCCACCATCGTTCAGCCCAGACACTGAGGTCCAGCTCTGAGGGCCTTCTGGCAATTCCCTCACTGTGAAAAGTGAGGTTACAGGGAACCAGGCAGAGGGCCTTCTCGGTAGTGGTGCCCGCCCTGTGGAATGCCCTCCCATCAGACATCAAAGAGATAACCATTACCTTCTATGCTGTTACTATTTATTTTATTTTTTTTACATAAGTAAAAAGTGACCTTTCCCCATCTGGCATGGTGGTGTGCCTCGATATTTTTTTCATGAAACAAGTGTGCCTTTGCCCAAAAAAGGTTGGGAAACACTGGTCTAGGCAACATGATGACCATGTACATATGCGATAGATAATCTTTATAGAATTCCTTCAAACCTTAAGAATATAGAATTATAGAATATAGAATAGAATATAGAGGATATAGAATTTCTTCATAAACCCAATGTATGTAAATGAAAATATCAAATGCTGTGGAACAGTGCTCATGTAATAATGTAGTCAATAATGTGACTACATTATTACATGAGCACTGTTCCACAGCATTTGCTATTTTCATTTACATACATTCATTCGAAATAAGATGGGTTTATGAAGCAATTCTATATCCTCCCACCACGCTGACGAAGAATTCTATGAAACAGTAGTCAATATACGGAATCACTGTTCAGTGTTGGACTTCATATTTGCTGAATACACAAAGCTTCACAGCTTGTCTTTCATCGTACAAAGTCTGGTACCTCGCTTCATTTAAAGATTTTCAGAGACTTTGAGACTAAAGATTTCATTCTGTACTTGTTATGGTTTGAAGGAATTCTATAAAGATTGTCTATTGCGTATGTATGTGGTCATCACGTTGCCTAGACATTGCTGATGCTTACTGGGGCTTCAGCACCAAATGAAGGCTTTCTGTCAATTCAGACAAAACTTCCCACAGGCCTGAGCCCAGCCATGTCCAGCAGAAACTTGATACAACAACAGAACTGTACTCTATCAGAATAACAATGCTAATAAAGAGTGAGGGAAATGATCCAAGGAAGAAAGTGAGGAGGGGGAGGAAAGAAAGGACGGGAATGAGGAGGGAGTTGGTAGCATTCCGAAAACAGCACTGCATATTATCCAATAATGTTTTTCCAGAGAACTCCACTGAGAAGAGGGCAGCTGCCAATGAGGTCCCTTTTATTTTTAGTACATTTGATAAACGGGTGCCAAGCATAATTTACAAAGTTGTCCTTCATTTTTGGGTGGTGTAAGGTTCAGGGACGCGGGTGGCGCTGAGGGTTAAACAACAGAGCCTAGGACTTGCCGATCAGAAGGTTGGCAGTTCGAATCCCTGCCACGGGGTGAGCTCCCGTTGCTCGGTCCCTGCTCCTGCCTACCTAGCAGTTCGAAAGCACCTCAAAGTGCAAGTAGATAAATAGGTACCACTCCAGCGGGAAGGTAAACAGCGTTTCCGTGTGCTGCTATGGCTCACCAGAAGCGGCTTAGTGTTGCTGGCCACATGACCCGGAAGCTGTATGCCGGCTCCCTCGGCCAATAAAGCGAGATGAGCACCACAACCCCAGAGTCGGCCACGACTGGACCCAATGGTCAGGGGTCCCTTTACCTTTTTAAGGTTCGGGTATATTTTGTTATCTTTTCCCATTAATGCAATGGTCCAGGTCTTGAAGTACCAATACTCTTGCAAGTTTCCTGGAGCTGACATCGTCCGTATCATTTATTGTATGTTCTTGTTCTACGTGCGGTTATTTATAAAACAACAATAACAAGAAGAAGCTCCTCTTGTACATAGCTTTGGATTTTTTAAAAACACGAATTGATTAATGTGTTAGATGGTCAGGATGGACGTGAGAGACCAGGGTCCAAATCTCTCTTCCCCCCACCCATCCCCAATGGCCATGAAGTTCACTCAGTGTGACCTTGGGGGCCAACGACTGACTCTCAGCCTCAACTACCTTGCAGTTCTGAGGATTTGAATGAGGAGTGGGGAGAACAATGTACTATGCCACCTTCAGCTCCTTGAGAAAAAGGTGGGACATCAATGCAAGAAAGAAGGCGCTGTGAGGATTTGCAACTAAACGCCAGGAAGAACTCTCTGACACTAAGAACTGTTCGACAGTGAAATGGTCTCCCTCAGGAGGAGCTGAGCTCTCGTTCCTTGAAGGTTTTGAAGCAGAGGCTGGAAGGACATCGGTCATGGGTGCTTTGGCTGAGATTCCTGCAAAGGGGGGGGGGGGCGGTTTTGGACTGGATGATCCTTAATGATAATAATAATAACAATAAATTTTATTTATACCCCACCCTCCCCAGCCAAGACCGGGCTCAGGGCGGCTAACACCAGGTATAAAAACAACTGATTAAAATACAACTTAAAAACAAGATTAAAATACAACATTAAAATGCAGCCTCATTTCAGTAGAAACTCAAATCTAAAAATTTTTAGGGATGAAAACATCAAATCTTCACCAAGGCCAACTATCCAGACTGGTCCTACGTGGGCCAGAAGAAAGCCATGGAAGTCCCCAAATAGGAGTTCCATCACAGAAGGAGAAAGGAAAAAGGAAAGAGGGGCAGGGGATCAAGTTGATTCTAAGCCAAAGGCCAGGCAGAACAACTCTGTCTTACAGGCTCTGCGGAAAGAAATCAGATCCTGCAGGGCCCTGGTCTCATGAGACAGATCATTCCACCAGGCCGGGGCCAGTGTTGAGAAGGCCCTGGCTCTGGTTGAAGCTAATCTAACTTCCTTAGGGCCTGGGACCACTAGGGTGTTGCTATTTATGGACCTTAAGGTCCTCCGTGGGGCATACCGGGAGAGGCGGTCCCGTAGGTACGAGGGTCCTAGGCAGTGAAGGGCTTTAAAGGTCAAACCAGCACCTTAAATCTGACCCTGTACTCCACCGGGTGCCAGTGCATCCTTTCCAGTACTACAGTTCTATGATTCAATGCTCCCTACCATCTAGCCATACATAAAATGTATGAAATAAGAAAGAAGTAATAGTTATTTAAATCAACAAGCAAACACCAAACACCACGCTCTCATCTTCTTTTGGGTGCCCCCTGAAGCTTCAAAAACCAGTCAGTGTTTATCCTCCTCCTTCTGGGGAGAAAGGCTACCACAAGGCAGGTATTTTAAATTTAAATATTAAGAAACCAAGCCCCAACCCCGGACCCTTTTGAAATACCCACACAGATCTGACCCTCACCTTCCACCTGGGGGTCATCCGCGGAGTTGTTGCTGGCTCCATCGGCCTGGCCATCAGCGTTCTGCAGGGCATGTTGGAGGCTCAGCTTGTGACAGACCTCGAAGGCCTGGCCCACTGTCCGGACCACACGCATGGCCTGCGTCTGTGGGGAGAGAGAAGGTCCACCTTAGCATGAGGAGAGACGGGGGGAGTTAAAGGCAGCAGCAGTGGTGGGGGAGGAGGAGGTCCCATGGCAAAGGGCCCCCCGCCCAAGCCAGCCCACCTTCTTCTTGGATTTGAAGACGTTGCACCGGAAAGAGTTGTTTGCGCCGTCCCTGGCGATGTAGCTGAATATCTTCAGGTCCTGGGAATCATGAGAGACGTAGAAGATCCTGAGGAGAGGAGAGGAGAGAGGAGGTCCGCAAAGTGAACCAGGAGGAAAAAGTGTCTCCAAAGTCCTGGGCACAGGGGAATGGTAACAGCATAGCTTGGGAGTTGCCTTAAGGTAAAGGTAAAGGGACCCCTGACCATTAGGTCTAGTCGTGACCGACTCGGGGGTTGTGGCGCTCATCTCGCTTTATTGGCCAAGGGAGCTGGTGTACAGCTTCCGGGTCATGTGGCCAGCATGACTAAGCCGCTTCTGGCAAACCAGAGCAGCGCACGGAAGTACCGTTTACCTTCCCGCCAGAGCGGTACCTATTTATCTACTTGCACTTTGACGTGCTTTCAAACTGCTAGGTTGGCAGAAGCAGGGACTGAGCAATGGGAGCTCACCCTGTCGCGGGGATTCAAACCGCTGACCTTCTAATAGGCAAGTCTTAGGCTCTGTGGTTTAACCCACAGCGCCACCTGCGTCCCAAGGGAGTTGCCTTGCACTGTGCCAAATCCTTCCCTTGTTTCCCAAGAATGCTGGGCAGATTGTCCTTCAGATTTGCTCCAATGAGGTGGAAGCAATTACCAGCTTAGGGGACTGAGCCACCTGGACCAAATTAGCAGCTTTGCCAATCTGGTAGTGCAGAGGACAGCTGTCAGGGACTGCCTGGGTGGGTCAGCAGGGGAACCCCAGGAATTTGCACCAGCACAGACAGAGAGGCCAGCTGGCACTGCAGAGACCAGCTGGAACGGAGGCTGGGTTGGCATTCCCTATTGAGGACAACCGGACCCATATGTGCCCAATGGGCAGGGGGGCAACTGAAGGGAGCTGAGCCACTAGTGGCCACCTTTTAGCCCACCAAAGGGGCAGGGGTCAATCTGTTCCATGTGATCTCTGGGCAATGTGGAATAATAGAGCAGCTTTGCATATATGTTGTGTTTTTATTTCTCATAGTTATTAAGGCACATGGCCACTTACTGCCACCAGTATATATGAAAGTCTGGTTCCTTTAAGAATACACAGAACCTTCATTCTCAAAAACAATGGAACTCACAGGTGGGTAACACCATTTATTTTTATAAATCTTATTTGTTTGCAAAGGGAATATTTGAATGACTTGATGCTATATTACACCTTTGGAGCCGCGCTGGATCTTTGGGTGCATGCAGGGAGAATCCGCAGCAACCTACCTGTAAACCGGGTCATGCATGACCACCATCTTGCCCTCATCCCAGGCCCACTCCTTTCTCTGCAGACAGGAACAAAAAATTAGTATAGCCCTCTTCTCCTCCATGAGTTTGCCTAGTGTCCTTTTAATGCAATCTAAGTTGATGGCCATCTCTGCCTCCTGTGGACGTGAGTTCCACAGTCTAACTGTGTGCTTTATTTCGCCTGTCCTGAATCTCCCAGCACTCAGCATCACTGGAGGACCCCATTAGTTTCTAGATTTAGTAGAGAGGGAAATGAAAGGTCCATCTACTTCTTCAACTTCATGCATGATTTCATTTATTTATTTATTTATTTGAAAAGTTTTTATTATTAAAATAATTCAGCATTAATACACATTGCGAATTTCATACAATCCTTAAAAGTGTTCAAACATACCTACACTCAATCCCACAGATAATTCCTTTTCCCATCACCATCCACCACCCCTCACCCCACCTTTGTGTCAGACTTCCAATCTACTCAATTGCAATTTCTTTCCACTTCTATTACTTTCTTTCACACACCTTTAACCTAATTTCATGCTTCCTTTTCTATTACACATTGTTACCCATCTTATTTAGCATTTCAGTATTTAAAACGGAACTTGTTTATTCTAATAGGAGTTCTGATTTTTCAATATGGTTTTGCAAGTATCCTTTGAACACCTTCCAGTCCCTGTTTATCTCCTCTTTTGAGATCCTTCCAATTTCTCCCACTGTTTTGGATATATTGTAATACTCCAATAATTTGGCAAGCCACTCTGTTTTTGCCAGTATAATACCACTTTTCCAATTTTTCGCAATCGATGATTTCCAGCACTTTCACACTCTCCCCTCCCCTTCTTTCCAAACCAAGAAGTCTCAGATGTTGCTAAGGGAGTTTGCCCTCCACCCCCTTGATCATTTTTTGCAGGATGAGAGGGTGGGGGCCCTTTCTCTGCCCCCTCCCAGCTCTCCAGCATGACTCATCTAGGCCCCACTCCTCACCTTCTGCTTCTTGCGCAAGATCACTTTCACTCCATCCACCGAGATGATGATGTTGACCTTCTTCTTTTTGATGTTCTTGGCCTTAAATTCATACTGCGGGAGGGAAGAGGGCGGAGAGGTGCATTAGGGCAGCCAGTTGCCGTCCAGCTTGGCCCCAAGGCTTTGCAGTGGGCGGGGGGAAAGGTCACAACAGCAGCCCTGTCACATGGCGAGTGGATAAAAATACCTATCCAATTTCCACCTCTAGATTTCATGCTGGTCAATTTGTAAATGCAACCATTTGCACCCGAAGCCTCCTGCTGCATTTCCCACCCTGATTTTGGTTAATTGCAGACTGCAAAGTCCCTCCCCCCCTTCCTCTCTCTCTCTCTCAACCGTATGTGCTGGGCTTTTTTTATCTCAGCTCAGGAGGGAGAGAGGCAACTGAGGCCTGCAGTGGGAATGTTCAAAGACCACTTGTGGGGGGCTGTCAGACTGAAACGGCCCCTGATGTGGCTGCACCACTTAAATATTCATTAAAGTGGGTTTTGAATGAAGCAGCAGAACGGAGCAGTTTTTGTGTGTGTTATAGCAAACAAAACAGCCCTCCCCAAACCCCAAATAAAATCATTTGGAGAGAAAGTCAGTCGAATGATGATGATGATAATAATTTATTATTTATACCCTGCCCATAAATTTCTCCAGCCACTCTGGGTAGCTGGGTAGCTACAAAATACAGTGGTACCCCGCTAGACGAATGCCCCGCTAAACGAAAAACGCGCAAGACGAAAGGGCTTTCCGACATTTTTCTGCATGGCAAGACGTTTTTTTCTATGGGGCTTACTCGCAAAACGAATTTTTTTCCGTGGTCTCCCTTTTTTTTTTTGCCTTTTCTGAAAGGCGCTAAGCTCCTTATCTCTAAATTGCCGCTTATCCGCTAATCCCCTAAGCGCTGTTGTTGTTTAGTCGTTTAGTCGTGTCCGACTCTTCGTGACCCCATGGACCAGAGCACGCCAGGCCCTCCTGTCTTCCACTGCCTCCTGCAGTTTGGTCAAACTCATGCTGGTAACTTCGAAAACACTATCCAACCATCTCGTCCTCTGTCGCCCCCTTCTCCTTGTGCCCTCCATCTTTCCCAGCATCAGTGTCTTCTCCAGGGAGTCTTCTCTTCTCATGAGGTGGCCAAAGTACTGGAGCCTCAGCTTCACAATCTGTCCTTCCAGTGAGCACTCAGGGCTGATTTCCTTAAGAATGGATGCGTTTGATCTTCTTGCAGTCCATGGGACTCTCAAGAGTCTTCTCCAGCACCATAATTCAAAAGCATCAATTCTTCGGCGATCAGCCTTCTTTATGGTCCAGCTCTCACTTCCATACATCACTACTGGGAAAACCATGGCTTTAACTATACGGACCTTTGTTGGCAAGGTGACGTCTCTACTTCTCAAGATGCTGTCTAGGCCTGTCATTGCCCTTCTCCCAAGAAGCAAGCGTCTTTTAATTTTGTGGCTGCTGTCACCATCTGCAGTGATCATGGAGCCCAAGAGAGTAAAATCTCTCACTGCCTCCATTTCTTCCCCTTCTATTTGCCAGGAGGTGATGGGACCAGTGGCCATGATCTTCGTTTTTTTGATGTTGAGCTTCAGACCATATTTTGCGCTCTCCTCTTTCACCCTCATTAAAAGGTTCTTTAATTCCTCCTCACTTTCTGCCATCAAGGTTGTGTCATCTGCATATCTGAGGTTGTTGATATTTCTTCCGGCAATCTTAATTCCAGCTTGGGATTCATCCAGCCCAGCCTTTCGCATGATGTATTCTGCATATAAATTAAATAAGCAGGGAGACAAAATACAGCATTGTCGTACTCCTTTCCCAATTTTGAACCAATCAGTTGTTCCATATCCAGTTCTAACTGTAGCTTCTTGTCCCACATAGAGATTTCTCAGGAGACAGATGAGGTGATCAGGCACTCCCATTTCTTTAAGAACTTGCCATAGTTTGCTGTGGTCGACACAGTCAAAGGCTTTTGCATAGTCAATGAAGCAGAAGTAGATGTCTTTCTGGAACTCTCTAGCTTTCTCCATAATCCAGCGCATGTTTGCAATTTGGTCTCTGGTTCCTCTGCCTCTTCTAAATCCAGCTTGCACTTCTGGGAGTTCTCGATCCACATACTGCTTGAGCCTTCCTTGTAGAATTTTAAGCATAACCTTGCTAGCGTGTGAAATGAGTGCAATTGTGCAGTAGTTGGAGCATTCTTTGGCACTGCCCTTCTTTGGGATTGGGATGTAGACTGATCTTCTCCAATCTTCTGGCCACTGCTGAGTTTTCCAAATTTGCTGGCATATTGAGTGTAGCACCTTAACAGCATCATCTTTTAAAATTTTAAATAGTTCAGCTGGAATACCATCACTTCCACTGGCCTTGTTATTTGCAGTGCTTTCTAAGGCCCATTTGACTTAACTTTCCATGATGTCTGGCTCAAGGTCAGCAACCACACTACCTGGGGTGTACGAGACATCCATATCTTTCTGGTATAATTCCTCTGTGTATTCTTGCCACCTCTTCTTGATGTCTTCTGCTTCTGTTAGGTCCTTACCACTTTTGTCCTTTATTGTGGTAATCTTTGTACGAAATGTTCCTTTCATATCTCCAATTTTCTTGAACAGATCTCTGGTTCTTCCCATTCTGTTGTTTTCCTCTATTTGTTTGCATTGCTCGTTTAAGAAGGCCTTCTTGTCTCTCCTTGCTATTCTTTGGAAATCTGCATTCAGTTTCCTGTATCTTTCACTATCTCCCTCGCATTTTGCTTGCCTTCTCTCCTCCGCTATTTGTAAGGCCTCGTTGGACAGCAACTTTGCTTTCTTGCATTTCCTTTTCATTGGGATGGTTTTCGTTGCTGCCTCCTGTACAATGTTACGAGCCTCCATCCATAGTTCTTCAGGCACTCTGTCCACCAAATCTAAATCCTTAAACCTGTTCGTCACTTCCACTGTGTATTCATAAGGGATTTGACTTAGATAGTATCTTACCAGCCCAGTGGTTTTTCCTACTTTCTTCAGTTTAAGCTTGAATTTTGCTATAAGAAGCTGATGATCTGAGCCACAGTCAGCTCCAGGTCTTGTTTTTGCTGACTGTATAGAGCTTCTCCATCTTTGGCTGCAGAGAATATAATCAATCTGATTTCGATGCTGCCCATCTGGTGATGTCCATGTGTAGAGTCGTCTCTTGTGTTGTTGGAAAAGCGTGTTTGTGATGACCAGCTTGTTCTCTTGACAGAACTCTATTAGCCTTTGCCCTGCTTCGTTTTGATCTCCAAGGCCAAACTTGCCAGTTGTTCCTTTTATCTCTTGCCTCCCTACTTTAGCATTCCAATCCCCTATAATGAGAAGAACATCCTTCTTTGGTGTCACTTCTATAAGGTGTTGTAAGTCTTCATAGAATTGGTCAATTTCAGTTTCTTCAGCACCAGTAGTTGGTGCATAAACTTGGATTACTGTGATGTTAAAAGGTCTGCCTTGGATTCGTATCAAAATCATTCTATCATTTTTGAGATTGCATCCCAGTACAGCTTTCGCCACTCTTTTGTTGACTATGAGGGCCACTCCATTTCTTTTACGGGTTTCTTGCCCACAGTAGTAGATGTGATGGTCATCCGAACTGAATTCGCCCATTCCCATCCATTTTAATTCACTGATGCCCAGGATGTCAATATTTATTCTTGCCATCTCATTTTTGACCACCTCCAACTTACCCAGGTTCATGGTTCTTACATTCCAGGTTCCTATGCAATATTTTTCTTTACAGCATTGGACTTTCCTTTCGCTTCCAGGCATATCCGCAACTGAGCGTCCTTTCAGCTTTGGCCCAGCCGCTTCATCAGCTCTGGATCTACTTGTACTTGCCCTCCGCTCTTCCCCAGTAGCATGTTGGATGCCTTCCGACCTGAGGGGCTCATCTTCCAGCGTCATAACTTTTATATGCCTGTTGTCTTTGTCCATGGAGTTTTCTTGGCAAGGATACTGGAGTGGCTTGCCGGTTCCTCCTCCAGGTGGATCACGTTTGGTCAAAACTCTCCACTATGACCTGTTCATCTTGTGTGCCCTGCTCGGCGTAGTTCATAGCTTCTCTGAGTTCTTCAAGCCCCTTCGCCACGGCAAGGCAGTGATCCATGAAGGGGCCCCTAAGCGCTAAAAGCCGCTAAAAGCCCTAAAAGCCGCTTATCAGCTGTTTTACCGCTTATCAGCTGATCGGCTGATAGCGGAGCTCCGCAAGACGAAAATCCCTGCAAGACGAAGGCTCCCGCAGAACGGATTATTTTCGTCTTGCGGGGCACCACTGTATTAAAAATACAATAAAAATCAGACATTAAAAACAGGGCTGCCTTCAGATGTCTTCTAAAAGTCAGATAGCTGCTTATTTCCTTGACATCTGATGGGGGGGTGTTCCACAGGGTGGCGCCACTACCAAGAAGGCCCTCTGATTTCATCTTTTGATTTGAAGGGCTCCGTCTTGGAATGCAGGTTGTGCTTTTGGAGTGCAGATGTGTGAACTCTGCACATCCTCAGAGGCGCCTGCATTTGCTTCATGCACTCAGAGGCAAGGGTCCCAAGGTCAGTCTCAGCTGTGTTTTAAGCCTTCCTTGCTTGACCTTCTACCAGTAGCCTTTCTCCACCCTGCCCTGAACTTTGCTTTCTACCTACTCAGTCAGAAGGATGGATTAGCCTAGCCTAGCCTCCCCCCACCCACAACCTTGGGTCCAGGGTTGAAGGCAGCAAGCAGGCAAGAACAGCCCCCGCCCCAGGCCACCACTTGGTCCCCGTTAAGCTGTGACCTCTTGATCAATCCATGAATTATTACACAGGGCAAGCTGTTTAGAAAGCTAAATTTAGCCACAAAGTGTGAACACACAGAGAGAGGGAGGAAGGGGGAGGAAGGAAGGAAGGAAGGAAGGAAGGAAGGAAGGAAGGAAGGAAGGAAGGAAGGAAGGAAGGAAAAGAAAGAAAGAAAGAAAGAAAGAAAGAAAGAAAGAAAGAAAGAAAGAAAGAAAGAAAGAAAGAAAGAAAGAAAGAAAGAAGGCAGGCCAGCTGTGTTCTTGTTTACACAGAAAAGAGGGACAGGGCATGATCCCTGCTGAAAGGACAGCAGCCACTCTGCCAAAGCTGAGCCTTCAGAAGCATTGCCACCGCAACCTCTGCCTGGGGCTAAGAACATGGATTCTCTCTACCCTAACACACACACATACCAGATATGCACCTGTGGGGCCAAAATCTGCCCTTTCCCCTAGAGCAGAGCCAGGTGCTGCCTGTTCCTTCAAACACACCCTTTCCCCCAGCTAGGAGGCCTTCTAGCAGTTTCACACTACAACTCCCATCAGCTCTGGGACTTGTAGTCCAAAACCACTGGGAAGCTGAGCAAAGGCCGTCCTAAGAGATCTGTTTCTACTTTTGAACTGCTGGGACTTCAGAGGCCCAGGCGTGGGCTGCTGCACCCCAGTAGGGCAGTGCAGCTGTGTGGAGAGCCCTTTCTGCTTCCTCAGGATGGCGGAGGCTGCCCCCTCGGGCTGTTGGAGCTGAGAACCTCTCCAAGGCGTGAGAAGGGGAGCCATGCCAGGGATGGGTGCCAGCTGGCTGCTGCCCTCTTCTGCCCTCAGCACTCGCACAGAGCCGCTCACTGCTTTGAAAATGGAACTGGAAGCCAAAGAATATTTGCACCCCAGGCGAGTGATGGGATTGGCTCCTCCTGAGACCTGTGCTTTGGCTCCTCTGTGCAGGTTCTGAACACATCCGTCTGTTCAGGGGAAGAGGCCAAAAGCCGCTGGATCTGAGATCAGAGGGGCTCAATAGCTACTGTTCTTAAAAGCAGGTTTCTAAACCACTTGGAAGTCTGAGCAAGACTGACATCTGCAGCTCCTTCAGAGGCTGGGACCTGAACCAGTAGATTCAAACGACAATAAGACAGATGCCAGTGAAACATTAGGAAGAGCTTTCTGACGGTAAGAGCCGCATGACAGTGGGATGCGTTACCTCAAAAGGTGGTGGGCTCTCCTTTGAGTGGGCATCTGTCAGGGGTACTTCAGCCGAGATTCCTGCACTGAAGGGGGTTGGACTAGATGACCCCTGGAGATCCCTTCCAACTCTACCATTCTATGATTCCACGGCTGCTAGGCTAGGAATAATTGATGATGATGATGATGATGATGATGATGTGTGTGTGTGTGTGTGTGTGTGTGTGTGTGTGTGTGTGTGAAAATGGGCTCCCAGCATTTTGGAGCCTTAACTCCATATCAGGACAAATGGCGCATGACCAACGAAAATATTTGCACCATGTAAAGGACACAGAAACCAGTCCAACTTACTTTTTCTTTAGCATACAAAACACTGTTGGCCCTGCCACATTCTGCCTCCATTTGCACTGCCCTTCTGGTTCACATTTCCTTACGGGCCTGCATTCCAATGCACAACTCCCCTCCCACAAAGAAGACAGAATCATGGAGTTGGGAGGGACCCCCAAAGGTCATCTAGCCCAACACCGTACAATGCAGGCGTGTTAAGAGACTCCTAACAGCAACCTCCATGCAGCACTCCCCCTGATCCTGCCCCTGTTTAGAAAGCCAGTAACAGCACCACCCTTCTCCCTCTGCCTAGCTTCCATCTCAAGAGGACCAAAGCAGCCACAGAAAGATCTCAATTCCACCCACCACCCTGAGACAACCACCGCCAAGCATCTGCCCAGGTGGAGATGCCCACTGGGCACATGGGCACCCGCCTCCTCCAGAACGGAAAGCTTAACTGGCAAAACATGTTTACCGCAGCTGCACAAAAAGCATTTTGGGCACCGTTAATCCCGTGCAGGCAAGATATGATCAGAGTCCTGAACTTTTATTGGTGTGGGGATGGAGAACATTCATGCAGTCATTTACTGCATTTCTATCTCACATTTCCATGGAGCTCAAGTACATAGGTTCTCCTCCCACCCCCCATTTTATCCTCAAAGCAACCACCCTGTGAGGTAGGGCTTACGCAGAGAGTCAGTGATTGGCGCAAGGTCACCCAGTGAACTTTATGGCCAGGAAGGATTTGAACCCTGGTCTCCCGGGTCTCAGTCCAACAATTAACCACTACACCACCACTGACTTCCCTGTTATGAGCCTCTGAGAGATCTGACCAAAATTTCTCATTTTTCCAGCAGCAACTGGCCAGAAGCCTCTGAGAAGGCCAGAAGGAGGGCTCAGGATCTCAGCTGTCCCCAACCGGCAGTATTCAGAGGTAGACTTTGTGTTAACATGGAAGCTTCATTTAGGTGCCCTGACCACTAGCCCCTAAATAGCCACCACTTCTCCATGAATTTATATAATCCTTTTCAACAGCCTCCTAAGCCACTGCCCCTCACCATTCCAAAAGTTAGCTTTGTGAAGAAATCATTTTTTAAAAAACCTTTTAATCTCTCCCCCCCTTTTGTTCTTGTTTTTATTATGTATTTTGTGTTTTTATTTTGTATTTTTAGGCCGTGAACTGCCCTGAGATCTACGGATGAAGGGTGGTATACAAATTTAATAAATAAATGCATGCATAAAATATTATCTGCTCTGAATTTACCTGGGACTCAGATATACAGCTGCAAATATAACATTTTGAATGTGTTGCAAAGTGCAATATACAATTGTGACACTAGATGACGACTGTGAGCTATAGCAGATTCAATGCATTTTTCAAAACCATTTTTTAAAAAGCATTTTCACATGTGTAGATTCCACCCTGCTGATCTTTTGTTGTTGTTGTTAAAGTTTTTATTTAGAAAAAAAAACTTTACTAAGTGGTTTAAATATTTTGCAACGAAGCAAAACAAAGAGTCAGGTGGCGACTTGCTATTATAGATCCAGAGTACCGGTACATGGCTGGATACGACATTTGAACCCAAATGAGTTTTATCTGAAGTGAGACAAGACAACAGGATGGCTGTTCTTGCAGGAACAACGAGGCCTCGCAGTAGTGGATAGCAGTATGTACCAAATCAGTACCAAATGAAGTATGATGCGGTGGGAGCCGGCCAGCCATGCGCTTGCGTCTTAATATATGCCAGAAAACACCCTCAACATGGCAGCGCAGTCCATCGGCACATGAAACATGTTCATTTGGTGAAACGTGCATTTCATTTGGTGATCTCCCCGCCAACCCCACCCTGAGCTAAAATAGGATGCTAGAAGGTGAAAATCTCCCCTGTACACACTTCTTAGGGCTGCGCATGATTTCACAAGCATCAGTCATGTCCCACTTGCAGAATGAAATGCGCTTGCAGAAGAGCGTGATGGATGGAGCCTCATCAGAATTATTTGGCGGGGGGAGGGGGGAGTTTAATGAGCACAGGCCTCCCTTTGGCAGTCAAGAGGCGTTTCTGCAGAGGCACTGCAGACACAAGGAGAATCCCTAATGCTGCCGTCTTGTGTGGGCAGAGAAGGCGCCAAGCGCATCCTGGATACTAAATAATGCATCTCCACCCCTCCACACACACACACACACACCCCGACCTCCCTCTTCCCTTCATTGCAAAGGAGCTATTTCGGGCTGCATGGGTTTCCAAGCCAGAGAGAGGTGGGGAGAGATTCATTCACTTAGCACGGGAAAAGAACAAAAATCCCTTGAGCCAGTCTTCACAGAAAGGACTCCCCGAAGAGAAGCAGAGATGGAAGGCAGGACGTTTGGAGGAGGAAAACGAAGCAGCGTGGGGTCGGGGGCTGGCATGCATGGCCCCACCATGCAGCAAGCTGAAGCAGCCTGCTTTAAGGTAGTAGGGCTTGGAGGGTGCGGTGGGGGGCACATGTCTGGACAGCGCAGCTAGGCTTTTCCCAGGGGGTGGTCCCCACAAGGGTTGGAATGCTGGTTTGGAAGAATCTTTGGCTGCTCACCCCTCCTTGGAAGCCAAGCCAGCCTCCCGAAATGAGCTTCTTTGCGAGCGGAGGATGGTGTTGCTCTTGAGAAAAAAGCCTCCGTTTTCCGGCTCCCACGCTCACCTCCTGGCGCCAGGATGCCTTGTTTGAATCGCTCTCTGTGCTGGCACAAGCCGGGGCCCAGATGGCATAATGACACAGACCGTTCCTGAAACAGCCAGTGCACCCCACGCCCCTTGTGCAGGAACACACAGCCTGCCCCCATCCCAGGACTTGGCCACCTCCCCGGGGGGTGCATTTCGTGACTGGCCACGCCTGCGTTCATCTGTCAGTACAGCACTGGCTGGCTCCAGGCTCTGGCTCAGAAGGGGAGCACAGGCAACATCAGAACAGGGGCAGTTTAAAAAAACCAAACCAGCATCCCAAGGAGTCAAAATCATAGTGCTGGAAGGGATCCCAAGGGTCATCTAGTCCAACCCCCTGAAATGCAGGAATCTCAGCTAAAGCATCCCTGACTGGTGGCCATCCGACCTCTGCTTAAAAACCTCCAAGGAAGGAAAGCCCACAACCTCCCAAAGGAGACTGTTCCACTGTCAGAAAGTTCTTCCTGATGTTTAGTCGGAATCTCATTTTTTGTAACTTTAAGCCATGGGTTCGAGTCCTACCCTCTGCAGCAGGAGAAAACAAGCTTGCTCCATCTTCCATGGGACAGACCTTGAGATATTTGAAGCTGGTTATCAAATCTTCTCTCAGTCTCTTCTTTTCTAGGCTAAACATTCCCAACTTCCTCAGCCCTTCCTCCGAAGGCTTATTTTTCAGGCCCTTGATCATTTTGGTCACCCTCCTCTGCACACCTTTCAGCTTGTCAATGATATAATAATATGAATTAGCAAAGGCCAGCTGGTATTATTTTCAGCAGCCTGCTGAGGTTCCCACCATTTCCTTCCAGGCAGCAGATAAAGGGCAGGTAGGAAATAAAATAAAAATTGAGACGGTTTGGAGACAGTGGCCTTTTAATGGAAAGTTATAGGTTGCTGGGCAGATACAAAGGAACATCATGCTCAGCCACACACGGCACTCTTCCAGGGGATCTCCTCCAAAAACACCCACACAGGAGCGGTGACATTCGAAAGTGCCCCAAGAGAGGAGGATCTGCGTATTCTGCTTGGGTGCTGTCAATGTTGCCCTGCAGGGCAAGACAAGGCAGATTTTGGCTAAACATCAGCAGAGACTTCGTTATGGTCGGAGGTGTTCACCACTGCAACAACCTGGTTCCTTTGCCGGAGGTACTTAGGCAGAGGCCAGGCAGCTTTCTGCCAGGGATGCTTACGTTCCTGCATTGCCTGCCCTGCCCTAAGTAGGGGCTGGAGAAGATGGTCTCTAAGGTTCTTCCTGACTCTATGATTCCATCACTGCATTGACCAGACACTGCACAAAGCCAATCTTCATGCGCTGACTGCATCCACAGTCCTTTTTTGCACTGTGTGCACAATGGTTAACACCTGCCACCCAAGAATCTTGGTGTGATCCCACACATAATTATATCGGATCCACAATGCTTTGTCAGAACACTGTATTGTTGCCGGCACCTGCTAAGGCCATTTTCATCTAGGCAACCCTACCCAGACATGTAGGGACACGGGTGGTGCTGTGCTCTAAACCACAGAGCCTAGGACTTGCCAATCAGAAGGCTGGCAGTTCGAATCCCCGTGACGGGGTGAGCTCCTGTTGCTCGGTCCCTGCTCCTGCTATCCTAGCAGTTCGAAAGCACATCAAAGTGCAAGTAGATAAATAGGTACCACTTCGGCGGGAAGGTAAGGGGCGTTTCCGTGCACTGCTCTGGTTCGCCAGAAGCGGCTTAGTCATGCTGGCCACATGACCCAGAAGCTGTATGCCAGCTCCCTTGGCCACTAAAGCGAGATGAGCGCCGCAACCCCAGAGTCGGCCACAACTGGACCTAACGGTCAGGGGTCCCTTTACCTTTACCCAGACATGTAGAACGTTGGTGTATGTTTTAATCTGTTTTTAATTTATTGCCGATACTATTTTTTTTGAACGTTTTAAATAAGTGTTGGCTGTTTTTACTGGTAACTGCTTTATTCTTTTTTTGGTTTTTTGGTGGTGTTGTTTTTTTACAACCAAGTGGTGTATAAATTTTATGAAATAAGTAAAATCAATAAACATGGCTCTTGCGCTTGGGTCCTGCATACAGGATTCCAACAGGCATCTGTTCTACAAAATGCTGCAGTAGGTGGGCCACTGGCTTGATCCAGAAGGGCTCGTATTATATCCTTTACTCTTTAAAATTAAAAATGTAAGATATGGCTTATCTGTGCCCCCTCCCCTCCCCACGGACAGCCATGTCCCCAAAGCAGCCGTGTCCCCAAATGAGGTCTATCCATCATGTTTAGTTTAGCTCCTTGACCCCTCCTTGGCTAACCCAAATCAGCATTCACACAAGCTTGCAGAGACTGCGCCAGCACCAGGCACGCCCCCCACCCACCCACCCACACGGCTCTTGGGAATCCAGTTCCAGCAATTCTGAGCATGGCATTAAAAGGTCACCATTGCTTAGAGATTACATGTTTTGCAGGCTGATCCATCAGCCCATCTGCTATCAATCATCCCTGGAACGTGATCTCATAACTGCGGCATTTTCTTCTGAGCTAACAGAGTGACCATCACTCTGACAGGAGGAGATGACCACGGCGATGGCGGCCACCATATATTGGAGCGACCCCAAGGGGATGCATCACGATTTTAGCTTTCTATTCTATTCTACTATTGCTAATAAAAAGGCCATTTTTTTTTTGCCCTTGCAGAGATAAGGATGGAAGTGGAGGGGGGGCTAAGCAAAGCTTGGATAGGCCAGGGGTGAGGGCTCCTCATTCTGCATGATGAAATGTAGAATTATGTAAAATGCATGCAAATCTTCATGATTTGCATAATCGTGAACTGAGCTCAGGTTATCTTGGCACATAATAATAATTATTTTTAAAGAGCCCTGCCTATGCAAAGTCCTCTCTCCACTGCAAAGTAGAATACCCAGATAGTCCAAAGATAACTTGCATATAGTCCTCATTCTTCCGTATGTGTCTTCCTTACAGTACTGCCAGGTGGGTCGCTGACAGAGTGCAGATAGAGAGAGGGGGTTTAATCTCAATCTCCTTGCTTGAAATTGAAATGCACTGGTTTGGGTCCTACCTCCCAGAGCAGGAGAAAACAAGCTGGCTCCATCACCCATGTGTTAAACCACTCTGGGAACTGTAGTTCTAGGAGGGGAATAGGGGTGGGTCTCCTAACGCCTCTCAGCACTTTGCACAAACTACAGAAAACAGCCACTTCTTGAAAGATAACCTATAAAGTAGAAGCAAGCTCTTCTTATGCTCTTTGTTGGCATCGATCTGTCTCAAGAGACAATGGAGCGTGCTGCTGAAGCTCTGAAGAGGCTCTTAAACATTTCGAAACCTGACGCCTTATTTTGGGGGGGGGGGGTTGCTCCTGACTTGCAGGGATGCTGCTGCAATACTGCAAAAAGGCGCCCAATGCAATCAGCACGTGAAGCTGCCTGTGAATGAGTTGTATTATTGCAATGCACCTACCAGGCCCGCCTTACCCATAGAGGCTAGTGGCGCAGGGCGCCAGGGTGCCAAGTTCTGGAGGGCGCCAGGTGAGAGTCTGGGGAATACCGAATGAGCTGCCCGCCTCCTCCAGCCCTAAAAAAGGCTGAAACTCTGGGAAAGGGTGTGTGTGTGTGTGTGCCAGAGGGATCTTTGCACCACAGCGCCAGATATGCTTAAGACAGCCCTGGCACCTCCTGACCATTCCCCCAAAGGGACAGAATCCCAGCAGGGTTTTTAGGGGAGAACAAAATATGAATTCTCCACCGACTTCGCATGATGGCATCGTGCAAATCCACATTTAGAGAGGGTGTCACTGGGAGAGCCTTGTGTGGTTTCCAACAGAAAGCCTGCGGCAAAACCAGTCCCCCCAGGGTGGGGGGTGGGAGGTGCACACATGCATGCACCTTTTGACTGAACTGGCTCTGGATTTGACTTACCCATAGAATAATGACCCTTCTGGGGAGAAGTCACGCCTGCCTCTCTATTAACAATTAAGGCGTAGGAGAGGAGAACAGATTAATTTTGAGGCAGCAGAGCAAGGAGGCCAAAGGACAGTATCTCTGCTCTTTTTGTCCTTGCTCAAGAGCAAAAGCTTGTGCCACAAACTCTGCAAGCTAAAGCAGACTTGGAGGCAAACAGTAGGAGAGTAATTTACCTTAATTTTCTAGTCATTGAGTGGGGGAGATGGGAGATTTTCAGAGCACTGAATCCACCCCCTTGGCTATGCTAAACCTTACTCAGCTTCTCTTCAACTGGCTTCAGATTTTTTTTGCTTATAAATAATAATAATAATTTATACCCTGCCCATCTGGCTGGGTCTCCCCAGCCACCCTGGGTGGCTTCCAACAAAGTATTAAAATACAGTGTTCTGTTAAACATTAAAAGCTTCCCTATAAAATGCTCACTCATAAGGGCTAAGAACTTGCTTTGTGTGTGCTCCATAGCCAGTTTCCCGTGGCTGAGATCTGCGGTTCATAGCTGCTCCTGGAGGATCAGTTTGGCCCACCGCCTGTACTGAATCCATGACTTTCAGAGCTTTCAACCTCCTCTTCAGGACTGCAACTGGTCAGGATATCCCTACAGGGCTGACAACCAATAGCACCAGGAGCCCCACCACCCTGGGAATGTCACCCAGAAGACAAAAGAGAAGGGGTGGTGGTCAGCTGCAATGGTAGCCAAGATTGCTGGGCTTAGCAGAGCGGGACCTTTGTTTGCTACAGAAGCACACCCTTCTCCAAAGGAGTCACTGAGCAGGGACGTATTCAGGGTTACATCACTAAGTTGCTAGGAGCCAAAAAAGTGTCAAATAACAGAGCTGTGGAGCTGGAAGGGACCCCAGGGGTCATCTAGTCCAACGCTCTGCAATGCAGGAATCTCAACTAAAGCATCCATGACAGATGCCCCCCCCAACCTCTGCTTAAAAACCCCAAGGAAGGTGAGCCCACCACTTCCTGAGGGAAACCATTCCACAGCCCCTACTGTCAGAAAGTTCTTCCTGATGTTGAGTCTGAATCTCTTTGTAATTTGAAGCTATTGGTTTGAGTCCTACCCTCCACAACAGGAGAAAACAAGCTTGCTCCATCTTCCATGGGACAGCCCTCCAGGTTCAGGCAACCTTTCTTTTGCATGGGGTTACATTCTGGACCCCAGCGGGGAACCATGTTAAGTGTTCCGTTCCACACTGCCCCAACCTTCTAATGGCATTTGGGTGACATTTTCAGGTCACTTCCAGGTTTGGCGCTGCGTGTGAGTGTGTGCAATCGCATATCAATCAGACATGTCTAAATTGTTAGGTAAGGGTAAAGGGACCCCTGACCATTAGGTCCAGTCGTGGACGACTCTGGAGTTGCGGCGCTCATCTCACTTTATTGGCCGAGGGAGCCGGCGTACAGCTTCCGGGTCATGTGGCCAGCATGACTAAGCCGCTTCTGGCAAACCAGAGCAGCGCATGGAAACGCCGTTTACCTTCCCGCCAGAGTGGTACCTATTTATCTACTTGCACTTGACGTGTTTTCGAACTGCTAGGTTGGCAGGAGCAGGGACTGAGCAACGGGAGCTCACCCCGTCGCGGGGATTCAAACCGCCAACCTTCTGATAAGCAAGTCCTAGGCTCTGTGGTTTAACCCACAGTGCTACCAGCATTCCATCTAAATTGGTAGTTGCCTTTATTTGAAGGTGGCTACCACATCTCTTCTCAGTTTCCTCTTTTCCAGGCTAAACAGACCCAACTCCCTCAACCACTCCGCATAAGGCCTGGTTTCCAGACCCTTGATCATCCTGGTTGTTCTCCTCTACACACCTTCCAGCTTGTCAACATCCTTCTTAAATTGTGGTGCCCAGAACCGGACACAGGACTCCAGTTGTGGCCTGACCATGGCAGAATACAGCAGTGCTATTACCGTATTTTTCACTCCATAAGACACACTTTTTTCTTCCTAAAAAGTAAAGGGAAATGTCTGTGCGTCTTATGGAGCGAATGTGTGGTCCCTGGAACTGAATTGCCCAGGGGCGAAGAGCAGATCATGCTCTTTTTTGGAAAGAGGGAAGTGGGTGTTGAAACAAAGCTGCTGATCGGCAAGCAATCCGGGAGGGAGATAAGGGACACTAGAGATAAAGGAGGCTGCCTGGGAGGGGGGAGGTAAAAGCCCATGGATCCTCTGGATTCTTACATTGGGTCACCCCAAATTCACCATCAGATCACATAGCATCAGGTCACTACAGCCTGCACCAAAAAAACCCCACGCATCCACTGTTTCGTGGGGCCGCAATGGCGCAAAAACATTGTTACAAAGCACGGATCCACCTGGATCCTCAGGATTTTTGCATTGGGCTACCCCAAACTCACCGTCAAATCATATATCATGTCTGTGGCCACAGAATGAACCACAAAAATCATACATCCACTGTTTCGTTCAGAATATTTTTTTTCTTGTTTTCCTCCTCTAAAAACTAGGTGCATCTCATGGAGCGAAGAATATGGCACTTTGCTTGGTCTAGACAGGCCTGTCTTTTCATTTTCACCTCTCTGCCTGTCCTTGACAGTCCTGAACAAGGAAACTTTGCTGAGGTTTTGTACCGTCCTCATTTAACTTTGACTAATTGTTTAATGTTTCCATCATCTAAAAGGCAGAGGCTTGTTCCGTCAACCTCCCAACTTCAATTAGCCCACACTGAGAGTCAGGGAGGTGTAGTGAAGCGGTTGCGGGGCACAGGCCTCCAGGTGGCTGGGGCTGATGGGTGCTGGGATCCTGACAACATCTGGAGTGCCACAGATGTTCCTCACCACCGGTGCAGCAGTTACATGCCAGGCTGAAAGAACTGGAGGCCTCTGTCTCAGACAAGCCTACCTCGGAGGGTTGTTTGCAAAGGATAAAACAGGCAGGGAAATGGCAGCCCTATAGGTGGCCTTAAAAACCTTCTTCTGAGGCAGTTCTTCAGGAACTTCCCACCCCCAAACACACATGCCAAGGGGTAGGGCCTTTTCGCTGGTGGCACCCCCAAATAAGTGTCTTCAATTGTAGCGTTCAGGCGCCAGGTTAAATCCTCTCTTTTAAAGCAAGGCTCCTGACCGATGGATTGCTGGTAGGAATACGGCTGCAAAGTTGGCTCCGCTGCCTTCTGACTTGGTTTATTTACATATTCTGAAAATGTGATTTATGGTTTCAGTGCCAGCTTGCCTCTCTGCTTCCCTTGTATTAACCTGGGTTCTCAGTGGGTTAATAGGTTTATATTTTGCATGTCTGTCTCACCTTTTCCTCCAGGGTGGCATACCTGGCTCTCCCTCTTCCCATGTTAGCCTCTCACAACAACCCTTCGAGGTAGGTCATGCTGAGAGGCAATAGCCTGATAGATGAGGTGAGGATTTGAACCCTGGCCTCCCAGGTCCTAGCAAGGCACTCTGAGCTTGCTTTGGCCTTGCTCTGACACTGCACCTCCAGAGGCAAAGCCTGAACGAATTATCTTGCCATGGAGAGAAAGGAGGCGTGCAACCTGTTCCATTTAACACTGTGAGCGGCATAAGAAGAGTCGTATCTCAATGCTAGATCATCCACTTTGCTTGCAGAAGGTTGCAAGTTCAATCCCCAGTAGCAGAGCACCAGCGTGGTGTAGTGGTTGCAGCATCAGATAAGCACCCGGGAGAGTCCAGGGTTCGAATCCCCACTCAGCCACAAAGCTCTCGTGGGCTGGCCTTGGGCCACTCAGCCTAACCTACCTTGAGGGTTGCTGTTGTGGGGATTCAGTGAGGAGTGGGGAGAAGAACCATGTACTCCACTTTGAGCTCCTGGGAGATAAAGGTTAGATATTTGTTATCATCATAATAATCACCATCATTAATTAAATTTGCATAAAGCCCTTCATCCAAAGATCACAAGGTTGTTTGCAACATAAGCATATACAGTGGTACCTCAGGTTACATACGCTTCAGGTTACATACGCTTCAGGTTACACACTCCGCTAACCCAGAAATAGTGTTTTCCTTCCAGTAGCACCTTAAAGACCAACTAAGTTAGTTCTTGGTATGAGCTTT
>JAXCMG010000252.1:1555784-1589659 GCA_034642415.1 Podarcis siculus
ACTATGGCAGACCAACACGGCTACCTATCTGTAACCAGAAATAGTGCTTCACGTTAAGAACTTTGCTTCAGGATAAGAACAGAAATCGTGTTCTGGTGGCGCGGCAGCAGCAGGAGGCCGCATTAGCTAAAGTGGTGCTTCAGGTTAAGAACAGTTTCAGGTTAAGAACTGACCTCCAGAACGAATTAAGCACTTAACCTGAGGTACCATTGTAGAATGAGAATGCAAAATACATAACAAAACAAAACAAAACAAATACCCCCCCCCCCTAAAATAAAACTAATCTCTAGGTAGGGCTTGGGAATGTCCCTGGCCTAGGGCCCTGGAAGGCAGAGGCTGCCAGTCAGTGCAGACCAGACCCCGGGGGGGATTAACCCTTGGCCCTCCAGATGTTACTGGACTACAACTTCCATCAGCCCCAGCAAGTGCGGCCAACAACCAGGGAGGATGGGAGTTGTAGTCCAGCCACGCCTGGAGGTCTGTAGCTTCCTTCACACCAATTATGGACAACATTGGGCTAGATGGACCAGCAGCTGGTCTCAGGGTGAGGCCCTTTCCTAAACCACCCCCAGGCTCTGAAAGCAAGCATAGGCTACAAAGAACCAGAATGTAATGGGGGGCCAGGATGCTCCTGCCAAGGAGCGCAGCAATCGCCGCCCCACTTAATATTCAAGCGGCAAGAATAATGGCATCCGCTGTCACTGTCAAAGCTGGGGGAATTGGCTGGGGAGGAGGGAGGATTAGCTACAGCTCAGTCAGTCGCAGAAAAAGTCTGTGGCTCCAGGAGGCTACTAATAATCCAGGAGAAAGGCTGGCAATTTTTAACGCAGAAACCCCCCCCACACACACACATTTAAATGCAGGCTTAGCTTAGCCTTAATGTCAAGCCAACCCAGTAAGCATCAAATTTACATCCACCAAATTTACATTCTGCTCCAAGGGCTGAGCTTTCTCTCTGCTTGTTAAAGAACACCTCTTGCCAAGAAACCAGCCTGAGGGGGCCATGGCTGTGTCTCTGGGTGGATCCAGGAGCTCCCAAAAGAACAGAGGACCACTCATTCTGGGTTCCCCACCCACCCTGAGCAGCAGGTAGGAGGGAAGGGGGACACCTGTGCTATGGAAAACTTTACCTGCATGGCTTCAAAGTAAAGCATCCTGCCCTGAAAAACTGAAGCCAAATCTCGCATCCAGCACCTTTGTAAGAAAGAGATGCCTTAAAACTGCCAAGAGTCAGTGTGCAACCTAGAAGTTTAGAAAGTTGGTGTGAGCTTTAATCTGCTTTTAGTCCATCATTATTTTAACTTTCCAAAGGTCTTAAATTATTGTTGTTAATTTTTCTCAGTGATATTTTCATTGTTTTATCCCATTTGCAAACAGTTTTTAAAATGTCAGTCCGATCCTATGACACTTCATATTTGGCTGGTGAAGGTTCCTAAAATGCTCAGCTCTTATTGCAGACTTCCTCACAAGGACCCTGGAGACCGCAGTTTAGCACAGGATTCGGAAAACTTTCTCTGGAGTTTCCCACCCTCCTTGCAAACACCCCCACCCCCTTCAGAAAACTACAGTTCCCATCCCTCCAGGTGCCTTGATCAGGAGCCTGGTGCTGAACGTAAGAGGGCCCTGCTGGGTCAGGCCCACGGCCCATCTAGGCCAGCCTCTAGGTGCCTGGATGAAACCTGCAAACAGAACCCAAGCATGGAGCCTTCTCCCTTTCTGTGGTTTCAGAAGCATAGCCAGGCCTGTGCAGAGCTTGTCTGAGGCCCAGGGCAAGAGTTCCCAAGTCAGCTAGGAGGCATGGGGCAATCTTGGCATGACAGTGTATGTCTGGCATGTTCCTGGCAGGGAGCCCTGGCCAGCTTAGTCCTTTGAGACTCAGGGCAAGTCTACCCAAGCTCCTCTCCTGCCTCTGCCTGGGCCTGAACATTGCTGTCTCCACCTGTGGACATCACAGCTGGGAGCCATGGACAGCCCTCTCCTCCATGAATGTGCCTCCTGTGGGCGGGAGTTCCACAGGTTAACTATGCATTGTGCAAAGAAGCACTCCCTTTTATGTTGGAAGCTGAATCTTCCATCATTATTTCCTTTCTCTTCCCTCCCCGTCCCCTTTTATGAAGATCACGCGCTCTGAGACCCCACGGCTAATTCTCCCCTGGCCTCCTTGCTGGCCCAAGTAGGACCAATTCAGCCAGCTAGCCCTGGGGATTATCTAATTGATCTTTGATTTTTGAATTTTATTGTTATTCATGTTGTCATACTGTATTTTATGCTGCTTTTATAATTAAGTGTTTTAAAGTGTTTTAAATTTGTTGTTAGCCACCCTGAGCCCAGGAACCGGGAAAGGCTGGGTATAAATAAAAATTTATTATTATTATTTATTATTACCATTTAGCTTCACTGGGTGCCAAGTTCTGACGGACAGAGAGAGGGAGTTGCCATTTCCTCTTTCCACCTTCTCCACGCCACACACAGTTTTATGGACCTTTGGCATGCCTGAAACTGCTTTAGGATTTGTCACGTAGACCTTGCTTTGCTTGGGAGCGCATAGGTCCCGTCCCCCTTTCCTCCACTGACGCCGCTGCCTGGCCTCCCCACCCCCAGCCCCTTTCTAACTGCCAATTAACTGTCACAAGCAAGGCGCCCACGCGGAGCCCCAGCTGGGAAATGCGAACACAAGGAATGCCTTCCTCCTTATTAAATCTCGGAAGCCTTTTTATAAAAGGGGAGGGGGGAGGGGGGAGGGCGGAATAGCTGGCCCAGAACACAAGGAGGATGCTTCATAAAGCCACTCAGCACAGCTGATTAGGGGATTAGCGGATGCCAGCCTACAGAGCCCACAGGGCGACAGGGAGGGGGGCAGCCTAAGGGAGAACCCCTGCAAGGCACCTGAGCGCAGGCAGCTGTTGGGAAACAGGATTGGAGGGCCTTTGGCTGGCACAGCGGGGTGGAAGCAGAGAAAGCAACAGGATTTTGGTGTGAATTGCAATGGTGGTGGTGGGCGAGGGTTTGTGCCCGCACTTGTGTTTTTCCTAGGACCCGCTGCAAAACACCCAGAGACCCTGGGTCGGTGCGTATGGGCAGAGGGGCCTGTTATGTGCCAGATCCACACATCAACCCAGCGCTCAGTACTATCTCCTCTGACTGGTAGCAGCCAGCCAGGGGGCCCCTCCCAGCTTTGCAACCCTTAGGGAAGGGGACGCCCAAGGTTGATCCTGGTGCCCTTGATATGCCAAGCAAGTCCCCAGCCCCTGAGCTGCCAGGGGCACTTCCTGGTGCAGTGAACAGAGGGGTGAGATGGTCTTGGGCCACCTCAGAGCATCACTGGTCCACCCACCAAGCTCTGCCAAGGCTTTCCCAAACAGCCTCCCAAGTTGGAGACTGGATGTGGGGCTTCATGGGTGGAAGCAGGTGCAAGAACACAGGCCCTGGGGGGCAGCTGGACTGGTTGCGGGGGGGGGGGGACCTGCAGTCCTCCAGGTGCTGATGCAATACAACTCCGAGCAGCTCATGTGGCAAGTGGTCAGAGGTGGGGGGAGCCGAGGGTCCCAGTAAAACCCAGGGTTCTAAATCCCCCCCCCCACCTGCCTGCTTTGAAAACAGGAATTTGTGGCAAGGGGGGCGCTGCATATGACAGCGTCTGCTGCGCACATCTTCTGTGTCCCCCAAGAAAACTTGGCCCACTTCCTGTTTTTGTAGAACTGGCCCAGAAGCACCTGGTTCTGCACGCACAGAAATTCCACAAAAACAATAGAAAGGTCAGTATTTTAAATTTTGTTGACTCATCAAGCAAAACTAAATTATGTTAACTTTTTAATATGCAGTGGTACCTCTGGCTGCGAACGGGATCTGTTTCAGAGGCCCGTCCACAACATGAAAAGAGCGCAACCCACAGCAGTGTGCCTGCGCACGCGCGGGTTGCAATTCGCCGCTTCTGCGCATGACGTCATTTTGCGCGTCTGCACATGCGCGAGCGGTGAAACCCGGAAGTAACCCTTTCCGGCACTTCTGGGTCGCCGCGGGACGTAACCTGAAAGAACGTAACATGAGGAATGACTGTACAATATGTTTTGAATTCCCAAGTCATGCCACAATTTTTTTTAGCAGCTTCCATTTTTGGAAGCTGGAAGCTGAAAAATTCAACACACATTGCCATGCCAGCTCCAGAGCACCTTAGCTATAGGTGGTGGTGGAGGTTTTGAAACAGAGGTTGGAGGGTCACCTGCCAGGGGTTCCTGCGCTGTGATCCTGCCCTGCAGGGGGTCTGGAATAGAGGACCCTTGGAAATCACTTCCAGTTCTACAAGTCTGTGAAAAGAGACACTTTGGCCTCGCTCTCCTTCTCAGAACTGACAAGAAAGAGTCAGCCTTGCCTCAAGTCAGGCAAAGTGGTGGGGGCGGGGGGAGGGCGCAGGAGAGGAGAAAGAGAGAGAAATGCAAACTGACTGCAGAGCCAGAAGTGGACAGAGGCACCACCTGGTCTAGCATTGCCATGTGTGCCCCCCACAGACTCTCCAGAAGACAGCTCCTAAGCTGCAGTCATTCATTCCCAGAAGGCCATCTTAGCCACTTGAGAGAATCTGGGCTTCTGTTCCAGGAGGAAATGCAGCTCATCCGTGGGCTCAGCCATTTGTGGGGGTGGCGGGGGTGTATGTGAAGTGGAGTCCAGCCAGCCTTCTTGTTGAATGCCTCCTGGGGAAAGGAAGGCAAGGGCAGAGTGCTTTTTTCTTTCGGAGGTGGCGGAGAACAAGGCACAAGGGGAGGAGAACGTTTCTCTGATTGCATCACTGAGCGGCTCAAAGTAAGCAGAAGATATCTGCAGGTTGGGGAGGGGAAGGAAGGAAGGAAGGAAGGAAGGAAGGAAGGAAGGAAGGAAGGAAGGAAGGAAGACGCACGCAATGACTCACCCGTATCCTCCTCATCGCGGCCACTATCTCCACGCGGCTGTTGGGTCTTGGCACGTCCAGACTGCCAATGTACTGAAGGGAGAGAGCAAAGCCAGGAGTGATTCGTTAAAGACTTTTGGAACAATTTGCCCCTGTTCCAAAGCTTGGTGCTGTGCACATCTGCCCCAATCTCATCGGTATCTGCAAGGGCTCTGTGCGTTCACACACTTATTTCTTACTACTACTACTAATACTAATACAGTGGTACCTCGGGTTCAGTACTTAATTCATTCCGGAGGTCTGTTCTTAACCTGAAACTATTCTTAACCTGAAGCACCACTTTAGCTAATGGGGCCTCCTGCTGCCGCTGCGCCGCTGCTGCACGATTTCTGTTCTCATCCTGAAGCAAAGTTCTAAACCCAAGGTAATATTTCTGGGTTAGCGGAGTCTGAAACCTGAAGCACCTGTAACCTGAAGAGTATGTAACCCGGGGTGCCACTGTATTATTATTATTATAGCCCATCTTTTTCAGAGACTGGGACTCAAGGTAGCTTACGCAAATCAAAGCAGCACAAATAAAATACAAAGGCTTTGTTGGCATCCATCTGTCTCGAGAGACAATGGAGTGCACCTCCAGGGGTGAAGTCCAACCACTGTGTTAGCAGCACCAAAGTGAGCTCCCTGGGGCACAATCCTGGGCAGTGTGTCTGGAGGTCCTGGCTGACCAGACTACAAGTCCCCTCTTTCCAAAGGAAAGCAGAGCAATACGTTTGGCACCCGCTTGGTTGTAGGAGTTGGATGGAAGGTGGAGCACAAGGTGCCATCCAACCGCCTTAGGGACTCCACTCTGGATTTGTGTAAGAATTGCTCCTTAGTTTTTTCTTTTCTTGAAGTTATCCTACAAGGTTTGGGACCAGAGCTTTCCTTCTCCCAGGTGGGCTACCTTCCCAGGTGGATTGGCCCCACCTGCCCATCAGGGGGTCAGACTGTGCCTTGGCCAAAGGCCTGGTGGAACAGCTCCATCTTGCAGGCCCTGCGGAAAGATGAAAAGGCCCTGACTCTGGTTGAGGCCAGCCTAACCTCTCTGTGGCCTGGGATCTCCAAGATGTTTTTATTTGAAGACCGTAAGGTCCTCCATGGGACATACCAGGAGAGGCGGTCTTGTCTGCTCAATCCTTCAAAGCCTGTCTTTGCACACACAGTCCCAAACTCACTGAGGGTTTGTGACCCACTGGCTACCCTCACCAGATGCAGCCGGCCACTCGAAGCCGTTCTCAGGACTGTGGCTGCTGTCACATGCCGGCAGCTTCTAGGAGCCACAGGTGAGAGCTGAGAGCAGGGTGGGGACCAAAGGTGGATGAACTACCTGAGAAGGAGCACAACCACGCCCCCCACCGGAGGTACTGCCCCTCTCCTAACACCCCAGACACAGGCTAAAAACATAAAGACAATAACTGAATACTATACAGTCGTACCTTGGAGGTTGAACAGCTTAGTTCCCGAACGCTTTGGCTCCCGAATGTCACAATCCTGGAAGTGACTGTTCCAGTTTGCAAATCATTTTTGGAAGCCGAGCGTCTGACGGGGCTTCTGATTGGCTGCGGGAGCTTCCTGCAGCCAATCTGAAGCCACGTTTTGGTTTTCGAACATTTTGGAAGTCAAACGGACTTCCGGAACTGATTCCGTTCGACTTCCAAGGTACGACTGTAATAGAATGAAAGGAATATTAAAAACCAATGTATTAAAATACAGTTTTGAAAAGAAGCACAGCGTAATTTCAAAGCCTTTTCCTTTTTTAAGAAGTCAGTTCTCAAAGGCATGTGGGAATTAAACAGCATTCAGTTGCTGGCAAAAAGACAAGGAGGGAGCCAGGCTTGCCTCTCTAGGGAGGGAGTACCAGAGTCTGGGAGTAGCCACCACCGAGCAGACCCTGTCCTGTGCCCTCACCAAGGCTGTGGGACTGTGAAAAGGGTTTCCCCTGAAGATCTCAGAATCTGGACAGGTTCACACAGGAAGATACGGTCCTTCAGATAGCCTGGGGCCTAAGCCTACACAAGTCTGCACAGAATGGGTGCCTGGCATTTAAGTTCGCAAGCACTCTGGCTGGGACAGAGCTCTGTGTTTGCACTGCAACAGCTGGATTGCAGCCCTCTGGTCTGTTGAGTAACCCTACGGGTGTTCCATATCAGTTGATGTGTGCCTATCCTGGGGATGTCATAACACCCTTGACCCTGCGGTGGAAATGAGTTGCAAAAACAAAGTTCTAGCCTGCATTTCCCCACCCTCCGTTTCCTGGCATTATGCTGCTCCTCGCAAGATAAGCCAAGCCGACAGAATTCCACCTTTTGCCAAACTCAGCCGGCCTGGAATTGGTACCCGCCGGAGGAAATAACTGATTTGCAAATTGTTCGTTTTAATGAGGCTGTGTCACGGCAGGGCAAGGTGAAGACACTGAGAACCAGGCTAGGCCTGTACAAAAATTTGCACGCCAGTGGAAGGATTTCTATTGCCCATCTCTCTCTCTCTCTCTCTCTCTCTCTCACACACACACACACACACACTCCATCGGACTTGGACCCGAGTGATACCCATCAAGCTTGCAACGGATGGTGCCAACTCCAACATTGCTCAACTGGAGATTAGTTGCTCAACCTTCTTTAAGCCACAAGGGTGGTGGAAAGGAGCTTGGGTGGGGCGGGGGCTTAGAGGTGAAATGGGGATTCTAATCCTGCTTAATGGTCTTGTACCTGAGCGCCAGAAGGGAAGCCATTTATTTATTTATTTCATAAAATTCATATAGCACTCGGCTGCAGAAGATTGCCCAGTCGGCCACTTCGATCTGCGGAACTGGAATTATTATTATGGGTGCCACATAATACCCACTCCAAATTTGTAAGGAATTGATATTTTAGTGCAGTGTTGTCCATACTCTGGAACTCCCTGCCTCTTGACACCAGGAAGGCACAACTTGCTGGTTGTGGTACCTGCTAAGCCTACCCAGCTATGTGGAACATTGGCAAGTCTTTTAATCTGGTTTTTAGTTTCATCACTGTTATGTACTAAGCTTGGATCCCTAGAACAATAGGCAGGTAGTATCGTAGAATGCAACAACGGATTGGCTTGCAGGAGAAGACCAATCAGGCTCCAGGAGGAAGTTAATCAGCCTGTTAGGCTGGTAGGATCGTAGAATGCAACAGCTGATTGGCCTACAGGAGAAGACCAATCAGGCTCCAGGAGGGAAGCAGAATCAGCCAATCAGACGGGACTCATTATGTAAATAATGTATATAAAAGCCTGAGGTTTGGGGAGCAATTCAGTCACTGTTTTACAAGCTGCAATAAAGAGAATGAAATCACTGCAGGATTCAAGTATTTTTCAACCATTTATTTAAATTAATATCTGAATGTTTTAAATAGCTGTTTCACATGTTTTTACTGATAATTTCGTTGCTTCTCTCTTTCTGTAAACCGTTCTGAGGTCACCATTGGTTTGTTTGATTTTTACAATCAAATCCAAATAAATTTTGGGGGGTCAAAGCCATTTGGGGCCAATGTATCCTGAAGCCCACCTGGGGGCAGATGAGAGCTGGAGTCCAAGACATCTAGAGGGCACCAGCTTGGCAAAGGCTGCCATGGGCACACCAGCAAACAGTGGATGGAGCACATAGGAACACCCAGATATCAAGAAAGTGCCAAGAAGGGGGAGACTGGCATTAGGGTTATAAATTCAGATATAAAAGCTAGGTGCCAAATGGCACCTTAAATCCAGGTTGCAGTCGCCACAACAGAATGTCTATTGGCCAAGGGATTAGACTAGAGGATCCCCTGGGTTGCTTCCCACACAAGAATTCTACGACTCTATGATCTCAAAAAAACTAAGATCATGGCCACTGGTCCCATCACCTCCTGGCAAATCGAAGGGGAAGAAATGGAGGCAGTGAGAGGTTTTACATTCCTGGGCTCCATGATCACTGCAGATGGTGACAGCAGCCACGAAATTAAAGGACGCCTGCGTCTTGGGAGAAAAGCAATGACAAACCTGGACAGCATCTTAAAAAGCAGAGACATCACCTTGCCAACAAAGGTCCGTATAGTTAAAGCCATGGTTTTCCCAGTAGTGATGCATGGAAGTGAGAGCTGGACCATAAAGAAGGCTGATCGCCGAAGAATTGATGCTTTTGAATTCTGGTGCTGGAGGAGACTCTAGAGAGTCCCGTGGACTGCAAGAAGATCAAACCTCTCCATTCTGAAGGAAATCAGCCCTGAGTGCTCACTGGAAGGACAGATCGTGAAGCTGAGGCTCCAAGACTTTGGCCACCTCATGAGAAGAGAAGACTCCCTGGAAAAGACCCTGATGTTGGGAAAGATTGAGGGCACAAGGAGAAGGGGACGGCAGAGGACGAGATGGTTGGACAGTGTTCTCGAAGCTACCAGCATGAGTTTGACCAAACTGCGGAAGGCAGTGGAAGACAGGAGTGCCTGGCGTGCTCTGATCCAGGGGGTCATGAAGAGGCGGACATGACTAAACAACTAAACGACAACATGATCTCAACTACTGTATTGCTTGACTGTATCTTGCTCTTGCAACAATTCACTTGTCCTAGTATTCAAGGAGGAGAAACACACACAGTGGAAATGGAATTAACTATGGACCAAGGTAGGTCTTTAAACTGCGGCCGCCAACCTGGCGCCCAGAAATCTCCTCATGGTTGCAACTGGACCCATGCCAGGAGCAAAACACATAATCCCAGGGCACCAGTTTTTGCTTTACTGGCCACCTGCAAGCCAGGTACAGAAGCAATACGGTGGCCTTTGTGGTGTAGTGGTTAAGAGTGGTAGTCTCGTAATCTGGGGAACCGGGTTCATGTCTCTGCTCCTCCACATGCAGCTGCTGGGTGACCTTGGGCTGGTCACACTTCTCTGAAGTCTCTCAGCCCCACTCACCTCACAGAGTGTTTGGTGTGGAGGAGGAAGGGAAAGGAGAATGTTAGCCGCTTTGAGACTCCTTAAAGGGAGTGAAAGGCGGGATATCAAATCCAAACTCTTATTATTCCTCTTCTTCTCTGAATGTTGGTGGACTCCAACTCCCACCATTCCTAGCCAGCCACTACCACACTGGCTGGTGCTGAAAGGAGCTGGAGCTGAAACAGTTGCTGCAGCTTATCCAGAAGATCAAGAAGGGAACCTCTGCCAAACCTGTTCTCCTGTTTATGCTGCAGGAGGGAACGTTATTTACAGGTGAAACTCAAAAATTTAGAATATTGTGGAAAAGCTCCTTTATTTCAGTAATTCAACTTAATATATGAGATTGACTCATGACATGCAAAGCGAGATGTGCTTCTACTTCTCAGAGGTCCAATCTTGCTCAATTTGCAATCCTTGTTTTGCTGATTTCCTTGAATATTCTAATTTTCTGAGATTGCTAATTTGGGGTTTTCATAAGCTATACGCCATGATCATCGCGATGATAACGAATCAGGGCTTGACATACCTAGCTTTGCATGTCACGAGTCAATCTCATATACAGTGGTACCTCAGGTTACAGACGCTTCAGGTTACAGATGCTTCAGGTTACAGACCCAGAAATAGTACCTCGGGTTAAGAACTTTGCTTCAGGATGAGAACAGAAATCGTGCAGCAGCGGCGCAGCAGCAGCGGGAGGCCCCATTAGCTAAAGTGGTACCTCAGGTTAAGAACAGTTTCAGGTTAAGAACAGACCTCCGGAACGAATTAAGTACATAACTTGAGGTACCACTGTATTAGTTTCACCTTTCAAGCTGAATTATGGAAATAAAGGAACTTTTCCACGGTATTCTAATTCTTCAAGTTTTACCTGTAGAACAAATCAAGGCTTGACATATCTCGCTTTGCATGTCATGAGTCTATCTCATATATTAGTTTCACCTTTGAAGTTGAATTAGTGAAATAAAGGAACGATATTCTAATTTTTTGAGTTTTACCTGTGTTGTTGTTTGCATTTATAGCCCTCCTTTCCTCCAAGGAGCTCAAGGTAGCGTATATGGCTTCCCACTTCCTCATTTTAACCTCACAACAGCCTTGCGAGGTAGGCCGTGTCAGGACCCCCAGACGCTCCCAGGCCCTGTTCCCCTTTCCAGCTCTACTGGGGCTCAGGGGTCTCTGTGGCACTCTGCAATCCGCCTTATTTCACAGAGACCAGACTCCTAGACACCTTTGGCACTTTAGGGTCTGCAGTCCAAAGCAGAGCTGTGCCACCCCCATGAAACTGTGAAACCTATTTCCTTCATAAAAATGATGAACAGCCAGTGCTCTCTGCCTGATGTGTGAGAATGTCAAACCGCAAAGCAAAACAAGCACAGGGCTCTGTTCCCTAGAAGACTGCAGTCTGCGGTAATGAGGGTCTGCTTCTTCTTTTTCTTCATTAATTTATTATTATTATTATTATTATTATTATTATTATTATTATTATTATTATTAATTATTTTATATTTATTAAATTTTCATACCACCCTTCATCCGAAGATTACAGGGACGTTTGCAGCATAAATTACAAAATAAAAACACAAAATACATAACATAATACAGTGGTACCTCAGGTTACATACGCTTCAGGTTACATATGCTTCAGGTTACAGACTCTGCTAACCCAGAAATAGTGCTTCAGGTTAAGAACTTTGCTTCAGGATGAGAACAGAAGTCGTGCTCCGGCGGCGCGGCGGCAGCAAGAGGCCCCATTAGCTAAAGTGGTGCTTCAGGTTAAGAACAGTTTCAGGTTAAGAACGGACCTCCGGAACGAATTAAGTACTTAACCCGAGGTACCACTGTAATAACAACAAAAGCCAATAACCCTGAATAATAAGGGGGAAATTGATGTACTGAAATCACTGTTCCCCCCCCCCCCGTCAGGTGCTGATCATTCTCACGATTGTCCATCAGAATATCACTACTCAAGCAATGAGAGGAACCAATGTTTTCCCAAGACTATAATCTCCCTCTCCTATGAAGAACTGATGACCTTGGCTTTCTTTACCCTGTTCTTGTGCTTCATCACAAGTTCTGTTCGGGGAATCTTTATTAAATACAAAGGCACTCTAATAGTTAATTCCAGGCTTGAGGAAGCTTGCAAGATATAAGGAAATCCGAAGATAAACATCTGCATTCCTTTAAAAACATGAGTACCATTGTTAATAAGAGACTGATAAACCACACATTATTATTATTAATAATAATATTATTACTATTACCGTTTTAAAAGCCCGTCCACCCTCTGAAATCAACAAGATATCCCTTTGCACCTTTCCCATTTTTTCAGATATTTTCTAAAAGTGCTAATGTGCTTCTGGGCTCAAACTCCTTCAGAAAACACCACTCTCTGCGTTACATATTCGGCATGGTTTTGCTCAGAAACCAGCTTGGCTCAATCCCACAGGGCTTAAAACTATCTAGCAACTGGGTTCTAGGACTGCAATCTTAGGATTTATTGTGGTTTTGGGAACAAAGACAGAGAGGGTTTGGCAAGGGAAGATTCCCAGCCAGGGAGGGGAACTGGCTATTTTAAAAAGGGGGAAAGCAGTGGCACAGCTTGAGAAGGGGGAGGGGGCCGATGACAGTGTCCGGCATCTAAAGCATCTCTCTCCCCCAGCCCCCACTCCCGCCCTCCAAAACACCCATTATTGTCTGCAAAGGTCAGTCTTCACACAGCTCCTCCCACCATCCTGCTGCCACCCAGAGCGCCTTTAATGGAAGGATGGTCCCATAAGAGAGGTCAAGATCGTAAGACCCTCTTGGAGCTCACCCCTGCCACAACTGGCAAGCATTTACAAATTACTTTTGCACAAGGTAAGCACATCCTGATTTTGTTTCTCTCTGCACCACCTACACTGGGAGACAGGCTAAATACAGGTCAAACGGTCAAATCAAATTCCACGTGTCCCTTTGACACAGAACTCTTTGCAGGGCAGAACTGAGGTTTGCTTGCCCGTCTGCTGAGCACAGTTGTTGCAATAAACAGCTGGCAAAACTGCCACTGCTATTCTGCCTTGTGAAGGGTTCTGTATAGCTTGGAAGCTTGCATTATTTTCAGACGCAAATGGGATTTTGATACCAAGCTGGTATCAGCAACGGGCTGCCCAGGCAGGCAAAGACATGATCAGAGTCTCCAAGGAATATTAGACTTTGTTTTCAGTCCTCTATAAAGCTGGGACCTAAATGCTGGCATCACTTAAATGCCACTTCAAATGCAAATATTCACATTACACTTCTTAAATTTTGCCATGGAAACCTTCATTCTCTAGGCTTAAAAAGAACCAGTTCCCCTTCTGCTCTGCTTGATGAAGAACTCTGTGTCAGCAACACAGCCTGCATATTCTTCCCCCAGATTTCAAGACCCACAGAGTTATTCATGGGACACATGTGGCAGCACACAACCGTCACACAAGACTCAACTCAGACAAGGAGAAGAAGGGGCTGAGCCTCAGATTTGCAAGCAAAAGTTCCCAGACTCATTCCTTGGAATCTCCAAGTAGAGCTCAGAGGGACTAGGGAGAACTGTGGCTTGTCAGATACTGGGCTGGATGGACCAAGGGTCTGACTGAGTGTTAAGGCAACTTCTGAAGACTGGACCCTGGCGTGAGGAAGTTTTCCCCACCACCCCAGAGCAGGTTCCTAAGGATTCCTGCAGGGAAAACGCCCAACAGATTTAAACTCTGAAAACCAGAGAAGATTAATTTTGAATATGAAACCATACTGAGCCAGTTTATATGGAACAAGATCATACAACCGTTATGACCTCTTGAATCTGTGCCCCTTCTCTCCCTGAATAAACTTCCTTGGCTCCATCTGATTAGGACGTAATTAAAAAGAAATTGGTTGGCCCGACTCTCTTGACTTTGTTTTTCCCTCTGACATCGCAGATCTTTTGGGATAAACACATTTTGACTGCAGGGTGTGGGAACAGCCAGTTCCAAACACTACAAGAATAAAAGCCGGAGTCCTTTTAAATTTGGCTGGAAAGACCTGCAGGTCAGCTGTACTTGCTGATGCTCTTACAAGAATTCATGGAGAAGGAGAGGGCTAGCCATCTCAGCTCTGCAGCAAAGCTTCTGAATCCCAGTTTCTGGGACCCACAGGAGGGGAAAGGGCTGTTCTTGCCTCTAATCTTGCTTGTGGGTTTCCCACAGGGGCATATGGCTGGTCACTATGAGAATTCTGGACTACCAATTGTAACTGTCATTGCACAGTAACTCTCTGAGCGTAGCCCGAGACCTGGGACCACACCAGAAACTGCTGTCAAGTCTATACCTATGAATCCCCCCTCCTGACGCCCCACCAGCCTAAGCAGTCTTTTCTGGCAACCCACCTTAAAGTTAAAGGTAAAGGGACCCCTGACCATTAGGTCCAGTCGTGGCCGACTCTGGGGTTGCGGCGCTCATCTCGCTTTATTGGCCGAGGGAGCTGGCGTACAGCTTCCGGGTCACGTGGCCAGCAAGACTAAGCCGCTTCTGGAGAACCAGAGCAGCGCACGGAAATGCCATTAACCTTCCTGCCGGAGTGGTACCTATTTATCTACTTGCACTCTGACGTGCTTTTGAACTGCTAGGTTGGCAGGAGCAGGGACCGAGCAACGGGAGCTCACCCAGTCGCGGGGATTCGAACCACCAACCTTCTGATCAGCAAGTCCTAGGCTCTGTGGTTTAACCCACAGCGCAACCTATCTTAGCACATGGTTAACAGTGGCTCAGTGGTAGAGCACCTGTCTTGCGTGCAGAAGGTCCCACGCTAAATCCCCTGTCTCTCCAGGTTAGGGTGGGAATGTCTCCCGTCGACAAAACTGTAAAAGCCACTACTGTTGCCTGTCAGTGTGGACAACGCTGAGCCAGAAAGGCGGTGGTTGGCCAGATTCTGTATAAGGCACACCCCCATGCTATTGTCAGGCAGCTGGGAGGCAGGTAGCCCTGTCAATCTATTATTGTAATTATATTTATTTATATCCCGCTTTTCCTCCAGGCTGGGACTCAAGGTGGCTTACACAAATTAAAACAATGCAGACAAAATACAAGAGAGAGAAAGAGAGCTAAGAATGTATAAAAGAGAGCCGCCAAGAAACTCTTTTAAAACAGTATATAAGAACATAAGACAAGCGTGCCGGATCAGGCCACTCTTCTCTCAGTGGCCACCCAGACGCCCCACTGGCAAGCAGGATCTGTGCCCCAAAGCATCACTTTCCTTCCTGTGGCCTCCAGCAACTGGCAAGCATTCGGAAGTTAGTAATAAGAACACCAACTACTGCCAAGTTACCCAAATATCTCCCAGGAGATCCTAATCTACCTTCTTGCTACCTGTGTGCTAAGGAGCCCCCCCCCCCGAAGGAATGCAACAAGCGAGGAATCACTCACACCCCTTCCCCTGGGACTGCTGCTCTCCAGTCTGGCTCAGGAACAGGGGCTCGTACAGTACAGTGGTGCAACCTTCCTGCAATGGGGCCAAGCATCCATCTCAATCAGCACCACAATTTAAGCAACGGGCATTTGCACGTTTTGAGGGATTTCCACAAGCAGAGAATAAAGAGCGTACTCTCCCCCCCCCCCCGCTCTTTGCAGCTGCTGCTCCCAGTAACCAGCATTCAGAAGCAGACTGCAGCTACACACAGAGGTTCTATTTAGCTACAAGGCAACGGAGAGATCTGCCGGATCAGACCAAAGGTCCTTCTGGTCCAGCACGCTGTCCGCAAAAGCAGCTGGATGACCCCAGGAAGGTTGTTAACCTGCAAGCCATGTTTCCAGAGGGCACACTGCCCCTGCACATGGAGGCTCCATTTTAGGGGCTATGACTATGGCCACCTAGGTGGGAACCTAGCCCCCTCCCCTAAGTGCTAGGAGTAGGGAGTCTGAGCTTGGGGAGGGGGCGCACATTTTCAGGTTGGTTTGAGCCCCAGCGCTTGTCTGACACATGCCGGCCAATGCACAAGGCCTGCAGGCTGCCTTGCGGGCTGAAACATGAAGGCTCAGTGGGCTTGGATGCCCAGGTGTGGACAGTGTGCCTAGGGGGCTCAGGCGCCCTCCCCACCTCACTGGCACATGAAATTGCTGCATTCTCCACTGCCAAATAAAAGGAGCAGGAAAGAGTTATCGCCTCTCTCTTCTTACAGGACTTCTGTACCTGTAACAACTTCTACGAGAGACAGAAATCTTAAATAAGGAATTATTCCCACTCCCTGGATGCAGGAATGATGGGGGAAAGCTGCACCTGTGAGATTCCTGCCTTCTTAGGTGATGGATCAAAGGCTACAACCTGAAGCACTCTTGCTACTGGGAGCAAAGGCAGTAGGCGTCTGTAAACACGAAAGGGGTTCGCTGCCCAACGCGAGCCAAAAACTCTGCACATGTTCTGGGAACCCCTTTTCCTCAGCGCTCCGAGTTACGGCTTTGACCGGGGAAATCGCGGGAGCTTCCTAGTTAAACACGCCGCAGGGAGGAGGAGGAGAGCTGCTTGCCGGGGAATCAAAGCGTGTCTTGAGAAGCACTCTGCACATGCACGGGCAGACCTCTTTCTCTGGTGGTGACAATCCGCGCCCCACGGCTGCGGGTACTGGAGAGAACGCGGCTGGGATGTCGCCAGACGGGGTGGGGCGGTGGGACAGGACCTCCGGCCTGGAGGAAGCAGCGGTGGCAGCGCGGGATCCCGGGCGTAAAGGCGCGCAAAGGCGCCTGCCACAAACCCCCGGCTCACCTTGGCCTGGAAGTGGATCCCGTGCTGGAAGGCTTCCTCGTTGTGCAGCGGCACCCGCGAGTCTCCGGCATCGTCCACCAGGTTGTAGCGGTTCTTGAGCTTGACCGGCATCTTGCAAGAGCATCGCCCGGCCGCCCCGACGGCGAGTCCCTGCCGCGCGCGCGCGCCAGCAGCCGCCGCCGCAGCAAAGAGCAGGAGGAGGCAGGAGCCGGGAGCGCAGCGCTCGGCTCGCCCAGGACGAGGGCGCCGAGGAGGAGGAGATGGAGGAAGCTCCTCCCGGCGTCTCCCTCTTCCCGAGTGATGCGGCACGTTGGGGCGGAGCTGAAGCGAGGCAGCGGCTGCGGGCACCGGGAATGGAGGCGACGGTGGAGAAAGGGAGGAAGGAGGCGGGCGCGCCACGGGACCTCCCGGGGCGGAAAAGGGGACCTCCTGCAGGCGGCGAGGGCGGAGGCAGGCAGCTCAGAGACATGCCCGATCCTGCTTGGTTTATTTTGTGTGTTGGGGTGTGGTTTTTTCGGGGGGGGGGTTGCTTTGCTGCTCCATTGGGCAAAGAAAGAGGGGTGTTAGTTAATGTTGTTTCTTATTATTTTTATGGCTTATATATATTTTTATGGTTATATATATTCATGCATGACAAACAACCCTTTCCCTTTCCTTGTATTGTGGTACTGTGTTGCGTATGTCCTGGTAGGTAGGTAGATATTTGCTGTAAGTCGCTTGGAGACTAATCGGTTTAATAAAATTATTATTATTATTAAACTCCCACCTTCCAAAGTCCACTTTATTATTATTATTACTATAGTAACTGCTATAACTCAGACATTGTGGAGATTTAAAAACAATGCCTGTGGCATAGCAGTTAGTTATTAACAGTGTTGTTTGTGCTGTTTAATGGCCAATTGTTGTTATTATTATTTTATCTTTTATTTATATCCCGCCTTTCCCCCTATCTGGACACAAGGCAGCTTACAGATAAAAACAAGAACCACTAAACACATAGGGAAAGTATCGTTAAACAACCATTGAACATTAATAGAATTAAAACTACCTACGTATATAAAATTTATAAAATTCATACAGGCAATTAAAATAAAAACAGCACCAGCCCTTTCAGTAACAACAGCCAGTTCCCAAAAGCCTGCTGGAACAAGAAGGCCTTCGCCTGCTGATGTAAGGAAAGCAAGGAGGGAGCCAGTCTGGCTTCTCTAGACAGGTAGTTCCAAAGCTGCATAGGAGCTGCCACCACCAAAAAGGCCCTGTCTCACGTCCTCACCAAGCGTGCCGGTAAGAGTGGCAGGCCTGAGAGAAAGACCTCCCCGCAAGATCTCAAAATATGGGGAGATTCGTATGGGGGGGAAATATGAAGATGTTTATGCGTTGCTTATCTTAGATTTATTTATTTATTTGTTGCATTTTTCCCACAGGGAGCACAAAGTGGTGTACGTGGTTTCCCCTGCATGCCCCCCCCATCCCCACAACAACCCTGGCAGGTAGATTACACTGAGAGGCAGTGACTGGCCCCCAGGGTCAATGATCTTCAAGGCCGAGTGGGGGATTCGAACCCTTGTCTCCCAGGTCCTAGTTTGACACTTGACTGTCACACCACACTGACCTTGCAAGTTTCCTCCAACCTGGAACGAGACCCTGTGCGCATGGCAATCTTCCCCTTCCACCCTTGGTGGTGCATGGAACTGCAACTGCCCTCATCCCTGACTGTTGGTGGTGCTGACCGGGGCTGATGGACATGGAAGGCCACCTATTCCCCATTCGTGCTTTCCTGAGTTCAAGAGAACAGGTCTCTGCCCTGAGAGGGATTACAGACTTAGTTGGTGAAAGCTGTGGAGGTCTGTACCTGATCCTCCAGGATCAGAGCCACAGTGCCCTTGAATGCCAGTTTAGGAAGGATGAGAGTATTGTTGCCTCCAGGCCCCAGCCGTGGTTTCCCTCTATGCATCTGGTTCGCCACAGGATGCAGGACTAGAAGACCTGATCTAAATAATAATAATAATAATAATAATAATAATAATTTATTATTTATACCCTGGGTTTCCTCAGCTACTCTGAGCGGCTTCCAACACAATATTAAAATACAATAACCTATTAAACATTAAAAGCTTCCCTAAACAGGGCTGCCTTCAGATGTCATCTAAAAATCTGGTAGTTGTTGTTCTGACATCTGGTGGGAGGGCATTCCACAGGGAGGGCGCCACTACCGAGAAGGCCCTCTGCCTGGTTCCCTGTAACTTGGCTTCTCGCAGCGAGGGAACCGCCAGAAGGCCCTTGGAGCTGGATCCCAGTGTCTGGTTGAAGGATGGGGGTGGAGACGCTCCTTCGGGTGTACTGGGCCGAGGCCGTTTAGGGCTTTAAAGGTCAGCACCAACACTTTGAATTGTGCTTGGAAATGTTTATAAGTCATTCCCCCTTTGGTGAACTGTAATCAGGGTGCAAGGGGGGGGGGTTAGCACTAATCTCTTTGCCCTTTCTTGGTTTGTTCTTCCTTCCCTGTCTCCACAATTGTAGACACGCCACATCTACACCACATATTTAAAGCACTATGATACCACTTTAAATAGTCATTGCTTCTCCCAAAGAATTCTGGGAGTTATTAAGGTTGGTGAGAGTTGTTAGGAGACCCCCCCCCCTCAGGGAGCTACAGTTCTCAGTTGTTTAACAATCAATTCCTGTTCCCAGGGAACTCTGAGAATTGTAATTCTTTGAGGGGACTGGGACACAATATCCTCACACCTCTCAGCACCCTTAACAAACTAAGCACCCAGAATTCTTTTGGGGGAAGCCATGGCTGTTTAAAGGAGTACAGTGGTACCTCGGGTTACATACGCTTCAGGTTACAGACGCTTCAGGTTACATACGCTTCAGGTTACAGACTCCACTAATCCAGAAATAGTGCTTCAGGTTAAGAACTTTGTTTCAGGATAAGAACAGAAATCGGGCTCCGATGGCGCGGCAGCAGCAGGAGGACCTATTAGCTAAAGTGGTGCTTCAGGTTAAGAACAGTTTCAGGTTAAGAACGGACCTCCAGAATGAACTAAGTTCTTAACCTGAGGTACCACTGTATCATGGTGCTTTAAATATGTGGTCTAAATGGTAAGTTCCTTCAGCAAGGGAGATGCATTTTCATTTCCCCCCTTTCTTTCTGGGCAGATAAAAGAAAATACTTCATGCAGTGCATAGCTAAACTGTCAAACTTCCTTTAAAAGAGGATTAGAGCAGCTTCAAAAGAGAATTAAACCAATTCACAAGAGGAGGAGGCTTTGAATGGCTACTAGCCACGATGGCTCTTCCTGCCTCCATCGCTCCTTGAAGAAGGGTGGGGTATAAATGCAATTTAAAAAATGATCATAATAATACCAGTTGCTGGAAGAAGCTTGCCAGTTTCCCACAGACATCTGTGTGGTCCCCGTGAGAACAGGATGCTGGACTACACGGGCCACTGGCCTGATCCAGCAAAGCTGTTGCGATGTTCTAGGTTATTAGGAGAGCCAGTGTGGTGTAGTGGTTAAGAGCAGTGGCCTCGTAATCTGGTGAACCGGGTTCGCTTCCCCGCTCCTCCACATGCGGCTGCTGGGTGACTTGGTCCAGTCACACTTCTCTGAAGTCTCTCAGCCCCACTCACCTCACAGAGTGTTTGTTGTGGGGGAGGAAGGGAGAGGAGATTGTTGGCCGCTTTGAGACTCCTAGGGTACTGATAAAGTGGGATATCAAATCCAAACTCTTCTTTTTCTATTCTGTAAAGTGCCGTGAAATGATTGCCGTGGCTCATTTTGTTGTTAAGCACCTAAAAGCTAACCTGTGGCACTCAGGAAGGTGGGGCACCACCAACCCCAGCATCCCTGACCATTGGCCACTGGCCATGCTGGATGACCCTGATGGGGGTTAGATAACAGCACCTGGGGGGCACCAGATGCTCCCCATCCATAGCACAAAGTTTTCTAGGACATGAGCCACAAAGGAAAAGGGTTTTTCTGTGTGGGGAGAGAGATGGACAACAAGAGAACAAGTGATAAAATTATATTGCTGTCTAATGGCCAGGTGGAATGGCCAGTATGGAAGAGGTACCCCTGCCCGTACGGGCCAGTCGTGACCGACTCTGGGATTGCGTGCTCATCTTGCTTAAGAGGCCGGGAGCCAGCGCTGTCCAAAGACACTTCCAGGTCATGTGGCCAGCGTGACGAAGCTGCTCTGGCGAGCCGGCACCAGCGCAGCACACGGAAATGCCGTTTACCTTCCCGCTAGAAAGCGGTACCTATTTATCTACTTGCACTTAAGGGTGCTTTCGAACTGCTAGGTTGGCAGGCGCTGGGACCGAACGACGGGAGCACACCCCACCGCGGGGATTCGAACCGCCGATCATGCGATCAGCAAGCCCTAGGCACTGAGGTTTTACCCACAGTGCCACCCGCGTCCCGTCATGGAAGAGGAAGTTGGCCTAAATAAGAGCTGTTTGACAGTGGAACAGGCTCCTTGTAATCTGTTGGAAGGTGATGGGCTCTCCTTCCTTGAAGGTTTTTAAGCAGAGGTTGGATGGCTACCTGTTAGGGATGCTTTTGTTGAGATTCCTGCCTTGCAGGGGGTTGGACTAGATGACCCTCGATGTCCCTTCCAACACTCTATGATTCTAAGTAACTGTGTGCTCCAGCTGGGCCAATGGATTGGGCAGTGGTGTCTGACCTGTCCCCCTGCTACAGCCAAGTAAAGACAGGCTTTTGCCCTTGTAGGCTTACAATCTAGAGACAATTATACAAGGGAGGTAACTTCATTTGGGTTCAAAATTCAGCCAGGTTACTGGCTGGGATTCTACGTAACGCTTCTGTGACCCCTGTTTAAAAACAAACAAACAGCAGCCCTGTGTCAGGAACGTGGCCCCCCAGAGTGCAGCAGAAGAGTCCGCTTCAGAAACTGAACTAAGCGAGCAAAGGGCTGATTCTGCAGATGAGAGCTGGCTGCCAGAGTCTAGAAAGGGCAGCTCAGCCCCCCTGCTTCCCAGGGAAGATGCTGTTAGCTCCCAAGGAGAGGAAGAGTTGGAAAGTGGCCAGAGTGTTGCAAGGCAACCAGCAGATAAGCCAGAGTCTGAGGCTGTGTCTTCTGGGAGAGGGGAGGAGGCAGGCCAGCTGTTTGTCCCCGTACTAGGAGACTGGTGAAGCTCAGAGAACAACGGAAGGGAAGGAGAAGAAAGGCAGGATTTTGGTGTTCTTCCTGTTGGGGGAAGGACGGTGAGTCAGACAGATCAACTGTTGTTAATGGGAGCAGGCGGGAAGCCATGCTCTGGATGTGTTTTTCTTGTAAATAAACTTGCATAAAACTGACGGAGAGCCCTTGCTTCTTATCAGGCTGCTTGCCTGCCAGAGATCGTTATACACTCGTTGCTGATTTGTTTCCAGGTGGGATTAAAGGTGCTTATGTTAACACCAGATATTTGCCCTTCACTGTTGTGGGGGGGGGCACACCTCAGGCACATTCCCCAGCAACCCCCAACCCCAGTCATCCACCTGCCTGGACGCTGAGGTCCAGCGCCGAGGGCCTTCTGGCGGTTCCCTCGCTGCAAGAAGCCAGGTTACAAGGAACCAGGCAGAGGGCCTTCTCGGTAGTGGCACCCGCCCTGTGGAACGCCCTCCCATCAGATGTCAAAGAGACAAACAACTACCAAACTTTTAGAAGACATCTGAAGGCAGCCCTGTTTAGGGAAGCTTTTAATGTTTAATAGGTTATTGTATTTTAGTGTTTGTTGGAAGCAGCCCAGAGTGGGCGGGGTATAAATAATAAATTATTATTATTATTATACCTGTGGTGGTGAGGCTTTTTAGCTGGTGATAAACTGTTTGCCATCCAGCTTCCCACTGAAATGGTTCCCTGCTGCCTCCTTCACAGCTGGCCAGTTCCAACGTCTGTTTGCAAGAGGCCTTGGAAACAAATAAATGTCACCCGCAATTATGCGTTCTTCCATCACCCTGTGCTGTGCAAGCAGCCTCTCTGAGGTGGGGGGGGGAATCTGCGCAGCACAAGTAGGTTGTGTCTGAGGTTTCTGCAGCTAACGTAAACAGTGACTTTGTGGGAAACAGTTTTGGAAGTTGAGAGCAAGACATGTAATTACACGGAGAGCCCCTGTTCACCGCAGGTGGATTTTTTTTCTGACCAAAGTGATTTCTTTTAATCGCTGGTTAGTCTGGCTCTAGAATTCCTACTTACAGTTCAAGGAATGCTGCGATTTTCACCACTCAGCCTTGGCCTCAATTTAATCCTTTAATTGCAGAGCAAAATCAGTGAAGGGGAAGCGTTGGCTCCTGGGTCAGTTTCAGAGCAGAAGCAAAGGGACTCCAGACCAGCTAAAAATATTTACATGGGACAGGAAATAGATGTGCGGTCTCATCTGTATGTTAATAATCAATATGATCGTATCCATACCTGTTGAGAATATTAAGATATTAAGAAATGTGTAATTAAAAAGTTGAATTTGGATGATTGTCAGAGAGGCTGGAGGAAGTCCAAAAATGAAAAATTAGTAAAAGTTGTAATGTGGTGCCATTGGCATTTTTATTGTTGGAAATTAATAAAATATTATTTCAAAAAAAAAAAAGAGAGAATATTAAGATCCTAATGACTAATAGCAATAATATAAGCAATCACATAATCGTTGCCGTACGCTTTAAATGTTAAACTTTAACAAAACATAATGCAATGCATATCTCACAACAACTTTGCTGTATTTGCACGAGGTTTCACTTATGAAAACCTAGAAACGCAACTGTGCATATTGCGATGAGGCTGCACTGCCAAACTATCAAAATGCAGAAGCAAATGTTCGTAAAGTGTTGGAAATTTTCGGAACTGCTCAGTTCGCGACACAAGTTCGCAAGCCATTATTCAGAGTTGTGTGTGCACTGAACATGTAGAATAGATTTTGTTAAGAATTACATAAAATATATGTATGATAGTTGGGGCCCCTTCTGGACCACCAGGCCCCAGTAACTTGTACTGGATCCCACCATAGACCCTGATGCCACCAACAGCTTTGCTGCAAACCACCTGTGGTTTCCTGCCCACTGGCTGAAGACCCATGCTTTGAAGGAAATTGAAGTTTTAAATGCTTTAAAGTTGCCTTCATAATATAATTTGGTGTTTATGCATTTGTATAGAGTTGTGACCTGTCTTGGGGGGCATTCCCCCATCCCTCTTGCCTGAAAAGTGATCTATAAATTAATTAAATATCTATAATCTGCCCAGTTTGAGGATTACTTTTTGGCATAAATCTGTTATTCTTGGTGAAGACAGGATACTTTCTTGCATTTGCTGTGAGCATTTCTGTTATCTGGGATGTCTCCCTTAAAATGGGGCAGTCTTTGCAGATGCAAGATGCAATAATTATGGACAAATTAATGACGCATCTAAAAGGAATAAATGGACTGGTATAAAAACCTACCTACTATACAATGTGGCATGTCTGTAAAATAGATATGCAATGTCCAATTCTGTGTCACTAGTAGGTACAGGTAAAGGGACCCCTGACCATTAGGTCCAGTAGTGACCAACTCTGGGGTTGCGGCGCTCATCTCGCTTTACTGGCCGATGGAGCCGGCGTACAGTTTCCGGGTCATGTGGCCAGCATGACTAAGCCGCTTCTGGCAAGCCAGAGCTGCGCACGGAAACGCCGTTTACCTTCCCGCTGGAGCGGTACCTACTTATCTACTTGCACTTTGATGTGCTTTCGAACTGCTAGGTTGGCAGGAGCGCTGCTACTAAAAGAAAAGTAATTATTTCATTATTACAAAGGCCAGATTGCTCTTTTTAAAAAATAGTTAACAATCCCAAATTTGAGGTACATTTCACATGTTGGCCCATAATATACCATTTTTCTGTAAACACCATTAACCAGAAGCACTTTATATGCTCTCATGTCCACTACCTGTGAAATGTGGTATCTACACTGTTGCAACCTCTCCTGATGTACAAAGTTTACTATCATATTTTGCCTTTAATATTTTTTTTTTAAATCCCACTATTTTAGACTCTTTCCAGGATCTGGAAGTGGTTGTGTGTTTTTTTCCTGCTGTGTTCATCTCTGTAAGAAATATCAATAAAATCAATAATAATTATAATATTTTGAGAGCGGGACATAATCACTATAAATAAAACTTATAACAACATGCAATGAGTTATGTGAAGCAGATAAACTTTGAAACAGCAACAGCAGCAAAAACCATTGCTCTGGTGAGGCAAGAAAACCCACCTCCACCTTTAAAGGACTGGGCAGGAAAACACATTTTTAACGGGCTCAGCAGCCCAGCAGCACTCTTAGTAGAGATGGGGTGATCTAGTCCAACTCCCCGCAATGCAGGAATCTCAACGAAAGTATCTGTGACAGACGACCACCCAACCTCAATTTAAAAACTTCCAAGGAAGGAGAGTCTACTACAGGCATCCGCAAACCCAGCCTTCCAGCTATTTTGGGACTACAACTCCCACCATCCCTGACTACTGGTCCTGTTAGCTAGGGATGGTAGGAGTTGTAGTCCCAAAACAGCTGGAAGGCCGAGTTTGGGGATGCCTGGTCTACTACCTTCCAAGGGAGACTGTCCCACCTTTCCATAAATGGCTATAATTTGCCCTTTGGACCCAGTGCAGTGGTTTTGCAGGTCAACAAGCACCTTTAAAAACCACTTTGTTGGAAAGTGATTGTGGTTCTCTGTGGCAAAGGTCCAGGAGCAGATAGAGCGGTGCATTACATCTGTGTGTTCCTGAGGGGTTGCTGGATGTGCTAGGTCTGTTGCAGCAAAAGAGTTTAGTGGCAGCTGAAAGACCAACAGATTGATTGTGGCAGGAGATTATCCAACAAAGTGGACTCTAGTTTATGAAAGCTGAAGCCGTGATGCATCTGTTTGGCTGCTAGTTGCCACAAGAGTCGGTCACAAGGCTGGAGCCACCAGTTTTAGGGTTCCTTTATAGAGGCATAGGGTTTTACCCAACACTAGTCCTACTCAGAGTAGACCTGCTGAAATTAATTAATGTGACAAATCTAGGCCGGTTGATTTCAGTGGGCCTACTCATGAGTAGAACTTAGTTGGAGTCAACCCATTGTGTTCATATCATGAGAGATAAGTTTCCCTGCTGCGTCCTGCTCTGGGTACCCCATTTTTTGAAGGGCATTCACCAGCTAGAGTATGCCTAGAAAAAACATCATGGAGAGGCTGGTCCAGCGATGAGGTGTGAACTGAGGTATGGTGATGCAGGATGATGGATTGATTGTTAAGCCGCTCTGGGAACTGTAGTTCTGGGAGCTGCATTTGAGTCATTGAAAAAAATTCATTGAAAAAAATCTGGTAACCTTATCTTGGACTATACAGTATACCCATTGTATGGAAACTGACAACAGGACAGTGAAAATGGATTCCACGTGCTCTAATGGCAGCCAAGAGACTGGTATTGATTAACAGGAAGAATAGAGATCCATTTCCCCTTAATGTCTTGATGACATGACAACATTGGCAACATATGAACTGACAGCTTATAGACACACTTTCTTTGGATAAATACAATGATATTTGGAATTAGTTTACGAAGAGTGTATTAGATTACTGACCATTATATATGTGGATTGGGATAATAAGAATATACACATCTGAATATTAATGTATGGCAATGTAGCAATATTTCTCACCCACTCTATCATTTTATAAATGATTCCCCCCCCCTAATAAAATCTGCTGCTCCTGTGCATCCTGCTGCCCAAGGCAACTGCCCCACTTTGCCCCATGAGCAAAATCTTTGCCCTGATCAAAAACATTCGGTATCATTAATAGGCATCAAGGTTTGGGCCACCAGCCTAAGTGTGAACTACCTGAAGAAGTGTATCTTTAGAAGTGTGCATGCACACGGAAGCTCATACCAATAACTAACTTAGTTGGTCTCTAAGGTGCTACTGGAAGGATTTTTTTCATTTCACTTCACTTCATTTCATTTCATTTGTTTTGTTTTGTTTCGACTATGGCAGACCAACACGGCTACCTACCTGTAACTGTGAACTACCTGTATCAGGAGGACTCATGGTGTGTTTGCTGCCCACTTTACCATTTCAAGTTTTGCCAGCTCAACATGGTCCTAGGCAGAGGATGGGCTCCAGCACCTTTGCTTCTGGTTTAGAACACCCTTGCGAATTATTCAAAGCAGGGGGAGCAGGGAGGTTTATTCCCCCCCCCCCCCGCTCCGGCGCCACTTTATGGCTTGGCAACAGCTGCAGTGCCACCTGCTGGCCACACTGGGTCATTTCCTTTCTTTATTAGGAAGGCTACAGTTGGGACGCAGGTGGCGTTATGGGTTAAACCATAGAGCCTAGGACTTGCCGATCAGAAGAGAAGGTCGGCGGTTCAAATCCCCACGATGGGGTGAGCTCCCGTTGCTCGGTCCCTGCTCCTGCCAACCTAGCAGTTTGAAAGCACATCAAAGTGCAAGTAGATAAATGGGTACCACTCCGGCGGGAAGGTAAACGGTGTTTCCATGCGCTGCTCTGGTTCGCCAGAAGTGGCTTAGTCATGCTGGCCACATGACCCAGAAGCTATACGCCGGCTCCCTCGGCCAGTAAAGCAAGATGAGCGCCACAACCCCAGAGTCATCCATGACTGGACCTAATGGTCAGAGGTCCCTTTGCCTTTACCTTTACAGTTGGGACAGTAAAAATCCATTTGTGGGTGTACATGAATCATTACATGACCACCCCACCCTTCCTCAAAGGAGTCCAAGGCAGAGTACATACCGACACCCCCCCCCCCTTTTAATCGTCCTAACAACCCTTGGAATAGGTTAGGATCACAGGTAGTGATGGGGTCCTGCAAAGAGCTTTATGGCCAAGTGAACCAGGGTCTTCCTAGTTTGGCCATCTAGGGCACCACTCTGGCTTTTCCTTGCCTCATCCTCCCACGCCCCAATGTGGTGCAGTGGTTAGAGTCAGACTAAGACCTGGAAGAGGGCAGCATTCAAATCCCTGCTCACCATGAAGCTCACTGGGTGTGACCCAGCGCTGGTTGCTGCCTCCCTCAGCCTAACCTGCCTTTCAGGGTTGTTGTTGTGGGGGGGTTAGATGGGGCGGGGGGAGAACCATGCCAGCCACCTTGAGCTCCTTGAAGGAAAAGGATATAAATGCAATTAATAACAATAATAAGTTTATTTTACCATAAAACAGGATAAAAATATTTTAAACAAACAAACAAACAAACAAACAAACAAACAAACAGAAGTACCCAAAATTCTTGTCCATCAGCTTGCACCAAGCTGTTCAGGCGCAGCTGCGAAAAGTGTCCACGTGCCTAGCATGCCTGCAATATTTGAGATTTGATTGCATTTTGAAGCCTGAGGCTTTGAATAGCTGTAAAACAGGGCTTGCATTTCAGCTGTCCGCTGGGTTTATATGAATATTCTGATGAAATGTCAGGGGGTTGTCTTTGTGCCTTTCACAGGATAGATAAAGGGTGTTGGAATGTTTTCCCATCCCCCATTTAAAAAAAAAGATGAAAGTTGTGGAGTAACTAAGAATTGCATGTGCATGCGCACACATACAGAGTGACTTGGAACAGCTACTATCTCCTAGCTTAAACTACCCCATAGGATTGTTGTGGGGATAAGAGGAGGGGGAGGAACCCTCAAAGAAAGGGCATGGCTATGTATATAGTACTGTTACAGTGCACATTTCCGCCCACTTTCTTGGTGTACAGTAAAAACAATGGAGTTGATTCGGAGTGCTTAGGATTGACCTGATAGAATGTTATTTTGACTGCTGATAAACTACTGCACTGTTTTAAAACAATTTGTAGACTCAGAAATTTTAATATGCTGTATGGGTGCTGTATGGTAATTTCATTTGTTGCCTTTATATTATTTTATTACTTGCTTGCTTACTTACATATGCCTTTTCCCATGACGGGACTCAGACTGGGTCGCTGAATCACCTGGGACCAGTCATCTCATTCCTACAGAGTCTGAGATGGTGCTCAGAATTACTGCCAAACAGAGAAATGCCTGCATCAGAGCCCATTTCCCCACCCCAAACCCCTTTAGCCCCAAGGACACATTTGGAATATACAACAAAATGCCAATTTCCCCAAAGGAATACTGGCAAAACTCAGAGCCTGATATCCACAAAAGCAAGCAAAATCACCTACACGCCCTTAACCTGTTGAATAGTGGGTAGACATAGCAGACGACGCAGAGATTTCTCCAAAGCAACTCTTTTATTTGTAAGCTGGAACAGAACAGAACTGAACAGCAAACAGCTCAGCCTGCTTTTATAGGCAGCCGGCTGTCAACATTGTAGCAACAATAACCCAGGGTTTCCCGCCTAAAATAACTGATGTGGACCTGAGTGAAAACTATCTACACGATACTCCTGGTGGCCAGGGTGAGAACTTCAATACATAACACCCCTCCCCACCGAGATAAGGCATTAGTTACAATCATAGTGGTTCCATTACATACAGCAATATCCTTATTGGTTTCAGTAAGGCACATAAGCATATTAATTGACCCTATTCACCATACAGCTTTACATGTGCAGTTTGTCCAATGAACATAGTCTCTTAAATACGCTGGGCGCTTGGAAACCCTGCTGGATCGCCGAGGGCCAAGTACTAGAATCCGGGTGAGCTTCCGATTATGGCTGCGACCAAATGTGGCATTGAGCCCGAGTTCCCTGGGTCCACTGCTGTCGAAGGAACCACTGTGAGTGGACTCGGCAGATGGTCAGGCACAGCGGTGGTCTGAGTCTCTGGAGAGCCAGGTAGACCCACTGAAATGCCTTGGCTCGGCTCCATGCCCTCAGTTTGTGAGGAAGATGTAGGTGGAGCTTCGCCTTCCATTAACGACTGCTCCGGAGCTGGGGCCACAGTTGGGGGGACAGCGGTAGTGTGACATGGGCTGCTGGCCTTGCGGATCTCCTGGGCAGAGCGTTTGGCAGCTTCCGAGGCCAGGGCCTCCTCAATGGCTTTCTGTAGCGTGAGGTCTGGCTTGGCGAGGAGACGCCGTTGCAGACGGATGTCCCGGACCCTACAGAAGATTCGATCCATCAGGGCATCATCTAAGTCTCGGAACTCGCAGTGCATTGCAGCCTGTCGCAGGGCGGCGGTGTAGTTCCTAATTGACTCCCACTCTGCCTGGTTCCGGTGGTAAAACGCATGGCGGGCAGCAATCTTGGATGGCTTTGGTGCGTAGTGGTTGCAGAACTTCTCTTGGATCGTGTCCCATGGTGTTGCCTGGACTGCTTCAGGCGCAACCAATGCTTGGGCTGTCTCGAACACCTCAGGCCCACAGAGGCTGAGGAATAGGCCCCACTTACGCTCCTGTGATACTTGCGTCAGCTCGTTGGCTTGGAGGTAGCAGTCGAACCAAGCGAGGTAGGAGTCCCATGATTCAGAGGCTGGCGCAAACGGCGGTAGAGGCACGAGTGAAGCCATGTTTCCGATGCCAGCGTGAAGGGCGATGGATGGAACACTGTGCTCTAGCCAGAACAGTCAGCTCTGAATTGGTTCCGCTCTGTGATTTTGCTCAGTGTTTCAGCTCCGTGATTCAGCTCAGCTCAGAGGATGGCCGCATCTGGCTGTGCTCTGATGTCCATCCATCCCACCTTCGTCGCCAGTGTTGAATTGTGAGTAGACATAGCAGATGACGCAGCGATTTCTCCAGAGCAGCTCTTTATTTGTAAGCTGGAACAGAACTGAACAGCAAACAGCTCAGCCGGCCTGCTTTTATAGGCAGCCGGCTATCAACATTGTAGCAACAACAACCCAGGGTTTCCCGCCTAAAATAACTGATGTGGACCTGAGTGAAAACTATCTACTCCTGGTGGTCAGGGTGAGAACTTCAATACATAACATAACCCAGACACCAAAAGGAGACAAAGCCCCCTCCCAGCAAAAACCTAGTAGGACCTAAGGCATTCTGTAAAAAGTTTCAGTTTACTTTTCTTGTTAGTCCAGACAAGGCAGACATCTCCTCAATTTTAAATTGCAGTGGCAAAAAGCTGCATCCTCTAGCTGGTACATTTTTGCAAGAGCTGCTTCCTCATTGCACACCCGCCAACATTTTCCCGCTGAAAATAGGGATGTCCTATTTATTCTTATTCTTACTCTTATTACAGTGGTACCTTGGTTCTCAAAACGCCTTGGTACTCAAACAACTTGGAACCCAAACACTGCAAACCCGGAATTAAGTGTTCCAGTTTGCGAACTGTTTTTGGAAGCCAAACATGCTCTGTTTTGAGTGTTACATTTCTGATTTGAGTGCCACGCTTCCGTTTTGAGCCTTATGCTGAGGTCTGTCTGTTTTCGCTATTTATTTTGCGTTTCTGTTTTTGTGACTCTGTTTGTTTTGTTTTTGTGACTGTGTGGAACCCAGTTCAGCTACTGATGGATTGATTGTGTGACTGCAGTAAATGGTTCATTGCTTTCATTTTATGGATCAATGGTCTCATGAGATAGTAAAATTCATGTTAAATTGCTGTTTTAGGGGTTGTTTTTAAAGGTCTGGAACGGCTTAATCCATTTTGCATTACTTTCTGTGGGAAAACGCGCATTGGTTTTGGAACACTTTGGTTTTGGAACGGACTTCCGGAACGGATTAAGTTTGAGAAGCAAGGTACCGCTGTATTATTATTATTAGACTACTGCAATGCGCTCTATGTGGGGCTACCTTTGAAGGTGACCCAGAAACTGCAATTAATCCAGAATGCGGCAGCTAGACTGGTGACTGGGAGTGGCCGCCGGGACCACATAACACCGATCCTGAGAGATCTGCATTGGCTCACAGTACGTTTCTGAGCACAATTCAAAGTGTTGGTGCTGATCTTTAAAGCCCTAAACGGCCTCGGTTCTGTATACCTGAAGGAGCGTCTCCACCCCCATCGCCCGACCTTCAGCCGGGACGCTGAGGTCCAGTGCTGAGGGCCTTCTGGCGGTTCCCTCCCTGCGAAAAGCCAAGTTACAGGGAACCAGGCAGAGGGCCTTCTCGGTAGTGGCACCCGCCCTGTGGAACGCCCTCCCACCAGATATAAAAGAGAACAAGTACCAGACTTTGAGACGACATCTGAAGGCAGCCCTCTTTAGGGACGATTTTAATATTTAATGCTGTATTGTTTTTAACACTCGATTGGGAGCCGCCCAGAGTGGCTGGGGAAACTCAGGGTATAACTAAAAAATTATTATTATTATAATTATTATATATTATTATTATTACCCCACCCATCTGACTGGGTTGCCCCAGCCACTCTGGGCAGCTTCAAGCATATATAAAAACATAATAAAAAATTAAACTTATTTTAAAATAACAACAACACTACTTCCCTATACAGGGCTGCCTTGAGATGTCTTCTAAAGGTTGTATAGTTATATCCTTGGCTCAGGAGTCACATAACTCCATACCCTCCAACATTTCTCTCATGGAAATAGGGACATCCTAAAGAAAAGCGGGATGTTTCAGGATCAAATCAGAAACTGGGACAGCTTTTGTAAACGCAGGACTGTCCCTGGGAAATAGGGACACTTGGAGGGTCTGTTTTGTACATATGGGTCCAGCCTTAACAAACTCTATGGTCAGAGGCAGCGATGCTTCCAGGTGCTGGAAACCGCAGGAGAGGAGAGTGTGGTTGTGCATGGGCCCTGCTTGAGGGTTTCCCGTTGGGGTATCTGGTTGGCCACTGTGGCAAGAACAGGGTGCCGGACTACATGGGCCCATTTGGCCTGATCCGGACTCAGGGAGTTTTTAGTTCCCTGCAGCTATCTGTTGCCTAGGAAGCTACCTTATCGGTCCAGTATACCTGAAGGAGCGTCTCCACCCCCATCGTTCTGCCCGGACACTGAGGTCCAGCGCTGAGGGCCTTCTGGTGGTTCTCTTGCTGCGAGAAGCCAAGTTTCAGGGAACCAGGCAGAGGGCCTTCTCGGTAGTGGCACCCGCCCTGTGGAACGCCCCCCCACCAGATGTCAAAGAGAACAGCAACTACCAGACTTTTAGAAGACATCTGAAGGCAGCCCTGTTTAGGGAAGCTTTTAATGTTTGATGCATTACTGTATTTTAATATTTTGTTGGAAGCTGCCCAGAGTGGCTGGGGAAGCCCAGCCAGTTGGGCGGGGTATAAATTAATTTTTTATTATTATTATTATTATTATTATTATTATTATTATTATTATTATTATTATACAAGACGAAACCATTAGTCTGGCTTGCCCAGTATTGTTTAGTCGTTTAGTCGTGTCCGACTCTTCGTGACCCCATGGACCAGAGCACGCCAGGCACTCCTGTCTTCCACTGCCTCCCACAGTTTGGTCAAACTCAGTATTGGCTCACACCAATGTGAAACTCTTAAGAAACTGCTGCCATAAAATGCCCAGTTCATAGGTAATAATTGGCAGTGGTCAGAACCACCGCCTGCAAACAGACAACACCTCCCTAAATAAAACACAAGGTGAAAAAAGCAGGCAGTGCTCCCCCAAAACTTGCAACCTCTCCAGTCATCCAAAAAAACCCTGAAATACTCCCCAGAAGATGAATACATCTTTAAAATATAACAAATTGGGACAGAAGTACTTGAGGGTGCTGTACTTTGGGGGTCCCGGGTTCACACTGACTCAATGGGGTCTGAGATGGATGTTTCTCTCAGCTGTAGAGCTAGAGATAGTAAGGGGGTGTTGAACCTCGTAAGGAACCTCGTAAAGGGGGAAAGGAGGGGGAGAAGGGGAGGGGGAGAAAAGACTTATAAAGAAAGTAGAATTTTTTTCCTGGGAGCGGCATTTTCCATTCCTTTGTTTGGAACTTCTTTGCCCTCTCTTTTGCTCAGCTGAATAAAAAAAGGTTTATTAGATCTCCCCTGTTTTTGGCTCATTGATTTTATGCATCAAAGACAGCTCAGGTCCAAATAGCGGACCCAGCAGTACCTTTTCATCCAGACTTGGGACATTTCCTTGTGACATCAGTCTGAAACATTTGTCGCCCTCCCCTGGGATTGTGACACAGACACAGCTCTGCCCACGGTCATTGGTGGTCAGGGTCTGCCCATGCGATGCCCACCCAATCAGGCGGCCACACAGAGCCAGCCGGGCAAGGAACTTAAGATGCCCTCCTCAGACAGGAAAGGGTGGTGAATGGGATTTGGAGGGCCAAATAGGAGGAGAGAAGGAGACCAGTCTAGGAGGAAGGAAAGGGCTGTTCCTCAGGCCCAGCCCAGTGGAGAGATATATATATATATATATATATATTGGCAATTAACACATTTGAGAGATTCTGTAACTCAGTTGTCAAGT
>JAXCMG010000252.1:1589669-1606183 GCA_034642415.1 Podarcis siculus
ACAATCACACCACCACCCTGCACAAATAAACTCCGTAGCCAAGACTCATATATATATATATATATATATATAGTCAGCAGCAGTTTCCACAGAGTCATGAGGTCGTGTGCCATGGAACAGAGGAAGCTGCCTTATGCTAGGTCAGACAATTGGCCCATCTAGCTCCATACTGGCTACACTGGCTGGCAGCCAATGGCTCACCAGGATTTTAGGCAGAGGAATTATTCCTAGTCTTGCCTGGGCATCTTAGATAAGAGACAGTTCCTGGCATCAGCTGTCTAAGAACGTACTTAAAGATGCACCCAAAATACTGATTTTGTCCAATAAAAAATATTTATCATTCTGATGAAATGGACTGTGATCGATGAAAGCTTATACCATAATAAATTTGCAAGTTTTTAAGAAGACACAAGACTTGGTTGCTTTTGCTGAAAAGCCTAACGCAGCTAAGCCCCTGAAAATTATTTTTTTATTTCTCTTCTTCTCCCTCCCCTGGCTAAGCATACACTGGATATTGATCAGGCATGGTGGGAAGATAGATCAACAATACCAACAAACTATTTATTAATTGGATTTGGTTATCAGAAAAGGTATCTGTAGCATGACCCATACATTTTAATTATTTTTTAGTTTAATTATTTTAATTATTTTTATTTGGGGTGCTTAACAAGAGTCCATTTTTCTGTATACTTTTTACAGTTTGAAGGACATAGAATTATTTTTCACATTTTCATTGTCCCAGCTGAACTCAGTAGGGCTTGCTCCTGAGTAAAAAGAGGCACAGGTGTGCACTGGCCAGTCCCAGTGGCTGAATTTTAGGATTTTGCTAACACTGGATATTTGGGACACATCTGTTTGCATGTGAGGAGTCACCCACATCCACATTTATTTTAATTCTTAAATGAAATTATTTTAATTTGTGACAAGGGAAAGTCTATAGTTTGGGAAACTGCCAAAAAAAAACAAAAAACGACACAAATGAAAACGAGAGGAGGGCATCTTGATGGAAACTGAGACAGAAATGAAGAAGAAAGCAGGTGTTTTGAGGAAATGAAGAAAGGAGGAAGGAAAAAAGTCCCATTAGGGAAACTGAGGCAGAAAAATGAGAAAGGGGAGGAGCTAGCCGACCTGACTGGAAGAATCCGCCATCAGAAAGAAGAGGAATATCAAGAAGATTGGAAGAAATTTAAAGACTATTTAGCTAAATATTGTAACATAAAATAAGCAGAAGTAACTTGAAAGTATCAAATAGGCCTAAGATTAGAGTAAGAATGAACTGTAAAATACTATGGATTTAGATAATTATGAAAAGAGAAGAAGATAGTAAACTGAAGGAGTTAATTTGAGTAGAAAGAGGATATTGGAGAGCTGTCACAGGGTGATGCAATGAAACTCAGTAAGGGGGATTGGAGGAAGTCAGTTAACAATGAAAATTAAATTAGGTCTTAAAGTAATAGGTGTTTATATGTTTGTTTTTATTTCTTTTTTTAGTATTGTAATTTTTTTTCTGTGTTATATTTGTTACAAATTTGGAAAATTAATAAAAAATGGGGGGGGAGAAAAAGGAGAAAGGAAAGAAAAAACTTGAGGGAAACTGAGGAATATTTTTTTAAAATATATATGAATGAAACTGAAGTGGAAGCAAACTTAAAGGAAGCTTAAAGCAGAGAGGGGGGAAAGGCATAGGAAAACTGAGGCAGAAAAACACACATGGGGAAACTGAGGCAGAAAGAAAAAAAGTTGAATGCGCGTCGAGATAAACTGAGGCAGCAAGAAATGGAAGAGGAGGTGATGGGGAACCGAGCTGACTAATAATATTTAATACAGGCAGGCGCTTTAAGGGGAAAAGGTGGAGGCTGCGCTTGAGGGCGCGCTTGAGGGCGCGGAGGCTCTTCGGTTGCGCGCACGTCGCCGCAACAAAGCCACAAAGAAGGCTCCCACGGGGAGCATGCTCAGTTTCCCCAGTGCCGGCAACGGAGGAGGAGCGAGCAGCCGAAGACGCCGCCGCCAGCCTGAGGATGGAGATGCCGGTGGGAGACGCAGACGCCGCCCCCGCGCGCGAGGAGAGGAAGGCGGCGGAGGAGGAGCAGGAGCGCGAGGGGGCGGCGGGGGGTCCGCGGCCGCCGCGGCCGGAGGGTCCGCCGGTGGGCGTGGAGGGGGCAGCGGCGGCAGCGGCGTTTCCAAGAAGAGCCCCTGGCACTGCGCCCTCGGCTCGGGCAGGTGCCGTGGCGCGGCTGGGCTCTGCCGGGCGCCGGGGCGCAGCGCCCAAGGAGCCGCCGCCCAGGAAGAAGAAGGGCCCCGCGGCTCCGGGGCCCCGGCCGCACCCGCGCAGGAACCCGCGACCCGTAACGGTGGACAGCTCCAAGGCGCGCACCTCGCTCCAGCCGCTCAAGCGCAGCCTCAAGCTGCTGCGTTGGAAAGAGGTAAGCGGGGAAGGGCGCGGGGAGAGGACCCAGCACCCCCATGCCTTGGCCCGGGTGGAAGCCCCCTTCCCCATCGCAAGAGCAGCTTCGCAGCTGGAGCAGACCGCGGGTAGAACGGGACTCCAACTCCCATCATGCCCCGCCGTTGGCCTGGCTGGCGGAGGCTGATGGGAGTTGGAGTCTTGGCGCAGCTGGAGGGACGCAGGTTCGCCCATCCCTGAGCCGCCGCACCTAGTAGAAACCCCCGCCCTAATTTGGGGGTGGGCAGGCCGCACGGCATGGGGATCTGGAGGGGGACCCTGATGTGCAACTCATTGCCCACAGGCCATAAGTTTGGCTCTTAAATGACTTTGGAATAATAATAATAATAATAATAATAATAATATTTTATTTATATCCTGCCCTCCCCAGCCGAAGCCGGGCTCAGAGTGGCTAACGGCAGTAAAATAATACTTGGTTGGCCAGAGCGGTGCAAGCTGGGCACCTGGGGGCGGGGCTAGCCATCCCAGGGGGGTGGAGTGATGATGTCACCCCTCTCAGGGGTGTTCCCCCCCAGGTGGGCTGCACCCCGCTTACTCCACCAGTGGCTGGGTGCATGGGCCTGATCCTGAAGCTGGGCTCTTCTTAGCTTATTAATTAAATTTCTATACCACCCTTCATCCGAGGACCACAGGGCGGTTTGCAGTATAAAAACACGAAAACACCTACTATAATAGCAGTACCCCCACCCCACAATTTAAGAGGACGGAGAGTAAATTAAGCTTGTCCCCACAGTTGCCCCCTCCCCCGTTGTGTGTTCAGCTAACACTGACTTGGTTCGTTCGTAATTCCATGCTATGATTTATTAAACTATGGTTTATATGATCTTCTGAACACTGTGCAGCGACTTTTAACTATGGTTTGTTTGTTGCCAGCCAGCCAACCAGGATCTGAAACCAGAGCTTGCTGTTAAAGTACAAACCTTGGTTTGTATTGACCGTGGCTTGGCAAACTCATAGTGTACGCCAGCCTTCACCAACAGCTGGAGGGCACTGGCTGGGCAAAGGCTGGTGTCCACGCAGCTTTGATTATGCATCAGTTCCCTGATTCTGAAGACATGATCTCTGTTATCTTTTGTGCAGCGGCAACACAGTCTAACTTTTCTATGTGGTTTCTCTTCTTCCCAGTAAACAAATGAACTTTGCAAGGCTCCAGACTCTTCCTGGAACACAACTCTCTCTGCATTTAAGGGGCCTGGCTAAATGTTTAGAACATCAACCCCTTGCCACATGGCCAAGGATGATGGATGCAAGCAAAAGGTCTATCTATCTCAAATCTCTGTTTGGGACACCAGCTCCCATCAGTCCCCACCAGCATAGGAAAGTTGGGGAAGTCTAAACTGGGCACGTACCAGGACCTCCTGGTGTGTGTTGCGTTTGCAGCTCTGGGTCAATGATTTCGCTTTGCTTTCCTCATAATGTCTAGTTGAGCACAATGCTTATTGTGACATCACTGCACCTTGCAATGCCTTTGACCTCACTGCTGGCAACCAATGAGGCAGGAATGGACCCCAGCCAAATGGTGCCTTTCTGGTTTTCATTGTGTAGGCATTGACCAGGAGTAGAGCAGAGTCCAGCCCTTGCGCAGGAACCTAGGAACAAAACTGGGCTGTTTCCCCTGCTTCTTCCTGCAAACAGAGCGGAAACAATAAAAAATTGACATGCCTCAATTTGGCTAGTACTGAAGCCATTCATCATGCCGCTAATTAGTTTTATTTATTTCTTAAGAACCTATGAAGAGCCTCTGCTGGATCAGGCTGCGGGGGCCCCATCTAGTCCAGTGTCCTGTTCTCACAGTGGCCAACTAGATGTCCACTGTGGGAAACCTGCAAGCAGGATGCAAACACAAGAGCCCACCAAGGGTGGTGGGGTAAGCAGAAGGGTCTTCTCCGCCCCCCTCCATGGATTTGCTCCATAGAACTCACACAAGGTGGCACACAAGGTTATCACCCTCCCCTTTTTATCATTGGGTGAGGAGACCCAGGCCACACACTGAGCTTCATGACTGAGTGGAGACTTTGTTTTTTTTTTTAACCATAATTTTTATTGAGTTTTCCATATTACATTTCATTTTCATTACGTAAATCCATAACTTAAAATATTGCTCAGAAAGAGCATCAACCTCCCTCCCTCCCTCTTTCTGACTTCCACATATCTTTAACAAATCCGTCGCATTTCTATAACCACTTCTTTACCTGGTATCACCCCCCTTCCTTTGGTTTCTCCCCCCCCTAATTTTTATTAAATTTTCCACAGTTGTAACAAATATTGCAACAAACATTGCACAACCAAAGGTCAAACCAGAACAAACACACACACAAAATACATCAAAGAAAAACAACAACAAACAAACCATAAAAACGAACTTAATTGTTTAAAAAACCCAACCTTATGAACATGTTAATTGACTTCCTCTAGTCCCTCCCTTCTGAGTTTCCTTGTATCTGAATGTAACAGCTTTCCAATATCATTATTAAACAGCAATATTCCAATTATAATCAAATTTATTCACTTTTCTTACTGTTCTCAATCCCATTTATTTAATTAAATCCTACTTTAGTCCTAGGCCTATTTAGTACTTTCAAGTACTTTTTAATTTTTTATATTACAATATTTATTCAAATAGTCCTTAAATTTCCTCCAGTCCTCTTGAAACTCCTCTTCTTTCTGGTCACGGATTCTTCCAGTCAGGTCGGCTAGCTCCAAAAAGTCCATCATCTTCATCTGCCAATCTTCCACTGTTGGTAGTTCTTGTGTTTTCCAATTTTTAGCTAGTAAAATTCGAGCAGCCGTTGTGGCATACAAAAATAATTTAACATCTTTCTTGGGAAATTCCAAACCTGTTATTCCAAGAAGAAAGGCCTCTGGTTTCTTAATAAATGTATATTTCAACATTTTTTTCAATTCATTATAAATCTTCTCCCAGAAGTCTTTCACCTTGGGACAAGTCCACCACATATGAAAAAGGTATCTTCTTTTTCTTTACATTTCCAGCAAAGATTATCACTATTGTGATAAATCTTTGCTAATTTTACAGGGATTAAGTACCACCTATACATCATTTTCATAATATTTTCCTTTAACATTGTAAACTTAACCCCTTTCTTCCATAATCTCTCCCAATCCTCCAACATTATATTACGTCCCACATCTCTTGCCCGGTCAATTACTACTGATTTAATTTGTTCATCCTTTTTATGCCACTCCAACAGCAAGTTATACATTTTAGACATATTCTTGACTTTGATATCTAACAACTCTGTTTCCAATGTGGTTTTTTGTGTTGCAAAACCATTTCTCTTATCAATCTTATATAATTCATTAATTTGATAATATTGCAGCCAATTCACTTTATCTTTAATTTGTTCAAACGGTTTTACTTTAAAACCTTCCTGATCCTCTAACAATAAACCTGAGTATCTCAACCATTTATTTTCCATATTTAACTTTTTTGGGGCCTGTGCTTCCGTTGGCGAAATCCATTTGAGTGTTTTTCTTACTAAGAGATCTTTATATCTGCTCCATACATTATATACGTGGTATCAATTTTTAACATTCACCCTCTTATATGTAAATTAGCTCCTTAATTTCATATTACCAAACATTTCATGTTAAAGCTGCAAACGTTTTCAAATGTTTACAATTTTCTTTAAAGTATAAATTTCCTCCAGTCCTTCTGAAACAGTTCATTGCGCCGATTCTGGATCTTCCCTGTCAGCTTTGCCAACTGACTGAGTGGAGACTTTGATTGCACTCCAGGTTTTTGTCCCCTGGGCCATGCAGGCAACGTGTTTTGGGGAGGGTCTCCTTTCCGTAGAAGAGTACAGCAAAGGGGTATTTGTTTTTGTTTTGTTTTTGTTTATTTATTTTCCCATTCTTTTTGATCACACTTTCATCCAGGGATGTCGAATAACTTACCAAAAAAGAAAAATCATTCAGTCGAAAATCTAACAATAACATGCATCAAAATCACCCTCCTATTAGATATATATAACAGTATATACTTTTGTCCCTACTCATTTATCCTAATTTCTCCCCCCCCACTTCCTCCCTCCCCTTTAACCCCTGCCCCAAAAACTTGTTCTCTCTTCAAATCTTTAACCATGTACACAGATTATTCATTCTAATTTGGAGGCTAGGTTTGGCTTCCTCCCCCGTGCTATCCAATTCCTATAACTTGTCCATTTATTCAAAATCTTTTGACATTTGTTTTCCCATGTATCTTCTGTCATTACCTGTTCAAATATATCAGATTGTATGTATTCAAAAACATGGTCATTCCCTTTTTCCATCGTCCATTTATCCTTTTCTTTCCATCCTAATGCAATAACAAGCATACCAGCTAAGATCATACTTTTATTCCAAAGAGTATAGATAAAATAAAAATGGATAAATATAAAGAATTAAGTAGGAGATTCCTATTGAAATGGCATAGAACTGGCATATATAGTTAAAGGATTGAGTTCTACGTGTTGGAATTGTGGTCAAGAGTTAGGGATATATGCACATATGTGGTGGGAGTGTATTTGTGTAAAGGAATATTGGCAAAAGATTATAAAGGCTATTTCTGATGTATTTCAGGTTGAGATAGAGAAATGCTTATCTCAGGAATACTGGGGAATAGTAAAATCGAAAGCAAAGGGGTATTTGTCATCAGTTTCTGTCAGGCAGACCCTGGTCTGTATGGCTCTCTGCCCCCATTCCAGGCCCCACTGCCTGGATTTCTCTTCCTCTGTGTCCTTGCCTTCCTCCTCTTATCTGTACCTGTGTTTTTAATTCTGGTTCTCATTCTAGCTGTCTTGTGGCTGGACCTCTCCAGTCTCGCTGGGCCTCAGAAGCCTGGCTGCCTTTCCTGTGGTCAGTGGCTGTTGCGTCATCAGTAGCCGTGATTCCTGCGTTGCAGGAAGATGGACTATCTAGATGGCCCTTGCGAGTCCCTTCCAACTTTGTAATTCCATGAATGTCATTCCTGCTAATGTCTTTGGCAACACACAAATTGCTGGCTGCCCCCTTGTTTACCCATGATTGCATGAGAACGTATGCAAGTTCACAAGCAAGATCGACTTATTTATTTCAGGGGTGGGGAGTCTGCAGCTCTCCAAAGTAATATTTGGTCCCTGCATCTCCCTGCAGCCAGCATGGCCAGTGGTCAGGCATGAGGGCTGTCGTGGCGCACAAGCCTCTGTTGGGCCACAGACTTATTTATTCTAGTTAGCTTGGCCCCGTTGTTTTAGGGAAGTGGTTTTGTTTTGTTTCTGGAGCGCTTTGGACCTGCCACCTGCGGCATTTCTGCACCAGAGGGAAATATCTTGCACCCTCTTTTCACACCTTGCCCAAGATGGTGCCACGGCCGTGAGAAGAGCCCAGCTGCACCAGAGTTTCTCCCAGGGGACACGCTGGGGGCCCCCACGGAAAGCCCCCCCTGGCAGGATATGGAGGAGGCAACGGCCCCTCTCCTGCTGGCAATCGGTGGGATAAAGGCCTCTGAGCAGCCAGGCTCTCAGCAGCACCCGGCCCCAGAAGTCACGGGACTCCAACTCCCATCATCCCCCACGGTTGGTAGCGCTGGCTGGGGATGACGGGACTTGGAGTCCAGCAGTATCTGGAAGAACGGAGAAGGACAGAGCAGAGGTGGAAGGCACCCCAAGGTCATCTAGCCCAACCCCAGCAGTGCAGGAATCACGGCTAAGGAATCCCCTGACAGGTAGCCATCCAACTTCTGCTGGACTACAATATAATAATAATAGTAATAGTAATAGTACTACTACTACTACTAATAATAATATTTATTTATACCCCACCCTCCCTGGCCAGAGCTAGGCTCAGGGCAGCTAACACCAGTAAAATCACAGTAAAAACATAACAAGGGGAAAAAAGCAATTTAAAATACAGGTTAAAATGCAATTTAAAATGCAGCCTCATTTTAAAAGTAGCCCATAGATCAAAACCATAAGGGGAGGGAAAACATAATGGTCCAAACCAAAGGCCAGGCGGAACAGCTCTGTCTTGCAGGCCCTGCGGAAATATGTCATGTCAATTTGGTTATTGCACTTACTTTTTCCTCCCAGGAGCTCATGGTAGTGTGCACGGGTTCTCCCCCTCATCATTTTATTCCCACAACAATCCTGTGAGGTAGGTTTAGTAGGAGAAAGAGAGAGGAGAAGGAAGACTGGCCCAAGGTCACCCAGCTGGTTCATGGCTGAGTGCAGATTTGAACTCTGGTCTCCCATGCCCTAGACCATTGCTCTAACCACTACACCACATGGTTCTTCAGGTTCGTGTCATCCCTGACCATTGGCCGTGCTGGCTGGGGGCTTGGTGAGAGCTTGGTGTTCTACAGATGTGGAAATACTCCTTTTTCTTTTTTATAATTGTTGCCACATGCTCAGCGCTGTAGAATTTTTTTCTTCCTTTTTTATACTTATGTATTTTTAAACTCTGAATAAATATCATATTAAAAAAAAAAGAAATTCAATATGGTGGTGGTGATGATTGCTGCTGAGTGCGATGTGTTGTACGAACATTGAAAATGCCATAGTGAGGTTGCATGGTGTGTGTGTGTAGGGGGCACACAGGTGCCAAAATATCTGATGGAATACATCATGAGTTCGTACAGCCATCTGCCAGGGTTTCTTTATCTGTGGTTGCTGGGGGTTGGACTAGATGACCCCCTGGGTCCCTTCCAACTCTACAATTCTATGATCCTTTGAGCAATACCTACCAGTTGCCATGAAAGTTCTATTAGGAGCAACAGGACCTCTCTCTGTCTCTCTCTTTCACGAGTTCACACACACAGGAGGCAACACCTTTTGTAAAATCATGCACCATCCAAAAATGAGGGAAGTATACCTTTTTCTTCAGAATCACTGTTTTCAGTCATTTTTGAGGATTAATTTAACTTAACCTACTAAAATTTCATTGATTGGGTGAGAACCCTGGTAAAAGCATCTTTTTGTCTACATTCTCCTACCCTCTTCAGAATTTAAGAACATACGACAAATGCTGCTGGATAAATAAATAATAAAAATTTTATTTATACCCCGCCCTTCCCGGTTCAGAAAACTGGGCTCAGGGTGGCTAACAACAAATTTAAAACACTTAATTGATGCAACAAAAAACTGCATAAAATACAGTATAAAATGTGAATAACAATAAATTCAGAATTCAAAAGTCAATTTAGGGGGGAAATCCATCCAGTAAACATTAGATGATCACCAGGGCTAGCTGGCTAAATTAGTCCTACTTGGGCCAGCGAGGAGACCAGGGGAGAATTAGCTGTGGGATCCCAGAGCGGGTAATCTTCATAAAAAGGGGAGGGAAGGAAGGGGAATAAAAGATCAGGCTAAGTTCAGATTGAAAGCCAGGCGGAATAGCTCTGTCTTACAGGCCCTGCGGAATGGATGAGGCCAGTGACCTATTTGGCCCCTCCAGCGTCCTCTTCTGGGAGAGGCCAACTAGGTGCCCCACTGGGAATTCCACAAACAGGGCATGAGCACAACTGTAGCACCCCGCTGCCTGCCCCCCTGCTTACGGCTTCCAGATGCCCTCCATCTCCAACAGAGAGGCTTTGTGAGTAGTAGCTACTGGTAGCCTTATCCTTCATCTGTTCAATCCCCCCGTCGGTGCCAGTACCACTTCTGGATAACTGAACTCATCCATTCTTCATTCAGGGCAGATCCAAAACACTGTCTAATGCATAAAGGTAAAGGGACCCCTGACTATTAGGTCCAGTCGTGGCTGACTCTGGGGTTGCGGCACTCATCTTGCTTTACTGGCTGAGGGAGCCGGCGCACAGCTTCCGGGTCATGAGGCCAGCATGACTAAGCCGCTTCTGGCGAACCAGAGCAGCGCACGGAAGCGCCGTTTACCTTCCCACCGGAGCAGTACCTATTTATCTACTTGCACTTTGACGTGCTTTCAAACTGCTAGGTTGGCAGGAGCAGGGACCGAGCAACGGGAGCTCACCCAGTCGTGGGGATTCGATCCGCCGACCTTCCGATCTGCAAGCCCAAGAGGCTCTGTGGTTGAGACCACAGCGCCACCCGCGTCCCTCCTAATGCACACTCCACACCATATTACAAACTTTGCAGGTCTTAATTGGGATGCTTATGCATTGAACCGCCTTTTTTTTTTTTTAACAAAATCATAAGAGGAGCCCCTAGGAAATTATTGCCTTGCATGGGGCTGGACTAGATGACTTGTGGCAATTCACTATTGTTGCAGGGACAAAGTCTTTGTGACAGTTTTAAGCTGCCTCTAGTGGATTGCCATTGCTGCTTGGGGGTTAAAAGAATTCTGGTGCCTAATACAGTCATACCTCGGGTTACAGACTCTTCAGGTTGCATTTTTTCGGGTTACAGACCTGCCGAAACCCAGAAGTACCGGAACGGGTTACTTCCAAGTTTCAGTGGTCATCCGTGCGCAGAAGCGCTAAATCGCGCTTTGCGCATGGGCAGAAGCGGCGAATCGCAACCCGCGCATGCGCAGATGCGCCACTGCAGGTTGCAAATGCCTCCTGCACGGATGCCTCTGCACGGATCATGTTCGCAACCTGAGTGTCCACTGTATTGAATTCCTCAGAGCAGGTATAGACTTTAACCTGAACGGACTCAAATTTGTGTTTTTTAAAAAAACCAAAAACAAAATTACAGACAGAATTACTTTCACCTCCTTTGGGGCAGCAGTCTGTCTGTCTGTCTGTCTATCTGTCTGTGTCTATCTATCTATCTATCTATCTATCTATCTTTCATTTGAGGAAAAGCCCCTGCCCCACTTTTATAGAAAAGCCATGTATTCCTCTCCACACAAATCCTGTTCTGACAACTTGAAGTGGCCCTGATCCTCAGCTCAGCTCGAACCTGTTGTAAATGGATGCTCTACGAGTAGTTTTATTCACGTTCTTCTGTGGAATTTGTGGGGTAGGGGTGGGATTAAGTTTCGGGATGCTGTTTTCACCAAATATTTCCCTTCAGTTTCTGATATTAATATTTGGCCAGCAAGATTCTTTTTTATATGCTTCCTAAAAAATGCCTGAAGCCTTTCTTGCAACTTTACAGTGAGTGTCGGTGGGGAGGCATAGCAGTAAGAACAAGGTCAGTTAAAATTGGATTTTGTGCTAACGAGATCGGTGTGTTTGCATACTGACTTGCTGAAGTCATTTGCAGAGGTGGAAACAGAAGTCTCACCGGGAATTATGTATGCCGGTGTTAATCAGAACGGATAACACTTCTGAAAAGTCTGCTGAACAAATCCCTTTTGGAACAAGATGACACCTTCATCTGCCATGTTATTTGCATAATATCAAGGAATTAGCATAATTAGCCCAGAAAGCAGAAAATGCTTTGCCCATTAGGGTCCTGTTCTGTTGTATCTGGAGCAGGGAGAGTGGGGATTTAATGATGCTGACTTCTTTGGCCTGAAGGGGGAGTCCTTGACTTTCTTATGAGATGCAAGGCAGACTTTGTCCTGGTCTGGAGCCAAGAATATCAAAAATTGCAATTTTGCAACATCCTGCTTGGGCCTGGACACCATTTTTAGGTTGGCTAGGGATGTGCATGTTTGTCTGCATCCATTTTCCCCAACCGGGTGCTCTCCATAAGCTTTGGACAAGAGTTCCAAATAGCCTTGACCACTGACCGTTCTGGCTGCAGCTCATACGAGTTGGCTGGTGACTCTGCTGGACTAGATGGGCCAGGGGCTCTTCTTGTGTTCTTAAGACATGATTCCACATATCTGCAATGTTGTCTCTTCTGCTTTTTGGTTTTGGAAAGCTGCGTACCAATTGCAATATACCACAGTGGTGGCGGAGACAATGGTGACAGTAACTGAAGGCTCCTTGGGGCAGGGACCTGTCTGGGTTTTGTTTTGCCAAGGCCGCAGCGGCTGAGCATGGCTGCTTGTGGTCCCATTGTGCTTGGGCTGAGAGTTTCACCTGGTTGGGGTCTTGTGCAAAAGCTTTAAGGGAGAAGGTGGGTTTGCGGGAGGGGAGGTGAAGAGGAGGTGGGTTCTTTGAATGGCTCTCTGGTCGTAAGATGGCAGCGAGGGGCGAGGTGGAAGTGGCAGAGGATGTGGGAGAGACCAGGGTTCAGATCTGTACCTCATGGGGTGTGTGACCTTGGGCCTCTCTCAGCCTAACCAACCTGCCAGAGTCAAAACAAAACAAAATTTCCTTCCAGTAGCACCTTAAAGACCAACTAAGTTAGTTCTTGGTATGAGCTTTCGTGTGCATGCACACTTGGTATCTGAAGAAGTGTGCATGCACACGAAAGCTCATACCAAGAACTAACTTTGTTGGTCTTTAAGGTGCTACTGGAAGGAATTTTTTTTTTGTTTTGACTATGGCAGACCAACACGGCTACCTATCTGTAACTGCAACCTGCCAGAGTTGCTGTGAGATAAAATGAGGAGCAGGGAGGGCCATATAGACCACCTTGAACTCCTTGGAGAAAAAGGGGGCATATAATTATTTGGGGGGGGGTGAGGGTAGGTAAACAGGCAAGCGGGTGGGGCCCTGTGAGACATTTCGAAGAGCTCAGGGTGGGGGTCTTGGAAGACAGGCGGAACAGCTGACGGCCGGGCTTCCTTTCTGGGTTTGCTGTTGCCATGGTTACAGCGGCATTGTTTCACTAACACAGCTGCGGCAGCTATGCAAACAGTCAGGTCCCATAACTCCCTGATTTCCTGGTGTGCGGCTGGCCGTCCCCCCCTCCCCCTCTGCCTTCCTTTCCTGTTTGTTCCTTACCTTCTCTGGAAAATAGGAGATCTGTTTCACGTGTTTTTACCTTTCGTTCTCACCTCCACGACACCCTTTCCCCCCAGGGACCCATGCGTGAAATGTGCTGCTTTAGCTTATGGGCTGTACAGGTGCGGTGGAGAATCGGGCCGCGCTGCAACCAGGGCTTGCAAAAAAAGAAGAAGAAAAAAGACGTGGCTGAGAGCAAAAGTTCCAGTAACCAAAAGCTGCTTGCGGAGAAGCTAGCTTTATCTCCCTTGTTTATTTACGGTGGTACCTCTGGATGCAAACGGGATCCGTTCCGGCCTCAGCCCACCAGTTTAGGGCTTTCTTTAGCCTTTGACTTGTGAACAAACTCATACACTCTAAAATTTATTTGCACTGTAATGAAGTCACACAGGTTTCCCCTCCCTGCTCCCCCACCAAAAAGGTGTCTTTTGTATACCTTTAGCCAAGGGTTTTTTTTTTGCTTTTAGATTTTTTTTTTTTTTAGTGGAAAAGTGTTTTGGAGAAAGCTGTTGTAAACAAAAACTGCTCCCTTATGGGGTACCCAAGAGCCCTTATAGAGTCCTTTGTAGGTTCTCCATCGGTAGGAGAAAATAACAGAGGCCAACCAGAGAATATTGAGAAGCAAAGCAGCTAGTAAGCCTGATCTTTATTAAAGCTGTTGCAACAGGGTGCCCCCTCACACGCAGGAAAGGAGGAGGAGAACCCTGAACCATGCGAACAAGCCCTTATATAGACTTTAGAACTGCTCACCCTGGAGCCCCAAACCACCCCTCCATACATCATAAATACATCACAGAAGGGGTGTAGCCCAATACCACCTCCAGTACATCATACATACATCAGAAGGGACGGTCTAAAACAGAATCCTGAGTGTGTTGTTTATCTCCTGTCTGCCAGGTTACCTGGTTGGATTACCTGGGGATCCTGGCCACTCTTTTGTTATGATAACTACCGGTACTCAATTCCTGAATCCAGGCCACAGGCTCACCCTATTCCAGGGGTCAGCAGGGCTTATCGGGCACGCCAGATCACTCCCGCAGAGATCCTCCGTGGGCTGGGCCAGCGCAGCGCAATGCCGGAAATCGCATCTGCGTATGCCTGCGGCGCTGGAAATTGCTTCTGTGCATGCCCAGACGCTGGAAAGTGCGCATGCGCAGAAGCGATTTCCAGAGCCGCAGAAGAGAGTCCCTGCACTGCGCCAGTTTAGCGCAGCATGTGGGGACTCGCCGAGTGGGTGGCTCGTGGGCCGGTTAAACCCCTATTCATATCTTATATGTGCCCTTGAGACAGGATTTGTGAGCAAAGAGACAATTGTGAGGTTCCCCATTTCCTTTGACCTTGCGGAGAAATATTTGAGGTCAATTTGGAAAAGACAAATGGTTTCAGGTCTTTTTCCGTGGGTCTCCGACATGTCGTCTGTACATTTATGTGTATGCTTGCTTGGTACATTTAGGAACATTTACTTTATATATATGTATAAGACCTTAAAATTCTTATAACAAAGCAAATGAAAAGCAGTAAACAAATGAAGGGCCTGGATTTCTGCCCTCACCTTTCTTCCCCCAATGCTGCTTGGATCGGCTTGTCTGCTTTGTGGTGCTCTGTCTCTGGAAGAGACGGCGCTGTGCGGCGGACGCATTCCTTGTGCCTGTTTCAGAATTAATCAACTTGTAGCTGGGATAATCTGATTTGCTATGCTGGAGTGGGGGTGGCGGCGGTGTGGATGCTAATATCACCGACTTTCTGCTGTTGTTTTCCTGGTGCTCAGAACTGGCTCCAATTTCCATCTTTCCATGGGGTTGTATGCTATATAGATGCAAGCTCTCCCACAGCCTCATTCCCTACAAACCCTCTTAAGTGCTGAGATTGGCAGAAGGCGCCCTCTTGGTATTCTCTCTACCATAGCTGTCAACTTACAGATGTGAAAATAAGGGACCAGCAGCCTTGAAAATAAGGGACCAGCAGCCTTGAAAATAAGGGACCTGCAGCCTCACCTGTTCCAGGCACTCCAGTCTTCCTGTCCTCCTGCAATCTGGTCAAACTCATGCTGGTAGCTTCGAGAACACTGTCCAGCCAACTTTGTAACCAGAGGTTCAACTGAATAGAATCTGAATCACATGCACCACAAGGCCTATGCAGCTTCAACTTAAGATGGCTCCCCGGCCTGGCTTTGCACTGCAAAGTTTGTAGCAGCACGTGCAACAAAATGGCGTCCAGCATTCAAAAACCCCCTCAGCTTGCATTAACTAGCCACACACAAGGCATGCAAGCTCCACCCCCCAGTCGTTCTTAGACTTCTTATTGGGTGAGCAACACAGCCAAGCAACACAGTTGGAGCCTCCCTCCTCCCTGGCTGAAAGGGAGGGAGGGAGAGGAGCTGCTTCCTTTGAAATTTAAGGGACATCATTTAAGGGACATTTAAGGGACATCCATCAATAAGGGACAGCAGCGGGACATGGCGCTAGAATAAGGGACTGTCCCTTCAAATAAGGGACACTTGACAGCTATGCTCTCTACCCTTGCAGGCTTAGGGTGGCGATTACCCAGGAGAGGGCCTACTCTGTGGTGGCCCCTAAGTCAAGGCCACAGAGTTGTGCTTGGCTCCTTCATTGTGCGGCCTCCGAAGGATGCTGAAGACCAAGTCTTTGTGCCGTGTTTTAATGGTGGGACCTGAGGGCAAAGAAGGGTGTGTAACAGACAAATAAAAATTAGGAGTGAAACTCTCCCCCCGCCCCACCTATCCACTCTCAGAGCTACAGTTCCCAGCGTGGTTTTAACAATCCATCCCTCTTCACAGAGAACTTTCGGAGCACAGAATTTTTCAAGAACCCTCAAGCCTTTGGCAACACATAATTTATGAGGTTTTGGCTTTTATATTAAAGCAAATGTCACAGGTCCTGTAAAGTTTTCCATTTTGGGGCAACTGAGGTTCTGGCAGCTGCTAGCATCCATGTCGAGAGTTCCCGAGAGCGGAAACCTTTCAGTCGATCGGTCCATAGATTTAGTAATCAAAGCTGTGGTGAAGTTGAAATAGCTTGTTTTGCGTATTTTGGTCACTTCTTGACAAAGCGCTGTCCAAAATGTGAATACCTGTGGGCAGTGTCACCACAGGTGGAAAAAGGTTCCTCTTTCAAATCTCTCTCCCCCTTTTTTATGGTAAGCTCATCTGTGTAGACATAATGTGAAGTTTGGCTCTTAGATTACCGTATTTTTCGCACCATAGGACGCACTTTTCCCCCTCCAAAAATGAAGGGGAAATGTGTGTGCGTCCTATGGTGCGAATGCAGGCTTTCGCTGAAGCCTGGAGAGTGG
>JAXCMG010000252.1:1606583-1627791 GCA_034642415.1 Podarcis siculus
CGAGCTTCCCCCGCCCCAGCCCCGCGCCTGGGGGGGAAATAATTTTTTCCCCTTTATTTCCCCCCAAAAAAACTGGGTGCGCCCTATGGTCTGGTGCGCCCTATGGTGCGAAAAATACGGTACTTTGGAAGTACAATAATAATAATAATAATTTTATTATTATTTATATCCCGCCCTCCCCAGCCGAAGCCGGGCTCAGAGCGGCTGACAACAGTAAAATAATACAACATTCTAAAATCTATTCATTATAAAATCAGTTCAAATCAAATTAATGGCAACCATTGGGCTAGAGTTCTGTGAAGATTACCAAAGGAGGGGGTCAGGCTGTGTCTTGGCCAAAGGCCTGGTGGAACAGCTCTGTCTTGCAGGCCCTGCGGAAAGATGTCAAGTCCCGCAGGGCCCTAGTCTCTTGTGACAGAGCGTTCCACCAGATCGGGGCCACATCTGAAAAGGCCCTGGCTCTGGTTGAGGCCAGCCTAACCTCTCTGTGGCCCGGGATCTCCAAGATGTTTTTGTTTGCAGACCGTAAGGTCCTCCGTGGGACATACCAGGAGAGGCGGTCCCATAGGTACAAGGGTCCTAGGCCGTATAGGGCTTTAAAGGTTAAAACCAGCACCTTAAACCTGATCCTGTACTCCACTGGGAGCCAGTGCAGCTGGTATAGCACTGGGTGAATGTGATCCCACAGCGAGGACCCCGTAGGGAGTCTCACTGTGGCATTCTGCACCTGCTGGAGTTTCTGGGTCAGTCTCAAGGGCAGCCCCACGTAGAGTGAGTTACAATAATCAAGTCTGGAGGTGACCGTTGCATGGATCACTATGGCCAGATCGGTAAGGAGCCAACTGCTTAGAGACAATTTGTTAGAAAAGGAGAGTAGGGTTCGATGAAACCTCCTGTTCAGAGGCAGTCTACCTTTTGAGTACCAGCTGCTTGGTAGGAGATATCCTGTTGGGCCCAAATCCTGCCCCTGGGTTTCTGGCTGACCAGGATGGGAAATGGGTTATTGGAGTCAATGGGCTTTTAGGCTGCCTGCTTTTATCTGTCATGTGTGTATCACATTGCCTCCCTCGTCTCTCCCAGCATGGAATAACATTTCCCGCCCCCTGCTAACCTAAAAAGACAACCCCTGCTCTTAAATCCTTACCAAGCTTTGACAAATGCTGTAAATGAGAGATGCCAGCATAATATTTCATTATTGGTATTTTGAAATTGGCATTGATTTAAATATTAGTTACTTAAAAAATGAAGATTCCATGGGTGTGGGAGACCTACCGGATGCTTGCCTCCAAATCTGTATTCTTAGTGCATTTGAAGAGGGCGCGAAAAGGGTGGGATTCCATCCCTTGGTTGTTTTCCTGAGAATTACACATTTTTTGCCTCAGTCTCCCCAACCTTTCTTCTTCCTGAGTAAATCAATAACGAAATGACACAGAGGTCCTCCTTCCTCTCTTGTTGACTGTTGTGGGTGTCATACTTGCTCCATTAAGCAGCAGAGGAAGAAAGAATTTCCCCAATTAGCGTGCTAATTAATTTCAGACACCCCCCCTCCTTTCCCAAAGCAAGTTGCCTTCAAAACTAAGGTTTTTAAAAAGGCATTCTTGGAAATAATCTGGAGATATGTTTGCAGAAAGGATCCTCCTTTCCTTGCAACCTCCCACCTATGCCCACAAAACTTCCATGGTAAGGGCGGCAGGATAACCGTAAACAGCCAGGGGGTGTTTTAAAATGTTGTTGCTCCGGTGGTGAACATGCTTTTTTGCAAAAAGGGGCGGCAGTGGGAATGAAGGTGCTCTGTGCTGCCGCCTCCTCAGAGGAGGCCTGGAAACAGCCTCTGCACTCACCCTGGGGAAACCGTTGCATCATAAGTCTGGCGTCTGTTGCAATACACCTCTGAGTGTTCCAGTCAGTCCCAGGGGTGGACACATGATTTGAAGCAGGTGGGGGGGGTGAACAGGAGGGCAGCAAGCTTGCATCAGCTTAACGGTCCCCCAGGATTAAGTAGCTGCACCGGTGAGGGAAGTTTTAATTGCCAAGCCAGCGAACCGGTGCAACATGGGGTTGGGTTTCCTCTTCTAAAACCTGGCTGGGGTTCTGGGGTGTTTCTGTAATAGAGCAGAGAAGCTGAAATGCCGTTGCTCTGATGGTCAGCGGTTAACTTTTTGTTCCTTAAATTGGATGTTTCTGTGCATGTCTTTATTTTGGTCTATTCCATCTTCAAGGGACGCGGGTGGCGCTGTGGGTTAAACCACAGAGCCTAGGACTTCCCGATTAGAAGGTTGGCGGTTCGAATCCCTGCGACGGGGTGAGCTCCCATTGCTCAGTCCCTGCTCCTGCCAACCTAGCAGTTCGAAAGCACGTGAAAGTGCAAGTAGATAAATAGGTACCACTCCGGCGGGAAGGTAAACAGCGTTTCCGTGCGCTGCTCTGGTTCACCAGAAGCGGCTTAGTCATGCTGGCCACATGACCCAGAAGCTCCATCGGCCAGTAAACCGAGCGCCGCAACCCCAGAGTTTGCCACGACTGGACCTAATGGTCAGGGGTCCCTTTGCCTTTACCTTTATTCCATCTTTAAGCACTCAGCTTCATTGGATATGCATAATACCGGAATTTGGGGGGCATCCAGTGATGCTGGACTAGATGGGCCATTGGCCTCATCCAGCCGGGTGGTTCTTATGTTCTGTGTCCTCACAACGGCCCTGTGGGGTTGGCCCAACATCACTTGGTAAGCTTATGGCTGCGGTGGCGGCAGGGTTTTTGAATGTGGGCCTCCCTAGTACAGCCTTCTCCCTATGGGTGCCTTCCAGGTGTTTCGGATTGCACCAGGTTGGCAAGATCTGCCCAGGAACAGCCAATGTGTTGTTGGATTCTAGCCCCAGCCACCCCTCCCCAAGGCAACATGGCCAACAGTCAGGGAGGATGGGAGCTGTGTGGTCCAGGGACCACGTTGGCTTTCCATGCGCTCGTCAACACAGTTACTGCAGATTTCCTCCAGCCCATGATTAAAAAATAAATACATGATTTGGACATAAATGCAGTAGCAATAAGAGGATCGGAACCTCCCCTTCGGATCTTGAAATATGGGACCCCCCAAGAAAATTTTAAAATTCGGCTCTGTAATTTGGAATTTATATGATGTGGTTTGATATGATGTGATTGGCCGGTTAATAAAAATTTATTTTAAAAAATAAAAATAAATACATGACTGCCAATGCACCAAATTTCAACCCTGCAATGAGAAAAGCTGAATTCCAAAACCCTGTGAATTGGGCAAATGTGCGTATCTTCCACCCTGCGCCCCTGTATTTCTTCCACGAGAACTGAGCACAGTGTTGTTTCCTTTTGAGGAAACAGGCGCAGGAGTCGGAGGATGAAAGCATCTCCCGGATCACAGAGAAGGGGCGATGTGCCCACCAGTCCTGTTAACTGTCTGCTCAGAAGTAAATCCTTCTGTGTCCAATGGGGCTTCCTCCCATGTAAATGTAAGGCAATAGAATTGCATACCTAAATTGTTTCTAATTTATGCATAGCATTCGCCTCAAAGTTGTGTGTACCTTATCTTTTCCTCCTCTTGTGCTTTGCTGCAGTTTCCTTTTGGCCGCCGCATTCCCTGTGACATCTACTGGCACGGTGTCTCGTTTCACGATAATGCCATCTACTCGGGCCAAGTCAACAAATTTCCAGGTAATAGTTTTATTTGCGTCACTCATATAAAAGAAGCAGTTGTACAAGGGAAGAGGGGGGGCCCTTTGTGGTGTTTTCTGACTTCGCAGACAGACAAGCCCTCTTCAGGTACCTGAAAGGTTGTCTCATGGGAGATGGAGCTCCTAGGACCCAAACCCAACTCCATTAATTAGATCCGCACTTCGTTTTTCCTCCATTCACCTAACGCTTCTTCAGTTGACCCTCTTCTCCTTTAAAAAGACCAAACCAGTTTATGTGTACAGCGGATGCTCGGGTAGCGAACATGATCCGTCCGGGATGCACGTTCACAACCTGCAGCGGCGCGTCTGCGCACGCACGGGTTGTGATTTGGCGCTTATGCGCAAAGCGCGATTTAGCGCTTATGCGCATGCGCGGCCGCCGAAACCCAGAAGTAACCCATTCCAGTACTTCCGGGTTTCGGCAGTCCACAACCCGAAAAAACGCAACCTGAAGCGTCTATAGCCCGAGGTAAGACTGTAACTGGAACTGTTCTGCCAGATTCCTGGTCATGTATAAAACCAACACTGAATACCAGCCTGCAAAAACTTGTCCTTTTCATGCACGATTTAGCTCCTGGCACATGGGTGGCATTTACTGCCTCTTGTCCACAGGTGCAAAACCTCAGGCCTGGGATTTCTCCCCAGGCCATACCCCCTTTCCCCCTGGCTGCCCCTGCCACAGACCCTGATCTGCACCTTTCTTAAGTGGACGAGAATGTGTCCCTGAGCAATGTCTCCTGCTTGGTTGGGAGCATGGGTGCAGAGACTAGCCTGCTGGTTGGTCAATGGTAACATTTTCACTCCTTGCCCAAAATGCTGTGATAGGCCTAAGTTGGCTCTCATGCTGGAAGTGGCCCACACTGGTCTACGCTGGCTGCTGGTGCCCCTCAAGGTGTCAGACATTGGGGAGGGGGTGTTTGTGTTTGTGTGATTTCCTAGCCAGTTTTGGTGTATTGGTTAAAGTGCCAGATTCGGACCTGGAACAGATCAGGGTTCAAATCCCCACTTGGCAGTGAAGCTCACCGGGTGTGGCCTTGGAGGGGCCAGTCACTGCCTCTCTCAGCCCAACCTACCTCACAAGGTTGTTGTGAGGATTAAATGAGAAAGGGGGGAAACCACGTACACCGCCTTGAGACAGAAACACGAAACATGTAGTAAAAGCAAGAATAGAACAGAAGAAAACAATGACCACCCCCACTGAACTGAACTGCGACACTTCCAGTCTCAGAAGGAAAGCTCAGACAGGCCCCCCCCAATAGATTATTTTTAAAGAGAAGAGGGGAGTTTTAGTCAACCTTTTCCTAATATTAGGTCTATCAAACTTCTTAAAGCTCCCTTACTTCTCCTTTAATCTCTACCTGAATCTGGTTAAGTAAGAGCTAAGCGCCCAAGATATTGATTCACCACAGCTCACAGCTCTTTCTGTTTATTGCGTTCTGCAAAGAGCTGTCAGGCTTTGCTTCCTCGGAATAGAGTTGGCAGGAAGGCAGCTCCCCCCAATGCCAAACTTAATGAAACTCTGAAGTTTGGTTTTCTCTGCTAGCTCCGACGATCAGCCAACTTGGCTGCCTCTTCTCACGTAGGAAAGAAAGCTCTGTGGCAGGATAGGTGCTTGGTCCCTGCTTTCCTCCTTGCATGGGGTAAGCCAGCAGCAACAAAACAGGATAGTATTGGGCAGTGTCAGCCTCTGGCCAAAGACTGGAGAGGTCCAGCCACAAGACAGCTAGAATGAGAACCGTAATTAAAAACAGATAAGAGGAGGAAAGTGCTCAAGAAACAAAACCAAACCCTTTCCTAAAACAATGGGGCTAAGCTAACTAGAATAAATAAGTCTGTGGCCCAACAGAGGCTTGTGTGCTGCGACGGCCCTCATGCCTGACCACTGGGCATGCTGGCTGCAGGGAGCGCATTTGGAGGAGCATCCTTGTCCTAGACCCTTGCTCACAGCAGACCTTCTTCCTCAGGCATGACCGAAACGGTGCGGAAGATCCCCTTGAGCCTTGCCATGCGGATGATGCAGGAACTCTTCCCCGCGGAGTATGACTTCTACCCACGCTCCTGGATCCTGCCGGAGGAGTTCCCCATTTTTCTCGCAGAGGTGGGCTGTTCTTGCTAAGGTCTTTGAAATTTGAAAGAAGTTGGTATTTTAGCATGGCACTGCCCAGTTTGGAACTCTCTGCCTTTTGATACCAGGCAGGTGTTGTACTTCATTGTTTGCCTGCCAAAAACTTCCTTTTTTTCCAGCTTGCCTAGATATTTGTAATGCTGATGTTGTCTTTTAGTTCATCACTGATTTTAATTCTTTAAAGTGTTTTAAATCATTATTGTTAATTGTTATCGACAATTTTCTTGTTTTATCCTTTTCTGTGCCAGCCAGCCTGAGATTTTATTTTATGATCAAGCAGTGTGTACGTTCTTTGACTCTCTACCCACCCCCTCAAAGAATTTTGGGAGCCATGGTTTGTTTTTCATAGAGCTAAAGTTCCCAGCACCCTTAGTCAGCTACAGTCCCTGGGGTGAAGCCATATGCATTGAAGTGGTGCTTTAAATTTATTGTGTGGCTGTGACCCCTTTTTTTCTGGGCTTACAGCTTGGAAAGGGTGGCTCTGGCATCACCTTCTCCTGGCCCTTTGCCCAGGTGCACCTGAACCAGAATGCATCGTGGAGGGAACCTCTTACTTGCCTTTCCAACTGGTGTAGCCCCCAACTACGCACCACTGCTTCCACAACATGGGTAGGCAACCTAAGGCCTCGTGGGCCAAATCTGGCCCAATCGCCTTCTAAATCGCCTTCTTACCTCTCTTGCCCTGATCTGGCCACAGTGATCCATGCGACTGACACCCCCAGGCTTGATTATTGTAACTCGCTCTATGCGGGGCTGCCCTTGAAGCTGACCCAGAAACTCCAGCAGGTGCAGAATTCCGCGGCGAGGCTCCCTACGGGATCCTTGCTGCGGGATCACATTCATCCAGTGCTATACCAGCTGCACTGGCTCCTGGTGGAGTACAGGGTCAGGTTTAAGGAGCTGGTTTTGACCTTTAAAGCCCTATACGGCCTAGGACCCTCGTACCTACACGACCGCCTCTCCTGGTATGTCCCACGGAGGACCTTACGGTCTGCAAACAAAAACATCTTGGAGGTCCCGGGCCACAGGGAGGTTAGGCTGGCCGCAACCAGAGCCAGGGCCTTTTCAGCCGTGGCCCCAATCTGGTGGAACGCTCTGTCACAAGAGACTAGGGCCCTGTGGGACTTGATATCTTTCCATAGGGCCTGCAAGACAGAGCTGTTCCGCCTGGCCTTTGGTTTGGACTCAGTCTGACCCTTATGTCCCCCCCCCCCCCCGCTTACGGTTTTGATCCATGGGCTACTTTTAAAATGGGGCTGCATTTTAACCTGCATTTTAAATTGTTTTGTTGTTGTTCCGCCCCCCCCCCCATTAAATTTTACTGATTTTAGCAGCCCTGAGCCCAGCTCTGGCTAGGGAGGGCAGGGTTTAAATTATTATTATTAAATCTGGCCTGTGGGCGGTCTGGGAATCAGCGTGTTTTTACATGAGTAGAATGTGTGCTTTTATTTAAAATGCATCTCTGGGTTATTTGTGGGGCATAGGAATTCGTTCATTTCCCCCCCTCCAAAATATAGTCCGCCCCCCCCCACAAGATCTGAGGGACAGTGGACCACCCCCCTGCTGATAAAGTTTGCTGACTCCTGTTCTACAATATCCTCCCCACCCCCCTCACACCTGCCTTGGTAGAGGCTTTGATTTGCCTTTCTGGAAAAAATAGGCAGATGGCTGATAAAACACTGCTGCATATGGTCCTCCGTCTGTGTTTGAGGGGAAAGTACTTCTTTGTTACCAAACATGACATTTTACGCCACATTTCTCCCCCCCCCTTCTTTATATACTAATGCGGAGACAGTGTAATCAAACTCTGCATGGAAGCTTCCTGAAGTGGGATAATAATAATAATAATAATAATAATAATAATAATAATAATAATAATAATAATAATATATTAGTTATAACCTGAGTTTCCCCAGCCACTCTGGGCAGCTTCCAACCGAATATTAAAAACGATACAGCATCAGACATTAAAAACTTCCCTAAACAGGGCTGCCTTGTTGCCCTTTATAAGTAAAATAATTGAAAAAGGTTTTCCTCTCCTCTCGTAACACTAGAACTCATCAACTGCCAGTGAAGCTGAATGTTGGGATATTCGGGGCAGAAGAAACTCCTTCACACACACAGAGTTAAACTATTATGGCATTTGGTCCCACAGGAGGCACCTGCGGCTTTAAAAGAGGACTGGGTACATTCATGGAGGAGGCGGCTATTGATGGCTACCAGCCACAATGGCTATGCTTTGCCCGCAAGCAGCAGCCGTGGTTCTGAATGCCCATTGCTGGGAACCTCAGGAGGGGAGAGGGCTCTTGCCCTCGGGTCCTGCTTCTGAGCTTCCCGTAGTGGGCATTTGGGTGGCTGCACTAGATGGGTCCTTGGCCTTATCTGGCAGGCTCTTCTTACTTTATTCTATTTATTTCATAAAATTTACAGACCACTTGATTGTAGAAAAAACTTGAGGTTTACAAAAAAGATAAAAGGTACAGGTAAAGGACCCCTGATAGTTAAGTCCAGCTGCAGACAACTCTGCGGTTGCGGCACTCATCTCGCTTTACAGGCCGACGTTTGTCCGCAGACACTTTTTCCGTGTGATGTGGCCAGCATGACTAAGCCGCTTCTGGTGAACCAGAGCAGCGCACGGAAATGCCGTTTACCTTCCCGCCGGAGCGGTACCTATTTATCTACTTGCACTTTGACGTGCTTTCGAACTGCTAGGTTGGCAGGAGCTGGGACCGAGCAACGGGAGCTCACCCTGTCGCAGGGATTCGAACCGCCTATCTTCCAATCGGCAAGCGCTAGGCTCAGTGGTTTAGACCACAGCGCCACCCATGTCCCTTACAAAAAAAGATAAAGCAGTGCAATTATCACTAAAAGATTTACAACCATAATTTAAAACATACAGAAAGTTTAGACGGCAGTAGAATAGATTCAAGCAGATTAAGACTCATACGAAATTTCTAAAATGTGGGTTGCGCTTGTCTAAATAAGAATGCCTTCAGCAGGCACCAAAAGGAATGCAGGCAGGGAGTTCCAAAGTGTCAGTGCTGCCACACGAAATGATCAAGTTTTTACAGACGTGCTGTGGGCATTATGTGGCAGGGCCCATTCCTTCAGTTGAAGCGGTCAAGCGGGCAAGGCAGTCCCGTGGGTGAACTGGTCCAAAGTTAAGGGCTTTATATACTCACAGTGACACCGTGTACGCAACCTGGTTCTCACGTGCTTTTGGGGAATGTACCCTGTGACTGCTGAAGTAGCCTCAGGTTCCACACCCCTGGATATCGTTGCAGAAATGTGTAGTGGCGCCCAGTATTCTAAGAATGGCAGCAAATTCTGTTCCCTACAGTTACCAGCATCCCATGAGTTGCAGTGCCATGCAGTGGATAAGAGTATCTGACTTGGTTTGGGAGACACCTGGGTTTAAAGCCATGCTCTCTGCCTTGAAGGTCACCTTGGGCCTGTCACTGTCTCTCTGCATGACTGTGGTGATCACAGAGGGTCCCTGGACGTTTCACCGTCTATTGATCCCTGTGCCACCACTTTATTTCTCGCTGCCACCACCCAGGCCCTACCTGGTACAATACTGAGTCCAGTCAGGGTTAAATTGGAACATAAACTTCTGTATATTTATTGCAGTTTAACAAGCGTGTGGTTTCATAAACGGTATCGGTCAATGACATTCATGGTGTGCCTATCCAGATCTATAACTTGCACTACCTGCTCTCACTCACTAAACCACCTCTCAGATATTTACTTGTCTTCCTAGCCCTTAACTGTTCCTGACTCAGCTTATTTCGCTACACTAACTCGATCTCCCCACAGACCCTATCCCAATTCACTCCCACTCCAACCAACCACCCAACTCCCAACGAACTCCTCCCAGAGCTGGTTTTATAGTCCCCTCTGACTCCACCCCCTGGGTTCTGATTGGGTAACCTGTTTAACTATTTCACCTCCAGCACTCTCATATGTTAACGTCACAATGACCTACCCCACACGGTGGTTGTGAGGGTAAAATGGGGACGAGGTGGGAGAGGCTGAAGCATATACACTCAGTGGTTCCCAAGGTGGGAGTTAACTGCCTCCTAGGAGGCAGTGGGATTACCTGCACGTATGTGTGTGCGCGCGTGCATGTGCGTGTGCTGAGAGGCAAGGGGGTGGCAGAGGGTGATTTAAGACTCCTGCTAAGTGACTTTAAACCAGACACTGGGGAAACGGTATCACTTCATCAAAACCCATCTGTTGCATTCAGAATTTACTGAACAGTGAAATAAGTTTCTAAACGTGGTACGCAAGACTAAGCAACAAAGCTGGTATCACTGGACCCAGTTCATCAGTTTCATTGGCTTAATCAAACCAGATAGTTTTAATTGGATTTTGAATAAAAGTGCAATTGATTGTTTGAATTTTATAGTGTTATTATCTTCCCTAGTGGTTCTTGCAAACTGCTATTCAGAATAATGCTTTCTAAAGAGTAGGGCAGCAGGCCCTGGGGAACCAAGTGGGTGGGGGCCTGAGAAAGGTTTAGGAGCTATAGGTCACAGGTATGCTTTATGGGAACGAAGGAGGGGGCCTTCCCAGTGGTGGCTGCTCCCAGACTTTGGAACTCCCTCCCTAGAGAAACCAGACTGGCTCCCTACTTGCTCTCCTCCTTCTTCTAACAGGCTTTAGGGGGCTGAATGCTTTCAGTGAAAGGGCTCTTTGTTGGCATCTGTCTGTCTTGAGAGACAATGGAGTGCCCCTCTGGGGGTGAAGACAAACCTCTGTGTTAGCAGCACCAAAGTGACCTCCCCGGGCAGTAGGGCTGGGCAGTGTGTGTGTGGAGGTCCAGCCTGGGCTGTCCATACGACAAGGCCACCCCCTTGGCCTTGCTGATGTGGTCCAAAGGAAAGCAGAGCAAGATGTTTGGCACAAGCTTGGCTGCAGGAGTCACTGGAAGGAGGCGTACAAGGCGTCATCCAACCATCTTAGGGACTCTACTCTGGATTTGTGTAGGCTTTACTCATGAGCCCACAAGGCAGCCAAAGTTTAGGATCAGAGTTTTCTGTCTCCTAGATGGGCTACCTTCCCAGGTTGACAAGCTCCATCTGCCCCTTGGCTACTCTCACCTGGATTAGCAGGCCAGTTGAAGCCATTCCGGGGGGGGGGGTGTCCGCTGTCACAGCTTCTAGGAGCCACAGGTGAGAGCTGAGAGCAGGGTGGGGACCGAAGGGGGACAAACTGCCCAGAAGGAACATGACATGTTCCCCACCAAAGGTACTACCCCCCCCTTAACACCGCACAAGCCCTAAAAGGCTGGTGCCATGCTATTTTTATTGTAATTATGTATACGGTTTTAATACAACACACACAGACAGACAGACAGACAGAGTAAGCCTGCAATTTATGCACATTATGTATTCTGATCCTGATGTGATTTTAGGATGTATTTTAATTGATTGACTGATTTTATGTTATACATTTGATGTTAGCCGCTCTGAGCCCAGTTTTAGCCGGGGAGGGCAGGGTATAAATTTATTTATTTATTTACTTATTTACAGTGGTACCTCTGGATGTGAACGGGATCCGTTCTGGAGCCCCGTTCGCATCCTCAGTAGAACGTAAGACACGACTGCACATGCGCGGGTCACGTTTTCCCGCTTCCGCGCATGCGTGTGACATCATTTTGAGCATCTGCGCATGCGCGAGCGGCGAAACCAGGAAGTAACGCGCTCCGTTACTTCGGGTCGCCGCGGAGTGTAACTTGAAAATGCTCAACCTGAAGCACATTTAACCTGAGGTATGGCTGTATTTATTTTATTACATTTAACTTGTGCATGTTCAGCTTTACGCCCGTGGCAATAATACAAATAAATAAATAAGTGGAGGTCAGAAAGGGGTCAGGAATCAATCCCCCCCCCCTTTGGGAATTATAGGGACAGAACTACCTAAACTGTATAGAATAAGGTTACCAGATTTTTTTCAATGAATCTGGGTACACTTTTCAACTTGCTACTAAATAGATGGATTTTGCCAGGGGACTGATTTGTAAATCTGGGGACTGTCCCCGGGAAATGGGGACGTCTGGTAACCTTACTATAGAAACTTATTCATGTATGCTACTATAGCGGCAAGAATGCTACTCACCCCAAAATTTAAAGAAGCAGAAGTCCCAGCAAAAGAAGAATGGATACCAAAACTTATGGAATATGCAGAAATGGCGAAACTTACCAGAAAAATAAGAAATCAAGATAACAAACTTTTTTTAAAAAAATAAAAGAACGGAAATGGTTTATTGAATATTTACAAATAAACTGTAAGCAAATAAGAACATTGGCAGGATTATTGTAATAACCTACAGTGTCATAAGAGTATATATTTAAAGTAGATGAACAAATTAAGTTAATTTGGATATGCAGAAGATACTAAAAATAAATTTAAGGAACCGCAGAAAGAGGGGGAAAGAAGTCAAGTTTTGAAATGTTAAAATGATAGTGAAATGTATAAACCTGAAAGAAGGGATGCGGGTGGCGCTGTAGGTTAAACCATGGAGCCTAGGACTTGCCGATCAGAAGGTCGGCGGTTCGAATCCCCGTGATGGGGTGAGCTCCCGTTGCTAGGTCCCTGCTCCTGCCCACCTAGCAGTTCGAAAGCACATCAAAGTGCAAGTAGATAAATAGGTACCGCTCCGGTGGGAAGGTAAATGGCGTTTCCGTGCGCTGCTCTGGTTCGCCAGAAGCAGCTTAGTCATGCTGGCCACATGACCCAGAAGCTGTACACTGGCGCCCTCGGCCAATAAAGCAAGATGAGCGCCGTAACCCCAGAGTCGTTTGCGACTGGACTTAATGGTCAGGGGTCCCTTTACCTATGACAAAGAAGGGATAGGCAAAATGTAACAGATGTTCTTTTGCCTTTTTGCTTCCTTTCAGGTCCAGATGATGAAAGAAACCAACCCCAGGTGGAAGCCCATATTCATTGTGAAACCTGACGGTGGGTGCCAGGGGGACGGAATCTACCTCATTAAAGAGCCCAGCGACATCCAGGTGACGGGGAGCACCCCTTTACGACCTGCGGTGGTCCAGGAGTACATGTCCAAGCCCTTTCTCATTGACAATCTGAAGTTTGACATCCGCCTTTACGTCCTGCTGAAGTCTCTGGACCCGCTGGAGATCTACATTGCCAAAAACGGGCTCTGCCGGTTCTGCACGGAGCCCTACCAGGAGCCGACCCACAAGAACCTCCACCAGGTCTTTATGCATCTGACCAACTACTCCCTCAACGTCCACAGCGGGAACTTTGTCCACTCAGACAGCGCCAACACAGGCAGCAAACAGACGTTCTCCAGCATCCTGAACAGGTTGTCCTCCAACGGAGTCAACATTGAGGAGCTCACGGATGAAATCATTTCCCTGGTCATCAAGACTGTTATTGCCATGGTCCCTAACTTGAAAGTTTACTACCAGTCGGATATTCCTGCCGGAAAACCAGGGCCTTCTTGCTTCCAGGTGAGCCAAGACTTAGACTAGAGGGCATCTGAGGGTGCGTAAGAACATAAGAAATGACCTGCTGGATCAGGCCCAAGGGGCCCCCGCCTAGTGTAGCATCCTGTTCTCTTGGTGGCCAGCCATATGCCTCAATTGAGAAAGCTGCAAGTAGAATTCGAGCCCTCTCCCTTCCAGTGGTTTCCAGCAACTGGCGTGCAGATCATTGCTGCCTCCAACCGTGGAGGCAGAACAATAGCCGTCATGGCTAGTGGACATTGATGGCCTTGCCTCCTCCATGAATTTGTCCAATCTTCTTTTAAAGCCAGCCAAAGTGGTGGGCATCACTGCCTCCTGTGGAAGTGAGTTCCACAGTTTAATTCTGTAATGTGCGTTTTCTTTTATTGGTCCCAAATGTTCCAAGAAAATCATTTAAGGCAACAGAAGTTCTTGCTGACATATCCCTCGTCAACAGATACTGCCTTGGTTTGTTTGTTCATTTTCAGACTTGTTATTTTTATAGAGGCTTGTTATTTTCATGCAGACAAGATATAAGAGCATAATCAATTGCCATGATTCAAATCAATACACCCTGTTCAGAATCTATCCGGGGCAGATTTTAATGAAATGTAAACCTAAGATGAGCCTGCCATATCAGGCCGTGGGGTGTGGGGTTGCGGCTTTTGGCATCTAGTCCAGAATCCATCTCTCTTTTGTGCATGCATGCACATACATGTGCAGGCAGAAGGTGGCCAGTTGGTTTTCACACTTTAAAATACCAGGAGAAATAAGAGGATGAGACTCTGATGGGACTGGACCGTGTGTTTTGCCTCTGAGCCACAGGTTGCCTACCTGTGATCTAAATGGTTCAGACCAGCCTCCCTGAGCATGGTGCCCTCCAGATGCACAGTGCTGACGAGGACTGGTTGTAGCATGAAACATCTGGTGGCAACAACGGGATCAAACAGACCTTGCTGGCAGGTGCATCCCTCACCACAGTTGCCCAGATTCCCACTGGAGAAGTGCCATGTCTGGAAGGCATGTGAGGACAACTAAGCCCAGGGAAAGTTATTGGGGAAGGTCTTGCAGCTGCCATATGTCCACCACTTCTGAGCTGCAGCCCCCCTTCTCCTGGTGTGGTTGAGACAAGATTCAGAATTGGGACTCCATCCCACACTCTTTTAACCACCCTGTTTTTACTGTTAATATTGCAGTTCGATTTATTAATCGCTTTCTAAGCTGCTGTCTGGGGATGCGGGTGGCGCTGTGGGTTAAACCACAGAGCCTAGGACTTGCCGATCAGAAGGTCGGCGGTTCAAATTCCTGCGACAGGATGAGCTCCCGTTGCTCGGTCCCTGCTCCTGCCAACCTAGCAGTTCGAAAACACGTCAAAGTGCAAGTAGATGAATAGGTACCACTCTGGCGGGAAGGTAAACGGCGTTTCCATGCGCTGCTCTGGTTTGCCAGAAGCGGCTTAGTCCTGCTGGCCACATGACCCGGAAGCTGTATGCCGGCTCCCTCAGCCAGTAAAGCGAGATGAGCGCCGCAACCCCAGAGTTGGCCACGACTGGACCTAATGGTCAGGGGTCCTACCTTTACCTTTAAGCTGCTGTCTCAAGGTGATCCGCACATAAGATCATTAAAAAGAGTTAAAAGAACAACAAATACATTTGAAATCCCAACAGGTGGACATCCGTGGTAGAGAACCATTTACCCAGCTGGTACAGCCTGTTGGAACAAAAGTGTCTTCTGCTGTTTTTAAGAAGGTTTAGATAACGCTTGTCTGTTGTATGCTTGGTTGTAAGTTGTTTTGGGTTGCCGTGGGCAAGATAAAAGTGACTAAATGAATGAATGAATGAAATAACAATAATATATCAACAGGAACTCACCATTCCACAGGACAGGGGCAGCCCCACTAAAAAGTGCTGCTCCAGGTTACTGCAGGGAGAGTTCCTGAGATCTTTGGAACTTGCAGGAGAGACTTTACTGCAGGCTGCAATGATCTCTTGGGTGTATAAGGGATAAGGCAAGTAATCTGGCCCTGAGCTGTATAGGGAGTTATATGTCAGCACTAATACTTTGAACTCAGCCTGGTACTTCTTCAGTTCACAGACACAAGGGAACAGCAGTGGGTAAAGGCCACCAGGAGGCTTGGACTGGGTTCCTTGTTTCCAAACTGTGGAAATCCACGCCAAGGTCATCAAGAGACTCTTCCTCCAGACACAAGGCTGTAGTCTTCTGACTCCCTCCCTCGCCCGGCTTGCTTAAATCAGAAAATATATTCATTTTCTCTTCTCTTTTCTTCTTCTTGTTTTTGCCAGTGAGGGTCAGGATGAGCTGAAATCTCAGTATCTCCTCCTGACCTTTGCAAAATTGCAGTTCATGCCATCCTGACCAGAAGACAGCTGTGATTATGTGAGCAGGCTGTGTCATTAAAGCTAAGAGGAACTGCCACAGTAACCATTTGCCAATTAGTGTCTCAGAATCTGCAGTCAAAATACTGTACTGTGGAACCCGTCTCGGAGCAGTCTCTCTCTCTCTCTCCCCCTGCTCCTTAGCTTCTCCTTCCACCAGGAAACCACCTTGTTGTAACCATAGCAAACCTTGCTTTTAGTAATCTATGGTAGCAATCTTTGGTGGGACACTATAGGCTACGACCGATTAACATGCATCCGAAAGATGTGTGACCACACGCAGTGCCAAACCCAGAAGTGACACAAATTTGTCACTTAACACATCACGAAAAGGGCGGAACAGGTGGGGTGCTCTTATATGAGCTCTGCAGATACAGGTGAAACTCTAAAAATTAGAATACCGTGGAAAAGTTCCTTTATTTCAGTAATTCAACTTAAAAGGTGAAACTAATATATGATATCGACTCATGACATGCAAAGCGAGATGTGCTTCTACTTCTCAGAGGTCCAGTCTTGCTCGATTTGCAATCCTTGTTTTGCTGATTTCCTTGAATATTCTCATTTTCTGAGATTGTTAATTTGAGGTTTTCACCAGCTGTACACCGTGATCAGCGCAATGATAACAAATCAAGGCTTGACATATCTCGCCTTGCATGTCACGAGTCTATCTCATATATTAGTTTCACCTTTGAAGTTGAATTAGTGAAATCAATGAACTTTTCCACGATATTCTAATTTTTCAAGTTGCACCTGTATGTGTGGGGGGCCAGGAATGGAAACCCTGTGCAAAATGGCCGCCATCTGTATAGCAGCAGAACAGCCTGCTTGTCCCTTAGGAGAGGCCTGTTGGTTGCTCTTAGCCATTACAGCTGTGCGTTGCCACCACAGTCGGAGGCAGCAAGTGCTTCTGAATGCCAGTTTCTGGAAACCACAGGAGGGGAGAGTAGCTTCTCATGCTCAGATTCTGCTTGTGGGTTTCCCACAGGCATCTGGTTGGCCACTGTGAGAACAGGATGCTGGACTCGATGGTCCTCGTTTGGCCTGATCCAGCAAATTCTTCTCTTGTTCTTATTTTATTAAAAGTGTGCCCTGGGTAGATTCTGGATAGGGTGGATTGATTTCAATCAGGGCAATTGACTGAGCACTCACATCTTGTCTCTGTGTTAGTTTTGTATCTTGTCAAGTTTGAAAATGAAGAAACAAACCAAGGTAGCGTAAATCAGCAGTTTAATCAGTGAGTGTATCAAAAAGGCTGATTTAATGGCCAAGCCAAATTTCATTTCATTCATTTAAATTTGTATGCCACTTCACTTTTCAGCAAAAAACTTAAGTGGTCTAAAAATCCCTTTACAAAGGAGTCAATACAAGACATATAATACCATCCACATTCAAATCAAGCAATACTACATCTCCTTCTGCCAACCATAGGAATAATTCCACTTTGTGACGTAATTAAATAAATCTCTAAACCATGAATATTAAGCAAAACTAAGAACTACAGAAACAAATCATATGCAAAAGATAAGAAAATATCAAAGTACATCAAGATGAGCTATACAGTGGTATCTCTGGATACGAACGGGATCTGTTCCGGAGCCCCGTTCTCATCTAGAAGCAAACGTAACTAGCGACGGCACGTCTGCGCACACACGCGTCACCTTTCGTCGCTTCTGCGCATGCACGTGACGTCATTTTGAGCGTCTGCGCATGCGCAAGCGGCAAAACCCGGAAGTAACGTGCTCTGTTACTTCCGGGTTGCCGTGGAGCGCAACTCGAATGCGCTCAACCCGAAGCGCATTCAACCTGAGGTGTGACTGTAGTTACAATATATAATGACATAGAATAATAGAATCATAGACATCTCCATAAATATTCCAAAAACATGTACCATTCTCTGTTTGTGGAATGCTCTACCCAGTAAGGCTCGCCTGGCGGCTTCATTATACGCCTTTAGATGCCAGGTGAAAACGTTCCCTTTCAACCATGCCTTGGGCTGATTGACATCCTATATCGTGTCATTTGTTCTTTTTGTTATGTAATTTATGTTTTATCTTGTAATTTTATGCTGTGAACTGCCGGAGATCTTCAGGCGACGGGCAGTGTGCAAATTAAATAAATGAATACAGCTATCTTATTTCATTTATTTATTTAACAAAATGTAGGAAGAAAGCTGTTTACTAAAATATATTACAAAAATAATCTTAAACCCACTTACTGCTTTCCATTGATACTACCTGATATATATATTCTTTAAATGGTGCAAATCTGATAATTAACCATATTAGAGTATTTCTTTACATTATGCCAGAACTTCCTCAGTTGGCGCCGTCCTGGTGTTTTTAGGCTCCCAACACCTTCCACTTTGGTCTTAATGCTAAGCCACAATCCATCATGGTTTGTTGCTCATGCTAAGAGAAGATTGAGGCAGGAACCACCTGCCCATTCGGGTAAGCCATTATTAATTACATGTGATGTGTGAAGGCAGCCATTTTATCCAGCAGAGGCAATGATTCCATTTAGAGATTAACTGTAGGGCTGATTCTGAAAATTTTTAATGTCCAGCATAGGGGAAATGTCTTTTTTTAAAAAAGCTGTTGTCTCTTGTCTCAAGATTTTAGGGTTTGACATTCTTCTGATGAAAAACCTGAAGCCGATATTGATGGAAGTCAATGCTAACCCCAGCATGAGAACTGAACATGAGAAAGAGGTGAGTTTTTAACACTTGATTGGAAGCCGCCCAGAGTGGCTGGGGAAACTCAGCCAGATGGGCGGGGTATAAGTAATAAATTATTATTATAAATTATTATTTCTTTCAGCCTCAGCCGGGCTACTTTAAAGACTTTTTTCTGAAAGGCAGAAGCTGGCTGTGGACTTCAACAGCTCCTGCCTCCCCTCAGGGTGCCACCTCGCTTCCTTCCTCAAAATAATAATAATAATAATAATAATAATAATTTTTATTTCTACCCCGCCCTCCCCAGCCAAGACCGGGAACAGGGCGTCTAACACCAGGTAAAAACAATTGATTAAAATACAACTTAAAAACAAGATTAAGTACAACATTAATTAAGTACTCCTTTCAGTAGAAACTCAAATCAACAACTTTTTGGGGATGAAAACGTCAAATCTTCACCAAGGCCAACTATCCAGACTGGTCCTACATGGGCCAGAAAAAAAGCCAGGGAAGTCAGAAAGGAAAAAGGAAAGAGAGGGTGGGGATCAAGTTGATTCCAAGCCAAAGGCCAGGCGGAACAACTCTGTCTTACAGGCCCCGCGGAAAGAAATCAGATCCCGCAGGGCCCTGGTCTCATGAGACAGAGCGTTCCACCAGGCCGGGGCCAGTGTTGAAAAGGCCCTGGCTCTGGTTGAGGCTAATCTGACTTCCTTAGAGCCCGGAACCTCTAGGGTGTTGTTATTTATGGACCTTAAGGTCCTCCGTGGGGCAGACCGGGAGAGGCGGTCCTGTAAGTATGATAACAATAATAATAATACAATAATAATAAATTTTATTTATACTCCGCCCTCCCCAGCCAGGGCTGGGCTCAAGGCGGCTAATACTGAATATAAATTACAATAAAACGTAATAGAAGGGGGGGGAAACAGTTAATTAAAATACAGCTTAAAATACGGCTAAAAATATAGCCTCTTTTTAGTAGCAGCCCATAAATTAAGACCATAAAGGGAAGAAACATCAGATATTCACCCAAGCCAGCTATCCATGCTGGTCCTACATGGGCCAGCAAAAAAGCCAAGGGAAAATTTATATACCAAATCAATCAATCAATCAATCTTTATTACGGTCCAGAGACCCACAAATTGTTACAAAGCAATGCACAATTCATACAGCCTACCTTCAGGTTAAACAAGCATTTTGTTCAAAAGATAGGGATCACTGGTTCTTGCAATAACCGATAACAACTTTGCCACTGCTAATGTTCTAGCGTTTGTCCAGTCTTCCAATAGGAACCTGACATGGTGAGCCTTTGATTTTCCCAGGAAAGGTACCAGCAAGGGTAATATCAGTTCAGCCCTGGCTTGCTCATATTTTGCACAGTGCAGCACTTTGTTGATTTTAAATATTCCTGCGCTGCCATACAACCAATGGAGCGATTCACCGTAAAACCATGCCATAAAATAAAAAATCTAAACCATTTGCAGGAAGACAGGCAAGAGCAGATTGGAGGCAGCAGCTTTTTAAAATTTTTAAAAGCCCGGAGAATATAAATTCCTCAAACAATAAATATCCATCGTCTATGGCTTTTGCTTCTGTCTTCCTTCCCTATCATTCTTTTTTAAAAAATAAATAAATTGTAACCTCATTGGGACGCTGGTGTGCAGCTATATTGATCAGAATATAGAACATTTGGGGATTTACTACTGTTAATGTTGGGATTCCTGCTAACTTTGTATCATTTTGAAGTGGTTCAAGGTCTGCTGGATAAAATCCCACATGTTAAATGCAAACAGCTCCGTGTGCTGGCTCTGGAAAGCTAGCGATGCTTGCGCGAGATCTCGAGTGGCTCTGCGAGATCCTGCAAGAGTATCGCAGAACTGGGCCTTGTCTCCCCAGCAAGGCAGAGAGCTTGAAATCTCTTTTGGTGCCAGGGAAACCCAGCGTGAAAATAACTTTGGAGCTCACTGCCTTGCTTGCAGAATTTCAGCCAGCCTGCCAGCCTGCCTTCAACAGCATATGGTTGAATTCACACAAGTTAAATGCAATCATATTGTACTGCCTGCCCCAGCCCTCCCACTGCGCTCCTGGCAAGGAAGAAAATGGCCAGAGTGCAGTCTATACAGGCTGTAACCAGCCAGGAAAGTGGTTGAATCGATCTAGTACAATGGATCAGCTACACCCTGGGAAATTATTCACCTATTCCATAAAAGGTTAGATTTTTCTGGGCTCTGCAAAACACCACACCACACACACACACACCATAGCTATCAAGCGTCCCTTATTTGGCGGGACAGTCCCTTATCCCAGCGCCATGTCCCGCTGCTGTCCCTTATTGATGATGACCCTTAAATAAGCTACTGAAGGTAATGGGGCCCTTTCTATGCCCAGCTGTCCTTTGTCAACAACAAATTGTTGCTGTTTTTGTGTTGAATATATGCTAGATGGTAATTTATGGACCTAATAGGTATCTAAAGCCATTTGCACGCAACAAAATATGTATTTTATCAAAGTACCGTATTTTTCGCTCTATAACACGCACCAGACCATAACACGCACGTAGTTTTTAGAGGAGGAAAACAAGAAAAAAATATTCTAAATGAAACAGTGGATGTATGATTTTTGTGGTTCATGCTGTGGCCACAGACATGTGATCTGACAGTGAGTTTGGAGTAGCCCAATGCAAAAATCCTGAGGATCCATGTGGATCCATGGTTTGTAACCACGTTTTTGCACCACTGTGACCCTAGGCAACAGTGGGTGCGTGATTTTTTTGGTGCAGGCTGTAGCCATGGACACGCTATGTTATCTGATGGTGAATTTGGGGTGACCCAGTGCAAAGATCC
>JAXCMG010000252.1:1627801-1659459 GCA_034642415.1 Podarcis siculus
AACCACGTTTTTGCACCATTGCAGCCCCAGGCAACAGTGGGTGCGTGATTTTTTTGGTACAGACTGTAGCCATGGACATGTAATGTGATCTGATGGTGAATTTGGGGTGACCCAATGCAAAAATCCTGAGGATCCATGTGGATCCGTGCTTTGTCACCACATTTTAAATGGGGAGGGAAGGAAAAACACAGAAGGGACAAGAAGCACAAGAGGGGTGTGCGGAGAAGCAGCTGGCTAAGAATGCAGGGGAGGAGTTTAACGGGGTGGGGGGGAGGAAAGGAAGGCAAAAGTTTCCCCCCCCCCAAGCCAGCCCTCTCTCTCTCTCACCCACCTGCATGTTTTTCGGCTGCCTGCGAGTCCCTAGAGCACGGAGAGGAGGAGGTGGTGGGCTGGAGCCTGCACGCAGTGTGACTAGGAAAGACTCGATCCTTTCCTTAACCCTCTGCTTGCCAGGAGGGCAGGGGATTCCCTGCTCTTTGTTGAGTTTGAGCAAACGCAGCAACAGAAGCGGGTGGGCAGTAAGACCCTGAGGCAGAATGCAGGAAAGCAACAGCTTCCGCCTTCCCTCTTCCCTCCGCCCGCCCGCCCGATCTTATTTTTGCCTGATTTTTGCCTATTTTTGTCCCTGCGCTCCGCGAGTCAGCTCCAGGGACCACACATTCGCTCTATAACACGCACAGACATTTCCCCTTACTTTTTAGGAGAAAAAATCTGCGTGTTATAGAGCGAAATTTACGGTAATTGTTGATCCCTTATTTTGGCTGCTAATCCCTTATTTTCGAGGCTGCTGGCCCCTTATTTTCAAATCTGTAAGTTGACACCTATGACACACACACACACACACACAGGAAGTTGAACAGGAGAAATAAGAGACAAGCAGCTTTTGCTCACAGTTGTGCTGAAGCTCCATAAAACTGTATGAACAAAGCATGCCTGTTCCCAGCACGGAAGTAGCCTAAGGATGTCTAATACAGAGCAGTGAGTGCGCCTCGGTTGTGTGTTTGTTTTTGTAGGCTGGGAGCAAAGCAACACTGTAGACCAGGGCTGGGGAAACTTTGGCCCACCAGAAGCTATTGGACTCCAGTTCCCATCAGCCTCAGCCAGTTGCATGGTCAGGGATGGAGGAAGTTGTAGTCCATGAGCATCTGGGAATCCACAGGTTTCCCCATACCCGATATAGGGAGAATTTTGTCATTCATCAGTGTACGCTATTTGAATCCAAGGTTTCCCCGGGAGTCATTGAGTACATCCGAAGCCCTGTTGATGAAGCAGTCAAAGTCTCTGTCATCCGGGACACCCTTCGGTTAGTGGACCCACGCAAGAAAAGGAAGGAAAAGACATTGTAAGTGTGTATTGATTTCATGTCCATTATCAGATTGTATGTCTGTTCTTTGCGGAAGGGAGTTGCTTTCTCATATTAGAGTTCAGTGACCAGGCAGTCAAAATTCTGCATCAGGAGCAGCCGGATTCTGCAACCTGCACAAATGACCTTCTCTGTAACCTTTGCTGCTTTGCATAATATATCCCAGTTCCGATTTTAGCAGGCCTTGCAAACTGACCTTCAAGCATATCTCTGCAATCATAATGGCTAGTAACTTTATTTTTAATGGAAACATGAGATTCATTGGGAGTCTGCAGACACCTCCAATTCTGTTGCCCCCTTCCTCCATGCTAGTGTCCCCTAAGGTGTGACATACATACCATAGCTGTCAACCGTCCCTTATTTGGCGAGAAAGTCCCTTATCCCAACGCAGTGTCCCGCTGCTGTCCCTTATTGATGATGTCCCTTAAATTTCCTGAGTTTCAAAGGAAGCAGCTCCTCTCCCTCCCTCCCTGTCAGGGAGGAGGGAGGCTCCAACTTTGTTGCTTGGCTGCGTTGCTCACCCAATAAGGAGTCTAAGAACAACTGGGGGGTGGAGCTTGCATGTCTTGTGCTGATCAAATTGGCCGCGTTGCCTGGGGACTCGCCTTTGCTCAGCGCTTCCCAGCAGAGAGGTGACGGTGGTTTTCCTTTGCTGGGTTGCTGCATTGTGGGAACCACCGCTTGAGGCTTCGTTTGGCTGCTGGCTGGGCTTTCTGCCTTTGGCTGGGAGGGGCTCAGAAGTTGAACATACCTGTGCTCTGAAAATCCCTTATTTTGGCTGCTGATCCCTTATTTTCGAGGCTGCTGGTCCCTTATTTTCAAATCTGTAATTTGACAGCTGTGATACATACAAAGCTACTATAAGTATTATTGCCGTGAGCTTTACGTGGGGCTTCAATTGGTCTTAAACGCAGCAGCCAGGTTGCTCACTGGTGCAAGGTGGTTTGAGCATATTACACCAATCCTGCCCCAACTGCACTGGCTGACAGTTTTTGGGCCCAATTCAAAGTGCTGGTTTTGACCTATAAAACCGTAAACAGCTCAGGACTGCAGTACCTCAAGGACTACCTTTGTGTGCTTCTTCCATGAGAGGTCCAGAGGGTGGCAACATGAGAAGGGGCCTTTTCCGGGGTGGCTCCATGCTTGTGGAATTTCTCGCCCCAGCGAGGCTTGCCTGGAGCCTTCACTACATACCTTGAGGTGCCAGGAAGAAACAGCTCTATAACCAGGTCTTTGGCCTTTAACTATCTCTGGCTTTTAGGAGTGGGTGGGATGTTTTAAATGCATTTTTTCTCTCTCTGCCTGCCTTGGTCTTGATATATCTACGTGGGGTTGTTTTCACAAGTTGCTTTGGGCAAGATACAGCGACTAACAATGAATAATAATAATAATAGCAGCACCTGCATTTCAGAATGTACCGTTATGCTGTTGCTTGGGAGAAAAGGGATAGGCAAAGGGGATGGTTCCTTCTGCAGCCCTCCATTGAAATGTTTGGCGGAATGAACTCTTATCTGCCACAGCAGCAGCCTTCCTTTGGTCACAATATTGAAATGGCTGCATGGGAGAAGGTATGGAATGTTGCTTTGAAATTCACAGCATGTTATACACCAAAAGAAAATTATTTGAAAAGGATGTACAGGTGGTATTTATCTCCTAGCAGACATGCTAAGATGTATAAATCAAAATCAAATTTGTGCTGGAAATGTAAAGAAAAGGAAGTTAATTTCTACCATATGTGGTGGTCCTGTAAGAGAACAAAAGCTTTCTGAGAAATTGTTTATAATGAATGGAAGAAAGTGTTTAAAATAACTTTTAGTAAAAAACTAGAAACTTTTCTTTTAAGGACAGTGAGTACAGAAACAACAGCAACAAAAACAGCAACAAAAATTGAATTTTTATACCGCCCTATACCCAGAGGTCTCAGGGAGGTTCACAGAACAAAATCAAAACATAAAACCACAAAATATATAATCAACATAAAAACAACAACCCAATAACCCCCCCCCCAAAAAAACCCCACATTTTAAATTCTGAAGAAGCTTAGAAATTTGTTTATGAATGCTACAACCATAGCCCAAATGGTATTTGCCCAGAGATGGAAAGAGGAAGCTACTCCAGCCAAGGAAGAGTGCCTGATTAAATTGATGGATTATACTGAAATGGCAAAATTAACGAGTGCAAAGAAACCAAGAGGAGAGAGAAAATATTAAGGAGTGGAGAATATTTGTGGAATATGTGAAAAACCATGGTATGCAACTAAGTGCATTGGCAGGGTCAACTTAAATCAAGCAGTTAAAAGTATTCTCAAGATTAATTGTAGAATAATTCAGAAATGGATTAAAGTGGAAAATGCATGGTTAAAAATTTAAATAAGAGAAGGAACCATAAAAGTGGAGGAGGGAAATCTGATACGTATTTGTAATGGAAATATGAAATGGTAAGATGTGTATCTGTAAATTCTTGAAAATTGAAAACAAAACTTACATTAAAGGGCTGCAAATGGCCAGCTCTTTAGATGATCTTTTTTTTTTAAAGCATCAGTTTTGCTCCAGAGATTGTTTTGCGGTCCTGCTCCCCTCCTTCTACCCATGATACATTTTCATTATACTCGCTTCAGCTAATATTAGAACCAAGAGTCTTTAGTAATTTGCACTTTCTGTTCTACATATTTTTGACTCTTGAAATCCCGCAGCAACAGATTTGCATACCCATTCAGTTTGGAGGCCTGATGGCAGGCTGGTGAGGAATTGCTCCTCTCATCCTGGCTAAAATGTGTGAAAATTGCGTGTAGACATTACTCCCTTGCTTGGGGCAGGGGGGTGGGGAATGAACTCCGGCAGCCCTTGTGAAATCCTCCGCAATTCAGAGGCGAGCAGACACAAAACAGTCTTGAGTAGAACTCAACAGACCATACAAAGTGAAATGTCATCCTTCCAGAAATAGCTGCCAAGAGAAGCATCTCTCTTTCTGGGTGCCCTGCTAAGACAAATTGGTTGCAGGCCAATTACTGTGTGTATTTCATGCTGGTGCAGCAAAGCCCACCCCAGCTTGCAGCTTGCCCCCCCAGTATCAAACACACGTATGAAGAGCCCTTCTGGATCAAAGTCTAGCGTCTCATCTCCCACCATGCCCAGCCAGATGCCTCTTGGGAAGCCCACAAGCAGGGCATGAGTTCAAGAGCCGCCCCCCTCTGTCCTCCTTAGTGTTAAGGACATAAGCAGAGGCTTGTGGGAAAATGAAAAAACAAATTGGGATATGATTTACAACGAATTGAAAAAACTGTTCAAATATACTTCCCCCCCAACCCCCCCAGAAGCCTTTTTGCTGCGGTTGATAGGAGATGAAATAAGAAAAGCAGATCAGAGATTATTCATGTACGCTACAGCTGCTGCCAGAATCTTAGTAGCCTAAAAATGGAAAACTCAGGAAATGCCAACATTAATGGAGTGGCAGACAAAAATGGTTGAATATGTGGAATTAACAAAACTGACCCACAGAATCTGTAACCAAGGGGAAACAAAGTTCAGAAATGAGTGGAGTAAATTTCCGGAGTATATACGTAATAATTGCAGAAGTTTAAAGGCTGTAGTGGGATTAAAATAAACCTTATGATATGAACAGGATGATGTTAAGAATCTGTGAAAAATGAAAGATTAATATGAAAACCTCTGAAGGGAGCGAGGGAAGTCTGTGCTCGACAGAGCGTTGAGAAAATAAGCGTACATAGGACTGTATAACATTTAGTGTATTTATTTTGTTTTGTTTGTGTTAAAGAAAACTCAATAAAAAGCATTTTTTTAAAAAGGACATAGGCAGAGGCTGCTGGATCAGGCCAGTGGCCCGTCTAGTCCAGCCCCTTGTTCTCTCGGTGGCCAACCAGATGCCTTTTCTGGGAAGTACACAGACATGGCATGAGCCACAGGATTACCCAGCACCCCACCTGTGAGTTCCACAGGTTTACTATGCTCTGCGAGAATAATGATGATGATGATAATATTTTATTTATATCCCTCCCTCCCAACCCGAAGCCGGGCTCAGAGCAGCTAACAACAATAAAAGTAACACAGCATTCTAAAATCTATTCATTCTAAAATCAATTCAGAATCAAATTAATGGCAACCATTGGGCTAGAGTTCTGTGAGGATTACAGAAGGAGGGGGTCAGACTGTGCCTTGGCCAAAGGCCTAGTGGAGCAGCTCTGTCTTGCAGGCCCTGCAAAAAGATGTCAAGTCCCTCAGGGCCCTAGTCTCTTGTGACAGAGCGTTCCACCAGATCGGGGCTACAGCTGAAAAGGCCCTGGCTCTGGTTGAGACCAGTCTAACCACCTTGCGACTTGGGAACTCCAAAGTGTTGTCATTTATGGACATTAAGGTCGTCCATGGGGCATACCAGGAGAGGTGGTCCTGTAGGTACGAGGTACTTCCTTCCTTTTATCTGTGCTGAATCTTCCAGCACTCACTTTCATTGGTGGTCCACGAGTTCCACTGTGGTGAGAGACAGATAAAAGCCACCGTTGCAGGGAAGGTGAGTACAGGTTAGGTCAGAAAGGACAGTCTAGCAAACTTGGAGGTTCCTCTCTCGATCTTCCCCAGGACAAGATGAGTTGCATCTCAACAATTCCAGCAAAAAATCCCTTTGTACTGTTCTTTGACCAAAATCTCCCGCCCTGCCCCTGCCCTCCAACTGATTTTTCTCTTCTGGGGAATAGATACGGTTTTAGATTCTGTTTTCCTTGATCTAATAAAGTCCTGTGGCCTGTGTTGACACGCCACTATCCAGTAGGTGAAGCTATCTGTGTGTAGGTAGATTTGATTTGCCACTAATTGCCTCCTCAATTAAAACAAATGAAGCATCAGAATGAAAGTAAGGATTTTAAAGATACCACCCCTAAAGCTTTTCACAGTCGTGAGAAATTAATGGCTCAGAGAAACATTCTGATGCCCTTTATAGAAGCTGCATATTGTTCCCTAGCGATGTTTATCTTTTACATTGAGTTAATAATGCCCCGCTTTGATCTCCCCCCCCCCCCAATTGCACCATGCATCTCAATTCTGTCTGAAAGTGCTTCCAGATCTGTCAGGAGCTGCAGTGTGATTTATTTTTGGATCACCAATAAGGGATGTAGGAATGAGAACTCGTGCGGAGAAAGTGAATAGGGATCCCCCCCTCCCCCTTGCATAATAGTAGACTCTGGGTTATCCGACTAGCTGAATGTTGGAAGGTGTAGGGAAGGTAAGCTGTGGAATTCAGGATATAGTGATGGGTCACCAACCTGGACAACCGTGTCGTAAACAAAATCTGCCCTTTTTCCCTTATGGGGTACCCAAGAGCCCATATAGAGTCCTTACATAGGTTCCCTATTGGTAGAAGAAAAGAACAGAGGCCAACCAGAGAATATTGAGAAGCAAAGCAGCTAGTAAGCGTGATCTTTATTGATCTGTTGCAACAGGGTGCTCCCCTCACACGCAGGAGAGAGGAGAAGGATCCCAGAACCAAGGTATGCCTGCCCTTATATATACATTTTAAATTCCCTGCCCTGGAGCTCAAGACCACCCCTCCATACATCATACATACACCACAGAAGGGTATAGCCCAAGACCACCACCCCCAGATACATCATACCTACAATCACAGAAAAGGCGGTCTACAACAGAAATCTGAGTGCTTTGTTTACCTCCTGTCTGCCAGGTTACCTGTTTAATGGTCACTTGATTGGATTTCCTGGGGAGCCTGGCCAGTCTTTTGTAATGATAAATACTTAGTTCCTGAGCCGGGTCACAGGCTCACACCTTATTCATATCTTAAATGTGCCCTTAAGATGGGACTTGTGAGAAAAGAGACAATGGGGAGGCTTTTCCATTTTCCTTTGACCTTGCAGAGAAAACATTTGCTCTGTTTGGGAATCAAAATGGTTCCAGGTCGGTCTTCTATGTACGTGCTTGGTTGGTACACTTATGAACATTTAACATATACCTAAGACCTCAAAATTCCTATCCCACACCCCACCATCCCAGGGAAAGATGCAGGATTTTCCCTTCCGAATGAGAAAGCGTCCACTCTCCTGAAAACTCTCTTCCTTCCTGCCAGGTGGGTGAGCGATGGGTGGAGTCGCCAGCTCTGCAGGCGCAGCAAACTACCAAATTAAAACGTTGCAAAAGTAGGATTTAATTGCTGGCGGTTTATTTGGAAGGTGTCTGGTGTGCGCGTACACAGAGGAGAATATGATGCTTCAAGTTAGATTTCTGAGGCTTAAACGGGGGGGGGGAGAGGGGGGCTTTGCTCCCTTTCCTTCCTTCCTTCCTTTTTTTTTTTTTTTTTTTTGCCACCAGGCATTCTGCCTGCCTGCCTGGTGTTTAATTGGAAGCTGCGTGTATCACTTTTGCCTGCATACGCTCCAAACGGCTTTTGAAGTGCCTTCCCCCGTCTTCCCAGGCTCTTTCCCTTCAGCACTAATGATTCTGCTTCCCTGTCGCGTCAAAAGGAAATATTTGAGTCTTGCTTTATTAGCGCTAATTAGCCCAGAGAAAAATGGGGAAGAGGCTTTTTCTTCTTCTTTACGAATAATAATAAGAGTAGCTTCTTTGGCCACCCATTTCTGTCACTAAAAAATGTTGCACTTCCCTTTTTTTTATTCCACAAGACTTGTGATGAGCGTTTGGAAGTTCCTTGAGTAAATTTGGAGGCAGTGGGGAGACAAATATCAAGGTTGTGGAGCCAAATGGAATCTCCTTGTAGCTTCCCTCTGGGCAGAAGAAAGTGTTCCTCCTCCTCCTCCTCCTCTCACAATGCTAGATCTGAAGCTGAATATTGGAAGATTCAGGACAGAAGGCAGAAAGTCCTTCTTTGTGCATGCATAGTTAAACTGTGGAACTCACTTCCACAGGAGGCAGTGATAGCTGCAGCCTCCCCTCATCCACTGCCCTGTCCTGGTCCTGGTTCACTTTGATATTGGGTCTATGCCTCAGATAGCTTTTAAAGAATTGTTTAATAAATAATAATAATAAAACTTTATTTATATCCCGCCCTCCCCAGCCAAAGCCGGGCTCAGAGCGGCGAACAACAATAAAAGCAACACAGTTCACATAAAATCACAGTCAATCAATTGAATTGCATTCTAAAATCAATTCATTCTAAAATCAATTCAAAATCAAATTAATGGCAACCATTGCACAATAGTTCTTTTTTTCTTTTTTCTTAAAGATTTTATTGACTTACAAAAGTGTTTGCAATGACTCTCATATTCCCCCCCCCCGTAACATTTTAACTGTTATGTACTGAAGTTCTCACCCTGGGCCAGCAGGGGGATACTGTAGATAGTTTTCACTCAGGCCCGCATATGCAAATAAGGAATTGAAAGTGAAGTTCAGTGATTGGATAATTACAGAAAGTTGTTACTGTTGCTTTGTAGTTGAGCTCTATATAAGCAACCCGGCTAAACCCTTCAGTTCAGTTCTGTTCTGGCCTGTGAATAAACAAGAGCTGTTTGAAGAATCGCTGTGTCATCTGATATGTTCACCCACAACTTAACATTTACAAATCACTTTCATTTGTTGAGACATTAGGAAGAAAAGGGGGAAAAAGGTGGAGGGGGGGCTAGAGTTCTTTGGGGATTACTAAAGGAGGGGGTCAGACTGTGCCTTGGCCAAAGGCCTGGTGGAACAGCTCTGTCTTGCAGGCCCTGCGGAAAGACGTGGTTTATCAATGCCTACCAGCTATGAAGGTGAATTAGAACCTCCATTGTCAGAAGCAATCTACCTCTAAGTAGCAATTGCTTGGAGGCAAAGAGCGATGGTGGCTCTTGCCGGCATGTACCTGCTTGGTGTAGCTGGCTCATTGCCGTTGGAAATCAGATGCTGGATTAGACAAGCACTGGGTTTCCTTTGGCAAGGCTCTTCCTTGGCCTCAACAGAGGAATATCTTGGAATCAGAATTTGTGCTGGGAATGTAGCCTTGTTCCATTTGCCTCTGGAGCCTGTTTGATTAGAAAAGTATTCTGTGTAGAGGGGGAGAAGCCCCCGCCTCCATGTCTCCTCCTGCAAATCCCGCCCTCCCCTGCAAATTCTGCCTTCATCTCTTTTCACAGCAAGAAACGCTCAAAGGAGGAAGAATAAATGAGGAGTGGATGTTTCTTCTGCATTAAGGGGAGGCTTCCTCTCCCCGCCCCCCACCCCATTTACACAGTTAAGGCGATAATGCTGTCCCTGCCTCTTACATTTCAAGCATAATTTATTCCTTAGTTCTTAGCCTTGGATATGCAGAAACATTTTGCAGTTAATGAACCGTATTACCTCGGGGCTCCCAGTGCCGTGATCAGGCTGGCTCTCCCTGGCTCCACTCCCCAAAACTGGTGTTGCTGTTTTCTCTGCCGCAGAATATAGTTTGATCAGAATAAAGGCTGGCAGAGCAGCCCACACCACCATACTGGCACTTCCTTCACTACAGGGGGTTGGACTAGATAACCCCTGGGGTTCCTTCCAAGTCCGTAATTCTGTGGTTCCCACTTTTCTGGCAGGATGATTTAATCCAGCCCTTGCCAGCCCAGTGCCCCCCTCCAGCTGTTTCAGGCTACAGCTTCTGTCAGCTACAGCATCTTGCAGTCGTCCGGGTAGCACTGCACACCACCTCTCTTTCAGCAGAGAGTTCTTGTCCCTTCATTCTCAGATAAAGCACTCAGAATTTGCCTCCATCAATTTTATCTGTTGCGGATGCAGAACAGCTTTTCTCCCGTAAGACTAGAGCTTGTAAGCTTCCCATGAATCTGAGTGTTGGTAGATTCAGGACAGAGAAAGGAAATCAGGGCATCATTAAACTGCAGGTCTTGCTCCCATGGGAGGCAATGATGGCTGCCAAGAAGGATAGCTTTAAGGAGGATTGGACTATGGCTTGCGGGTGGCGCTGTGGGTTAAACCACAGAGCCTAGGACTTGCTGATCAGAAGGTCAGCGGTTCGAATCCCCGCGACGGGGTGAGCTCCCGTTGCTCAGTCCCAGCTCCTGCCAACCTAGCAGTTCGAAAGCATGTCAAAGTACAAGTAGATAAATAGGTACCATTCCAGCGGGAAGGTAAATGGCGTTTCCGTGCGCTGCTCTGGTTCGCCAAAAGCGGCTTAGTCATGCTGGCCACATGACCCGGAAGCTGTATGCCGGCTCCCTCGGCCAGTAAAGCGAGATGAGCGCCCCAACCTCAGAGTCATCCGCAACTGGACCTAATGGTCAGGGGTCCCTTTACCTTTACTAGCTGTAATGGCTGTGCTCTTCCTTCACAGTTTGAGGCAGCCATGCTTCTGAATACCAGTTGCTGGAAAACAGCTTGATTGGAGGTTTTTAAGCAGAGGTTGGATGAGCATATTTGAGGCGGAATCCTTTAGCTGTGATTCCAACATTGCAGCAGGTTAGACCAGATGTTTATTAGGATTATGATTGTGATGATGATTAAATTTTATTTATACCCCACCCTCCCCAGCCAAGACCGGGCTCAGGGCAGCTAACACCAGGTATAAAAACAATTGATTGAAATAAAACTTAAAAACAAGATTAAAATACAACATTAAAATGCAGCCTCATTTCAGTAGGAACTCAAACCAAAAACTTTTTGGGGGATGAAAATGTCGTCTTCACCAAGGCCAGCTATCCAGACTGGTCCTACATGGGCCAGAAAAAAGCCAGAGAAGTCCCCAGATAGGAGTTGCATCACAGAAGGAGAAAGGAAAAAGGAAAGAGGGGGAGGGGATCAAGTTGATTCCAAGCCAAAGGCCAGGCAGAACAACTCTGTCTTATAGGCCCTGCAGAAAGAAACCAGATCCCGCAGGGCCCTGGTCTCATGAGGCAGAGCGTTCCACCAGGCCGGGGCCAGTGTTGAAAAGGCCCTGGCTGTGGTTGAGGCTAATCTAACTTCCTTAGGGCCCGGGACCTCTAGGGTGTTGCTATTGATGATGATGGTGATGAAGATGAAGATTAAATTTGTATGCCACCCTTCATCTGAAGATCACAGGCTGGTTCACAACATAATACAAAAAGAAAACACAGAATACATAGCATGGCAGCTCCTGAGCCTTTGAACCCTTTTGTGCTTGCCACACTGATCTCAGCATAACGGAAAACACCCCCCAGGCTTGAGTTCTTCCTTCTTAAGTGAGAGTCAGGACAACAATGACTTTCCCATCGCCTGAGTGGCATCACTCACTGTTCCCCTGCATGACAAGCATCCTTCAGGTGTGAATATAGCAACCTCTCCAGTTTTTCATTACCTCCACTTTGCAAGCGGCTTTAAACGCCCCAAGAAATACCATCATCAGAGGCAGCTGTCGAGCCTGCCTGGAGATTAGAGTGAGACCCTCTTCCATTAAGTATAAATTAACTTAATCACCAGGTATGGGAGATAAAGCAGCGTAAGCATGCATTCCCCAAAGCGTTTGTCAAAATTAAAATTCTATTTTAAAAACTCTGTTTGTCTTTTAAACAACTTGGTCTTTTCTCCCCTGCAACCCGATCAAATAATAGATTATATATGGCTGCATTTTATTTTTATTTTTGCAGAATTGGAGTGGTGGGAATCTGGATGCATCTGGAGCAATAAAGTGCAGGGATTACTTTATTTCGTAAAATCTCTGCACTGCTTGATGTACACAAAAAAAGTATACAGTGTACAGTCAATAGGCAGGGAGTTCCAAAGTGCATGCGCTGCCACACTGAAAGATTTGAGTTGTTACAAATGTGGAGTGGGTTTTATGTGGCACCTGTAACAGTGCAAGTTCTGCCAATCACAGTGGTCAAATTCCTCTTCCTCAGACTCACCCTTGAAAGCTTGGATGACCCCCAGGGTCCTGATGCAGCTTGCTGGGTTCCCTCCCCAGGTGCACCATTGGGCATCTCCTAGAACTCCCCCAGACCCTCATCCTGATCAGACCAGCCCCTCCAAACACTTTCTTGGGACTCATGATTCTCTTGGCAAGAGGGTGGCGGAAGAAGTAACTTGCCCACAGTTCTTGGTGGAAGAGAAGCTCTGTGCTGTGTTCACGGAATGGGAACAGACCAAGGTCTGGAAGGACAAATGAAGAAAAAATATGAATTTGTCTGAGTTAATTAAATGATATTTTATATAGCCCAGGAGTTCTGTGAAAGTCTATTAAAATTCTCCTTTGAGCTAGTTCCTGATGTTAGCAATTGCATTAGGATGCAAACATGATATCTCTGCTAGCTTGCTAAATGGCGCTCTCTTTATTCCTGAGTACTTATGCTTCCTGGTAGAAAAGGCAGTCTCGTTTTTTAACCGGACTTGTGAGGGAGCTAGAAAAAGGTGTACATAAGTCATGAAAGGTAGGGGTTAGGGTTGTTTTTAAGAGGCCAGCTACAAATTCTTTTTTAAGGCTTCATAGCTGTTAAAACATGTTACAAATGGAGCAAAACAGCACTCAGCTGGAGAGTGCCACCTGCAAGATGGTAGTGAGTTGTGTCTGGCCCACAATGCATGTCCCAGGGTATGAACTGGTGTCCACAGTAGTCCAAAGTGTAGAAAAGAATAAGTAACTTGATGAAGGAATTGAGTGAATGCACATCCAGTTTTTAGATGACACTGAACTCGGAGGGGTAGCTAGTGCTGCAGAAGACAGAATCGGGATTCAGAATAACCTTATAACACATTGGAGAACTGGGCCCAAACTAACAAAATGAATTTCAATAGGGACAAACGTAAGGTTCTGCCCTTAGGCAGGAAGAACCAGATGCACTAATAATAAGATGGGGACACCTGGCTTACTAGCAGTATATAAGAAAAGGATCTAGGGGGCTTAGTGGATCACAGACTTCATAACAGTGTGGTGGCAGCAGCAAAAAAAGGTAATTCTATTCTAGGTTGCACCAACAGAAGTATTAGTGTCCAGATCAATAGGGAAAAAAACAGCAGCGCACTATTCTGCCTTTGTCAGACCACACCTGGAATACTGTGTCTAATTCTGGGCACCACAATTTAGGAAGGATGTTGACAAGCTGGAACATGTTCAGAGGAGGGTAACCAAGTTGATCTGGGGTCTGGAAACCAGGCCTTATGGGGAACGGTTGAAGGATCTGGCATTGGTCTGTCTTGAGAGACAATGGAGTGTGCCTCTGGGGGTGAAGTCAAACCATTGCTTTAGCAGTACCAAAGTTACCTTCCCAGGGCACAAGCCTGGGCAGTGTGTCTGGAGGTCCTGGACAGCCCAGGTGACAAGACCCCCTCTCGACCTCCCTGATGGGAGGAAAGCAGGGCCATATGCTTAGCATCGGCTTGGCTGCAGGAGTTGCCAGAAGGAAGCATACAAGGTGCTACCCAACCATCTTAAGGACTCCACTCTGGATTTGTGTAGGCTTTACTCGTGAGCCTTTTCTTCTGAAGATATCCCGCAAGGCAGGAGAGGTTTAGGGTCAGAGTTTTCCTGCTCCCAGATAAGGCTGCCTTCCCAGATGGACAAGTACCATCTCTTTTGGACTACAGCTCCCATTATCCATGGGCATTGGCCTGGGGATGATGGGAACCATACTCCAAAACAAATGGAGGCCACCAGGTTGCAGAAGCCTGCCCTATAGGCTGACAGTGGGCAGGTAAGCCAATCTACAGAGCCTGTGTATGAAGGTGCTCCACAGGGTCACTTGCTTTGCAAAAAGCCTCACTTTCATGTAGTGCATAGTTAAACTATGGACCTCCCGCCTGCAGGAGGCAGTGATGGCCACTAGCTTGGATAGCTTTAAAAGAGGATTGGACAAATTTGTGGAGGAGGATAAGGCTATCAATGGCTACATTCGGAAGCAGCAAAGCCAAATGAGTGGAGCTGGCTCTTGTGCTCATGTTCTGCTTGCCGGTTTCCCATGGGGGCATCCGACTGGCCACTTTGAGAACAGGATGCTGGCCCAGAGGGGCCCTTCGCCCAATCCAGAAGGCTCCTCTTGTATTATTAACTTGGCTGCTGGCGTCTGCAGGCAGCACTGGGAATTGTCCCATGTCTGAAATTCTGGAGAGTCAGTACTGAGCAAGGTGGACCCATGATCTGACTATGTATAAGACACCTAACCTAAAAAAGGTAAAGGTACCCCTGACCGTTAGGTCCAGTCGTGGACAACTCTGGGGTTGCGGTGCTCATCTCGCTTTACTGGTCAAGGAAGCCGGCATTTGTCTGCAGACAGCTTCCGGGTCACGTGTCCAGCATGACTAAGCCACTTCTGGCGAACCAGAGCAGCGCACAGAAACGCTGTTTACCTTCCTGCCGGAGCGGTACCTATTTATCTACTTGCACTTTGACGTGGTTTCGAACTGCTAGGTTGGCAGGAGCAGGGACTGAACAACGGGAGCTCACCCTGTCGCGGGGATTCGAACCGCCAACCTTCTGATCGGCAAGCCCTAGGCTCTGTGGTTTAGACCAGTGCTCACCCGAGTCCGTAGACACCTAACCTAGGTTGCCATTAATCTGAGGGGAAGTGACAATAGTCTGGTTTAAGAACCATTTTCTCTGATATGAAATATCCTAAGTGTGCTCTGCATATATGTGAGCCTGCCTCATAACAGCAGCTTGAGCCTCTGTTTGGCTTTGAACTTGACGGTTGCCGTTTGGGCATCTACCCGAGCCCCCCCCCCCCCCCCCCAAATCTCAAAGCCTTTAATTAGCAGTTGGAAATGTAGCTGAGGGACCGAGAAAGGGGGTGGAGGAGGAAATGCATTAGCATAAAGATTAAGGCCACTGAGACTGAAGAGGATATTGTGCAGACATGGAGTGGGGGGGACATTAATAAATTAGTAATCATGTATAAAAGATAAGCAGTCTTTGGGATTTTCATAAGCTTTGTTCAAATTGATATTCCTCCCTCTCCCCACTCCAACCTTCCTTTCCCTTCCTCTAAAAGTCATTAATATTTTCTCTGCTGGTGATCCCTTCTGAAGGGAGATCTGTCACAAGCTGCAAAATTAGAGAAATGAATGTATTGGGGTCAGACATTAGTATGTAAACGAAGTGCTGCTTTTTATTCCGTGTGTCACTGCAAGCCCTTCCGTGTGGTTTGACCTTTTGCTCGCTTAATCTGACTCCGCTGTGCCAGTCAGGCAATTTAATTCTATGGAGCAGACACACCCTCTCTCCCTGGCCCCCTCTCCCCACTTCCAGGCAGGTCTGCTCCAGAGGACGTGCCCTCAGTTGATCTGCCAGAGCAAAGAGCCACCACTGATTCTCAGCAGAAGCCCCCAGAGCACGATAAGGACATAAGAAGAACCTCTCGGATCAGGCCATGGGCCCATCAGCTCCAGCTGTCACGGTCCGGTTCACGGGTGATCAAAGTCCCGGCTGGGGACGCCAGGACCGGGGGCAAGATGGCGGGGTGGGAGCAGGAAGGGGAGTCCAGAAGCCAGGAGTCAGGAAGCCAAGGGTCTGAGAGCTGGAAGTCAAGAAGCCAAGGGTCCGAGGGTCAAGAAGCAAGGAGTCACAAAGTCAGGGGTCCAAGGATCAAGAAGCAAGGAGTCATGAAATCAAGGGTCCGAGGATCAAGAAGCAAGGAGTCACGAAGTCAGGGGTCCGAGGATCAAGAAGCAAGGAGTCAAGGAGTCAAGGAGTCAAACGCAGCAAGGCAGGGAACGTGTTGCTGTGGCAAAGAGCCGAAGGGAAATGCTGACCTTATATCCCTTCCCAGCTCTTGCCACCAGGTGCTGTGAGTTACCAATTGGCCTCACCTGTGTGGCCACACCTTGGCTCTCCAGAACAAACTTAGGAAGGCCCCAGACCTGCAAAGTCCTATTGGTCACAGGGCCTGGCTCCTGCATGCACACCTGACACCAGCATCCTGTTCCTACAGTGGCCAACCACAGATGCACCAGTGGAAAACCCATAAGCAGGAGCAGAGCACAAGAGCACGGTCTCCTCCTGTGGTTTCCAACAACTGATATTCAGAAGGATTGTAGCTAGTAGCCCTCTCCTCCTCCATGAATTTGCCTAGTCCTCTTTCAAAGCCATCCAAATTGGTGGACATCCCTGCCTGCTGTGAGAGGAAGTTCCACAGTTTAACCACATGCTGCATGAAAAAGGATTTTCTTTGGTCTGCCCTGTGTCTTCCAACATTCGACTTCATTGGATGACGACAAGTTCTAGCGTTGTGATAGAGGGAGAAAGTCCTTCCCCTCTACCTTCTCCATGCCATGCATATATTTTTTTAATAAACTTCTGTAATGTTGCCTCTTGCTTGCCTTCTCTCTCAGCTAAGAAGCCCTCGTGGGGCTCCATCCCCTTTTTGGTCTCCCAGCTCTACAGCATCTTTTGTGAGATGAGTGTACAGAGTATTCCAAATGCAGCCACACCATAGACTGGTATATTGGCAGTTTTATTATTTTCAGTTCCTTTCCTAATGGTTCCCAGCATGGAATTTGCATTGAACTGCATTTGCTAGTTTACTCCCTGCTCACTCAGTTTGGAGAGAGGTTTTCAGCTGGAACTCCCAAAAGCAGCATATGGTAAAAAATGAGTGTTCAGCAGACACAGCAAAATAGTATCAGGAAACAATAATAATAGACCCCAAAGATCACCCATTCCAACCCCCTGAAATGCACTATTTACAGCTCAAAATTTCCCAGCAGATGGCCGTCCAACCTCTGCTTAAAAACCTCCACGGAAGGAGAGCCCAACACCTTCTGAGGTTGTCCATCCTGCTGTCTTAACAGCTCTTGCCCTCATAAAGTTCTTCCTAAAAACTCTGGCCTCTTGCTATGGATTGTCTCCTCAGTGTGGATGTTTAACTTAACTCAGAATCAGGTCTCCCTCAGTCAAATCCTATCCTACTCCCTATCTCTCAACCTGAAGCCTGTCTAACATCTCAAATGAAGCCCTCTCTCTTAACCTTTTGTTATTGTTGTTTAGTCGTTTAGTCATGTCCGACTCTTGGTGACCCCCTGGACCGGAGCATGCCAGGCACTCCTGTCTTCCACTGCCTCCCGCAGTTTGGTCAAACTCATGCTGGTAGCTTCAAGAACACTGTCCAACCATCTCGCCCTCTGTCGTTCCCTTGTCCTTGTGCCCTCCATCTTTCCCAACATCAGGGTCTTTTCCAGGGAGTCTTCTCTTCTCATGAGGTAGCCAAAGTCTTGGAGCCTCAGCTTCAGGATCTGTCCTTCCAGTGAGCACTCAGGGCTGATTTCCTTCAGAATAGAGAGGTTTGATCTTCTTGCAGTCCATGGGACTCTCAAGAGTCTCCTTCAGCACCATAATTCAAAAGCATCAATTCTTCAGTGATCAGCCTTCTTGATGGTCCAGTTCTCACCTGAACCTTAGCCCTATCTAACTCTCTCTGTCAGAACCGGCTCCTTTTATTCTCCCTCCCAAAGTGCTGCTCCTCCCCCTTCTGTGGTTGGCTGGCTTTGTAGCCAATCAAAGAGAGGTTCCAGCCCTCTGGTGGAATTTTAAGGGGAGGCTCTAGCTCATGGGTAGGCAACCTAAGGTCCGGGGGCCGGATCCGGCCCAATCACCTTCTAAATCTGGCCTGCAGACGGTCTGGGAATCAGCGTGTTTTTACATGAGTAGAATCTGTGGTTTTATTTAAAATGCATTTCTGGGTTATTTGTGGGGCATAGGAATTCGTTCATTTCCCCCCCAAAATAAAGTGTCCCCCCCCCAAGGTCAGAGGGACAGTGGACCAGCCCCCTGCTGAAAAAGTTTGCTGACCCCTGCAGTCTAGCTCCGCTGTCTGTCACACCCAGCCTTGCATGAAATGGCACCCAGATGTGTTCACCCCTTGTTCTCCTTGGCTGTCCCAGTCTCAACTGCATAAATACTAAATAATTCCACTATGGGGGAAAAATTAAATAAAAACAGCACCACGGTATATGATGCCTCCAGCAGAAACAGAAAATGTACAAAGCAAAAAAATAAAAAAAATGTTGTGATGAGAGTCGTAATAGGCTGACTGAAGTCTCTTGCAAAACTTTAGAACATGCTGGAGTATTCAAAAGGAATATCACTGCCTTGTTAATTTTATTCAGTGTACAGTTCTATAGGTGCACGTATTTTCAAGCCATGTGTTGCTGTACCTGTATCCTACTACCCCTCTCTTCCCTGTCCAATATCGGTTTGCTGGCACCTGAGGGCAGGGGGCTGTCAATATATTTTTGAGGAGGGTCTTTCTTTCATGTACTTTGGTGCTTTATTTATGGTTTAAAATAAAGCAATATTTGCCAATATATATCTTGCTTTATTTTAAACCATAAAGCGCCTGAGGCACCATAAATGACAGACGGACTACGAGAAAAAGACAACAGTGACTTTGAAAAAGAATGGGAGCCATTTATATTATATCTGCAGAAACAAACAAAGTCTATAGACTTGATGGCAGGATTTAAATAAACATTCACATCATTAGTATTAGAAAATATGTAGAAGATAGAGAAATAATATGGTGTACTTATTTTCATTTTTATGTTTTTAGGTTAGATGTTATTGTATAGGTATGGTGTTTTTTTTAAAAAAAAATTATTAACAGGCCAATCAAATCACATTAATTCCAAATTACATTAGTTCCAAATTATACAGCCAAATTTTTAACATTTTGTTGGGGGTACCCATACTTCGAGCTCCGAAAGGGATCCAAACATCACTCTTGCTGCTGCTTTAATTACACAGTTCTGTCCAGTTCTGTCCAGATAGTCTCTTTGTTATTTTCCTCATCTTCTTGTTGTTATCATATATTCCTTTCTTTGTGATCTCTGATAATCTTCACAAGCGGTTGAAAACAAACATATCTATTGTATAGGTATGTTATTAGTATCTTTTCTTTTAGAAGGTAGCAAGGTGGGCGAAAGGAGAAACAAACCAGAAGCGGAAGTTGGGGGAAGCCTAGGAGGGGAGGGAAGAAAGAATGAATAGAAAATGTTATGGATATGGGATGTATGTAATGAATGAAAAAGAAAACTGAATAAAAATTTAATTAAAAAAATAAAAAATAAAATAAAGCAATATAATGTAATTATAGGTAACATAATCATCATGTAGGGTAAGACCAACAATGGCTGGTCCCAGGGAAGCTGGTGGAGGGGGCCTTGCTGTCTCTGCAATCTCCCTGAAGCCTATCACTCTGATAGAATTGCGGATTTGGAAGGGGACCATGAGGGTCATCTAGTCCAACCCCCTGCTATGTAGGAATATTTTGCCCAGTGTGGGGCTCGAACCCACGACTCTAAGATTAAGAATCTCATACTCGGCTGACTGAGCTATCCTAGCTTGAATGTTTTACTGCTGAAGAGCTAAGCCTCCAAATTTCACTTTTAAGTAAACTCCACAGTACTGTAAAAGCTCTATGAACATCAATAGCACTGGTTAAACGACAATGTCTGGGTCAAAAGGAAATTAGGAGATTGGTTTTTTCTGTCTCAGAGCCACACTGAACAGGTGTTTTTTTTTTAATGAGAGTTATGTTGGTACCTGGGACCCCTTGGGAAGAATGTCACCAACATGACTCAGTGGCTCCCTAAATGCCACAAGATCGAGGAGGAAATGTAACAGGACTTTTCAGGTGGGATCTATTTTACCTAACAGCTGAGGAAAGGGGGGGTCCACATGTGTAGTTTTTAAGCAGAGAATTTAAACATACCCCCCCTTTAAGAATTGTGAACATCCCAATTAAAATCTGGCTTTATGGATTTGCGTGGGCGTCCAGGCCTGACCTCCTTGGTTATGCAGGCTTCGTGTAATGCGCTGCGTCCAGAAAACACCTGAAGTGATGCAGCGAGTGGCCCTGCGCTTGCCAAAGCGAATTGGCTCAGGCTCCCTCCCTGGTTCAGCCTCAGCACCTGAATAGTCAGGCAGCTGTGAGATGGAACAAAAAATCCCCCCCCCCCAAAGTGAAATACAAGTGCCCTGCTCACGACAAACACACGAGGCATTTGGGAGGAAGGAAGAAGTGAACATTGTGGCCCCATCTTGGTTGCTTCGAGGCTGGACTGCTGCAATGCGCTCTATGTGGGACTTCCCTTTATCAGGGGGCTTCAGTTAGGGCAGAATGCTGCAGGAGCGAGGCCTTGTCAGCATTTAACACGTGTGCCTAGAGATCTGCACTGGCTGCCCATTTGCTACTGGGTCAGGTTTAAGCTGTTGCCATTATTATTAATATTATTACAGCTACGGCAGTTTATTACCCAGCCTTCACCCAAGGCAAGTGACAACAATTAATTAATAACAGCTTTAAACAACTTAAAATCACAGAAATATTAGTATATAAAGACCTTAACAACTTGGGACCAGTTTACTTACGAGATCGCCTTACCTCACAGGCACCCGCTTGACCGCTGCCATCTGCAGGAATGGCACTATTACAGGTGCCAAAGAATGCTCGATCTGCATTTGTAAGAAATCCACATTTTATTATCTTGGTGCCATCGCCCTTTGGAACTCCCTGCCTATTGATATCAAGCAGACGCCTTCACTGTACTCTTTCTGGTACCTACTTAAAGTGTTTTTGTTTAGGCAAGCCTATTCAGACAGGTAGAGTGTTTATGTGTGTTTTAATATGTTTTCAGCTTATCATTGATTTTAATTATTTGACATTTTAAATAGCTGTTTTTACTGATTTTATTTATATTTTTATTGTTTTCTTCTTTTTTTGTAAACTGCTTTGAGGGTTTTATTTTGGGTGGGGAGTTGCCATCTACTAGTATATAAATTTTAGGGAAAAGCTAAATAAAATCGCTACCTGCCTTATGGTTGGTGCTGCAAATGAAGACCTCTCCCCTTCCCTAGTCTGCTGACATGACATTTCCTTCCCTTTTGTATATATTCAGTGAGGAGGGGCCTATTCCATAAAGCAGCAGTACCCAGCTGTGGTTCCCTCCAGATGTTTGTTGCACTCTTAACTTCCATCCCCCCTAGCCTCCCTAGTCAAGGATGGCAGACACTTGCATACCTCCACATGTGGTGGGAGTACCCCAAAATGCAACTATTCTGGACAACAGCCATACAAGAAATATGTAAAATAACTAAGCAAGTATTAGACATCACCCCAGAATTGGCCCTACTAAACATCTTCCAAGACAACAATGCCCACTTACACCACAAAGAACTCATAACCCACCTACGTTCAGCAGCCAGAAACACCATAACCAGACACTGGAGAGACCTGTCAGGAGTAAGCATGGACCAATGGTACCAAATAGTATGGGAAGCAGCCCTACTAGAAAAATTAACCAATAAACTGAAACTGACACGGGGACAAACAGAAGAAGTCGCCTTCACCCCGGTATGGCTCCCCTTTATCACATACACAGCCCAACAAGACAATGACAAAAATCCACCAACAGCATACATATCAATATGGCTAACCTGATCCAAAACACCCACCCCAATCACACACGAAAACAAAGATCACCAAAGCCAGTCACAAACAAACAACCACACCCTAGGCCAACCCCAATCTCTCTCACCACCAAAAGAACACAAGTGAACAGCAGAGAACCGGCACGAGTAACGCTGACACCAAACCTTACATACATTAAGCAAAATAGAAACATCGCCACCCGACCCCACCCATCTTCCCCCCCTCCACCCCTTTTCTTCCTAATGTCTCAACAAATGAAACTGATTTGTAAAAATGTTACATGGACAAAATACGAGAGACATTACACATACTTCTGTAAAACAAGAAAATCTTTAATTTTTTTTAAAAAAGGATGGCAGACACTGTAATACAGCTAATTCTGGAGAGTATTGTGTTAGTTTCCATAAAGCATTATCAAAATATTTATAAACACTGGCCAGGCTTGTACCCCAGAGACATCACTTCAGTGCTGCTAATGCAGCGATTTGACATCACCTCTGGATGATTCTATTGTCGCTCGAGACAGACGGATGCCAGCAACAAAAGTATAATGGTAGTTGTGCTTATTTATTTTCCCCAACATCAATTGTTTGGAAACCCTTTAGGTATCAAGCAGCTAATAAATTTAATAAACAAATGACTAAATAAAAACATGGAAAGCAGATGCTCTGCCATTTGAGCTACAACCTTCCCGGTGCTCCATTGACTGGGCCTGCATTTGTGCAGGCCTACACTGGCGTAAGCTAAACAGCAGGAATCTTGACCACAAACATGCCACAGAGAGTTGGAAGGCCTGATAGATGATCTCAGGTGTGTTTTTATTTTCAAGGGCCTTAGCAATGGCTGAACTGAAGGTTTCCTGCCGCCGCCGCCACCCTTTTTCTATTGCACGAAATGCTTTCTGCTAAAGCCTGAGCAAATGTTTGCACCCAGTTTCTCTCCTAAGCTCTTGAAAATGAGTTTTTTACGGTACTGAACGCCGGCAAGGGTGTTAATGGATGGATATGGTCACTTCTCGGATGGGATCATGGCAGTGGCAGCCGCGAGATGGGAAGCAATGAAGATGCATTGATGCAATCTTTGTCTTTCTGTTTGGCCTGCAGGGCTGAGGCTTCAGAGGCTGAATGGGAAAGGGAGAATGATTTGCTTGAGGAAGGGCCGGTGGAAAACCCAGAGCTGGGTGACAGCAAGACCTCAGAAGCCAAGTTCCCTTCCATTTGCCTGAGGGAGGTGTATCCGAAGTACGCAAAGGAATTTGACTATCTGCGGCTGGTCGACCGGATTGCAGCTTTGTTCATCCGTTTCCTGGGCGTGAAGGGGACAACAAAATTGGGACCCACAGGCTTCCGGATGTTTATAAGGTGAGGGGCATCTTCCAGAATAATTTTCCAAAGGTAACTCAGTGTTTGAAACGCCTGGATGTGGTTCCCCTTAAGATCAGAGATAATTGTAGAGTTGGAAGGTACCCTCAGGGGTAATCTAGTCCAGCCCCCTGCAGTGCAGGAATCTCACCTGAAGAATCCTTGATTGATGGCTGCCCAGACACTGTTCAAAAGCCTCCAAGGGAGGAGAGCCCACCCCTATTCCAAGGGGGTCCGTTCCACAGTCAAACAGCTCCTTCTGTCAGGAAGTCCTTCCTGATGTTTAGCAGGAATCTTGCGGTTTGAATCTGTCATAAATAACATGGTCCACTAAGAACAGATTGAATGGCTGGCCAGCCACCAAGACTTGCACCCTGTTCCCACTGGACCAACCCAATCATGATCAGTTAAATGAAAGCACTTCCTTACGTAGCACATGGAACTCACTCCTGCAGAAGGCAGCAATGGCTGCTGACCTAGGTGACTTTAAAATAGGGTTACCAGACGTCCCCGATTTCCCCCGGATTTGCAAATCTGTTCCTTGGAAACGTGGCAGCGGCAGCCTCAGCAGCCCGGAGCCAGCCTGGTAGCGCAGTTGGCTCTGGCTGGCTTCAGGAGCCGCTCGCTGCCATGGTACCCGCCATTTTTCCTCTCCGGAAGTCCCCATATGATGTGTCTTGTCAGCCACTGCAGAAGGGGAACTTTGTTTTGACTGAGGCTCGGGAGTCATGGGTGGGTGGTTGTTGCCCAGTTTTTTAAAAACTCTGCGCATTTATGTTTCACAGGGTGTGAAAGAAGGGCTGTGCACCTTTATACAATATGCACGTGTGCCTGGGCCCAGGGTCTTTTGCCTCACCATCCCCACTACTGACTCCCTGATGCTACTCAGCTTCAAAAAAAAAAAAGTGTCCCTGAATTCATTGAAAAAAATCTGGTAACCATACTTTAAAAGAGTTGAGCAGTTTAATGGAGGAAGAGGATGCTATGAAAGGCTTCCAGCCACAGTGGTTCTGCTCTGCAGGGTCCTTCTTGTGGGTTTCCCATAATGGGCCTCTGCTTTGTCACTGTGAGAACAGGATTCTGGACTCAATGGGCCATGGGCTGACCCAACAGGCCCTTCATAGGTTCTTACGTTCTTACGTCAGTGTGTCACAGATCAATAAAGCATTAATCTCCCTATCCAAATTGACACTTGCTGCCCCCAACTTGCTTTCGGATCAAATTTAAAAACTTGTACCATCAATAAAGAGTTGTTTATTTAAATCAAATCAACTCTTTATTGCGATTGTTGGGGACCAGTACTGCCGTGCATGTATATCATTTTTCCCTGTTGGAGACATCAGGAATTGACTTGAGCAGATCTTCCTTAGCTAAATCTACCTTTCTCTTTCACTACGATGGCTAGATGGAGCCTCCACTTTCAAGGGCAGTCTGCCTCAAATGCCAGACACTGTATGTAAGGTTACCAGATTCCCCCCCCCCCCCAATGAATTCGGAGACACTTTTCAACTTCATTGGATTTTGTATGGGGACTGATTTTTTTAATTATTTTTTTTACCAAACGGGGACGTCTGGTAACCTTATGTGGGTCTGAGTCAGAGACAGTATCATTATACCATATACTCAGCTGGGCCTGAGGTAAGATTTGAACCTGGGTCTTCTGTCTTTTTTAAGAAAAAAATCAAGTGGGAAATAAAAAATAAAGGTGAGGGAGACCAGTACCAAAAGCCCCCCTATTATTGTTATTATTTATTTAAATTCATATACCATCCTTCATCCATAGATCTCAGGGCGGCTCACAACATGCAAATACAATATTAAAAACACAAAATACATAATAAAAACAAGAACAGAACAAACCCATAACCCCCCCCCATTAGCTTCTAAAATAAAAAAAACATTCTCAAGAATAATGGGCGTAGTCAAGATTTTTGTTAGGGGGGAGGACTTTGGGGTGGGGCAGAATGACGTGATTGGTTCAGTTAGTTAAGTATTTCACTTGATTTTAGAATGCTGTGTTACTTTTATTGTTGTTAGCCTCTCTGAGCCCAGCTTTGGCTGGGGAGGGCGGGATATAGATATTATTATTATTATTATTATTATCATCATCATCATCATCATCATCTGGGGAGGGGCAGTGCCCCCTCTGGCTACACCCATGACAAGAACATAAAGGTTTTTTGTTTTTTTTAAAAAAAAAAAGGTTGCCAAAGGAGGCAAAACCCACAGCGCTTCTGTCTTTTGCCTCGAGAGCTGCTTTAGTTCATGGTGCCATTGGGCGTTTGCTGTGCCCCCCTCAGGATGATTCCCTCACAGTTCTCTTTTCCTGCCATCAGGAACAGCAAGATAAGCAACAGTGACTTCAGCATGGCTTCCGCAGACATCCTGTACATTGACATCACCAAGAAGCGGTACGGCATCACTGCTGATCAGCGAGATGCAGGTAAGCCCTCTTGCATAATTCTGGGTGCAGACCTTTGGGGGGGGGTAGTGCAGGGTAGTGCATGTGGATATACCGTATTTTTCGCTCTATGAGACACACTTTTGCCCTCCTAAAAAGTAAGGGGAAATATGTGTGCGTCTTATGGAGCGAATGCAGGCTGCGCAGCTATCGCTGAAGCCAGAACAGCAAGAGGGATCGGTGCACACTGATCCCTCTCACTCTCCTGGCTTCAGGGATAGCTGCACGAAGCCTCTTCAGGGCAGTGGGAGGAATGCTCTCCCTGCCCTGAAGAGGCTTGGCACGGCTATCCCAAAAGCCAGAACAGCAAGAGGGATTGCTGCTTTCACTGTGCAGCGATCCCTCCTGCTGTTCTGACTTCGCTTCACTGGAGAGGCGCTGCGCAGCTTTCCCTCTCTGCGCAGCGCCCCTTCAGCAAAGCGGGAGGAGAAACGGAAGCGGCTCCGTTTCTCCTCCCGCTTTGCTGGAGAGGCGCTGCGCAGAGAGGGAGAGAATTTTTTTTTCTTGTTCTCCTCCTCTAAAACTAGGTGCGTCTTATGGTCGGGTGCGTATTATAGAGCGAAAAATATGGTATTTATTTATGTATTTAAATTTAAATATGTATTTACATGGAGCATTTGTACCCTGCTCCTCTTCAGCCAAACAGCTTCCCAAGAACAGTTTGCATACAATCAAAAGCAAGGCATCCTCTGCCCTTGGCAGGCTTACAGTCTAAAAATAAGCATAGCATACAAGGGGAAAGGGGCAGGGAGGGAAGAGGAAAATTGATTCCACACACATCCCTGGTTGTCCTTGCTTTCATGGGGGGGAGGGATGAGTAATTAATACCTAAGACATAAGGGCTATTAAGAATGTTGCAGTGAGGCTCTCTAAAGTCCAAACCTGGAAAAGTTTACAAGTTACAGGGCTAGATTTATGGTTAATGAATGCAGGGGAGAACAGCACTTGCAGAGTAAATAACTCACAATGTAGCAGGACTGAAGGGAAAATAGGAAACCAGTTGGTGGGCATTTATTATATAGTAGGGACTGCCTGGCACTGCCTGGGAATTTGTAGAAACCAAAATATTATTGTGATTGATAGTGTAATTTGTGAGTTTGGGCCAGCCATGCCCAAAATCAGGCAAAGTCACATGAAAGCCATGTTTTGCTCCACCATCTTGATTCAAGTTGGTGACCAGCACCCAAATGTCAATGAGGGTTGCCAACACTGCCTCAAGCACTCTTGTGCCATGTTTAGTGATGGTGTCTCAAGAGGTGGTCAAAACTATGCCCAGAGATGGGTGAAGTCATTTCAAATTCATGTGTTTTGTCTGCTACCTTGATTCAGAATTGCTGTTGTTGTTTAGTCGTTTAGTCGTGTCCGACTCTTTGTGACCCCCCCATGGACCAGAGCACGCCAGGCCCTCCTGTCTTCCACTGCCTCCCACAGTTTGGTCAAACTCATGCTGGTAGCTTCAAGAACACTGTCCCACCATCTCGTCCTCTGTGGTCCCCTTCTCCTTGTGCCCTCCATCTTTCCCAGCATCAGGGTCTTTTCCAGGGAGTCTTCTCTTCTCATGAGGTGGCCAAAGTATTGGAGCCTCAGCTTCAGGATCTGTCCTTCCAGTGAGCACTCAAAAAAGTGAGTGCTGCAAAAAGTTTAGAGCAGGGGTCAGCAAACTTTTTCAGCCGTGGGCCGGTCCACCATCTCTCAGACCATGTGGGGGGCCAGACTATATTTTGAAAAAAACCAACATGAACAAATTCCTATGCCCCACAAATAACCCAGAGGTGCATTTTAAATAAAAGGACCCATTCTGCTCATGTAAAAACACGCTGATTCCCGGACTGTTCGTGGGCCGGATTGAGAAGGCGATTGGGCCGCATCCGGCCCCCGGGCCTTGGGTTGCCAGCCCCTGGTTTAGAGGTAATGTCCAACTTCTGAATTTCTTTAGTAACTTTAGTGGAATTGATGGGCAACCAGAGCAAGAGGGAGCTTTATTTCCCCCCTGCGTTCATTGCTTCAAGCAAGCATTGCCATCTGGCCTATTGTTAATTCTGGATTAGCGCTTGGTGAGAGGTTTTATTTTCCTTTCCCCTTTTTCCATCCTAAATTTTTCTGTGGATAAGCAGAATCTGTTGTTTGTGGAGTATTGCTAGCACAGATTTTTGTGTGCGGAGTATGTTTATTGGCATCGTATGTCTTCTTTTTTTTGCTGACTGGGACGGGTGACGAGAAAAATATTTATTTTGTGCTGCATTCAAGGTAGCAAGGGTTCCTCTCTTTCTTCCCACCCCTCCTCCTCCTCCTCCTCTGAAATCCGAATGTTTACTCTTCAGCCGCACAAAATACATCTGGTCCACAAATTGTCCTGGCCACAAGCCACTTCCAAAGCAATTTGGGGTGGGTGAAAGGGTAGAGATGAAAATAATAATAATAATAATAATAATAATAATAATAATAATAATAATAATAATGTGCTCTGGCACATTTCCTTCTACCAGTTGAAGTACTTTCATTGTACTGTGTGCCAATAAAACTATGGGGCTGGCTCCCATCATGGAGGCAGTGGTGGCCACCAACATGGATGGATTTAAAAGAGGATTGGACAAATTCACAGAGGAGGAGAGGCTAGTGATGGCTCCTAGCCATGTTGGCTGTGCTCTGCCTTCCCGCTTGGAGGCAGCAAATGCTTCTGAATGCCAGTTGCTGGAAAGCACACAAGGGGCGAGGACCCTGGAGGATCCTGCTTGTGGATTTCCCACAGGCATCTCGTTGGCTGGCGATAGGGCAGGTGGCCTGAAGCAGCAGGCTCTTCCTATGTTCTTCTCTGGCAATGCAGGTGGAGTTGTCAGGCATGAGGCAAGGGAAGTGGGGGCCACAGGTAGGTTGTCATTTGCAGCCCAAGTGCTTGCTGTACATCGGGGAGAGCTGTGTGGAGAGAGTCTGTCCCTTTAAATTCCTAGGAGTTTATCTCAGTGAAGACCTTACTTGGGAAATCAATACAACCCAGGTGGTTAAGAAAGCCCAACAGAGACTCCATCTTCTCAGAGTATTGCAGAATAATGATGTCAATCAACATCTGATGATCTCCTTCTACCGGTCCACAATAGAAAGTGTCCTTTCATACTGCATCACAGTGTGGTACGCTGGTTTGACATCAACTGATAGGAAGTGCCTACAGAGGGTGGGGAATACAGCACAAGATATTATGGGCTGTCCTGTGAATCCGCTGGATGAAATAGTGGAAGAAAGTTGCCTCAGGAGAGTGAGGAAAATTCCCAGGGATGATTCACACCCTGGCTGGCACTTTCTTGATCTCAGGCAGAAGATATAGAAGCATGATTAGTCGCGCCAACAGGGTAAAGAACAGCTTCTATCTGTGGGCTGTTAGGCTGCTGAATGAAAAAAGAACAACAGGGCAACTGACTTTTGGGTTTGGTGTGTGTGTGTGTGTCAGTAAACGAGGGGAATTAAGACTAAGAGAGCTGAGTGGGGGGAGCTCGTAATAACCTCACTGTATACAAGTTGTACAAGTGACAATAAAGTATTTCCATTTCAATTATATCCTTGCTCCGTAGGAAGACAAGCCTTGAACAGCATCACACTGAGGGCCCATAAAAGGGGGACACGCACGAAGAGCCAAAATGAAAAACCCACATTTGGAAAATTTATTTTGCAAGGGGCTTCTTTCTCCCTCCACCCCCCTTTCTTTTCTGTTCCCCGTCAGGTTTTTAATATGTGCTCCGGTTACCCGATGAACGTTAACAACAGGAAGCCTTTAAATGCTCCATTTTGCGTCTCTTGTGCCGATTTAATTGCCAGGTTTTATTAAAAAATGTAATGGATGGGCTTTATTTTAACATCCATGAATAAGTTTTCAGTCCAAGAAGCTGGGAATGGAAATTAAGAGTGAGTTGGGATGTGTGTGTGGGGGGGGGGTTAGGTGAATACCCCTCTTTCCCCATTCCCACCTCCATGCTCTCCCAAGAAGCAGAAATAGGGGGGTGCTTTTTATTGCACAAACCACCAGGGTGGTGCCTTTTGGTTGGCAAGGTGCACCTGTGGTGCTTCCTCCCCCATTTTTTACGAATAATCCACAGACGCTGTGTGTGTGTGTGCGTGCTGAGACTGCCAAGCTGGTAGTGGGGGAGCATTCAGTTATTCTGCAAAAATAACTTGGAATATAAGAGCCAAGCTGGATCAGGCCATTCAGTGCAGCACGGTGGCCAAACCCAGCAAGCAGGTCCCAAGCGCAAGAGCCGTCTCTCCCCTCGCATAGTTTCCAGCAACTGATTTGCAGTAGTGCTGTCCTATTTTTTTTTAATATCTCATATATAGATATTCTATCATAGGTTAATTGATTTTTTAATAATTTTTCCTATGTTTCTGGCTGTTGTTATTTTTATCTGCAAACCCCCTTGAATCCTAGTCTGGGGAAAAGGTGAAATATAAATAAATACAGTGGTACCTCTGGATGCAAACAGGATCCGTCCCCGCAGTTGAACGCTTGGACATGTATTAAGGTAATTTCTCCATAGCGGCTTCTGCTTGACTGAGGTGCTGCAATAAAACCATCCATAAGCGATATAAACCAAGACAGTGCAGAACGAAGCCCCGGGAGCTTTCTGACTCTTTCTTTTCCCTTTTCCTCCCAGGGATGGACTTGCACGCTTTTGTGGAGGCGATTTGCTTCCTGGCACAGAGGAGGTACAAGTCCCTCTCTCTGCATGAGCAGGTGGAGCTCCTCATTGACTTCGCGGAGTGCAACTTGGCTGCCCAGGACAAGAAGCGCGCAAGCTGTGACCAACGCGTGGCCCTGGTCACTTGCCACCAGAACAGGCTCCACCTCCGCCCGGCCACCGACATGCTGGTCAACTACAGAAGCTCCCGCCCATGAAAGACTGCACTTGCTGATACGGATTTAAAGGGAGGTTTAGACCACATTCTAGTCCTTTGGGTGGAGTTAATCTCATAGCCTATCTCATCCTCCCATTTTTTATTTATTACGTCTGGGATTGTGGGATTTTGGATTGCAGATACCATCGCTTTGCCGTGTCCCTTTGTTATTAGGAGGAGGTTTTTGAGGGTGCACCGACCCCTGGCGGCACCCTCAAACCCTACTTTGCTGGGACCGTGTCATCTCTTTATTCAGATGACATGGAGCACACCGCCATTAGGCTCCGCAGTAGACCGGAAGTCTAAGAGGGCATGTAATTGGTGGTGTCTTAGCCAGGGCATTTGGGTGTCCCCTAGTTTGTCCTGTATTTCTTGTGTTGATATGGGTTTGTTATTTTTGTAGAAGTCTGTTAGGTCGTATAAGCCTTTGGTTTGCCAGGTTTTTAATCTGGAGGTTTTGCGCTGCGTGGTGGAACTGCTGAGTCACTTTCTGACTCTCTCACAAGTTTGCTGCCTCACACTAACCAGCTACAGGTGCAAGACAAGCACACCTGAATTAACCCTTTGTTTCCCTTCTCTCTCTCTCTCTCTCTCTGCCATAAACAGACAGGGCTCTCTTGCACCCGGGGCTGATCACACAATGAACTGACACTGGAGGAGGAAGAGTCCAGCCTTAGCCTCGCCTCGCCGGAAATTCTTCAGTTTGCCTGGAATGAGGGAGGGGAGCTGGCTGCCCTTGAACTTCACACGTTGGGAGGGGTGGGCTTTGGAATTGTGCACTAAAATTAAAAATTAAAAGCCTATTTGGATTACTCCTATTTTCTTTACAGTAAACTGGCGGAGATGGGGGGGGGCTGCCTGTTCAAAGTTTTGACTTTAAACTTAATATTTATATGGAAGAAGGGCAGATGGAGTGAATAGGGCCTCATTTCTACTTCCACTATCACTTTTCCCTAAATGAAAGCTTTTCATTTTGGAATGTTGCATTCTGCACTCAGCACAAACTCATGCATTTGCATGGTGGCTTCAAGGGGATGTGGGATATTCACAGACCCCAAGCACAGGGAGTTAATTGACTCCTCAGCTTCCTTGGGTGAGGATTGAAGTCCACCCTTTTCTACCGCACACCTAAGGGGTTCCAGGACTCACACAGGGGCTCTGGCTGCTGGTTTTCAGTGAGAGGGACAACCACCCGCCACTGTGACTTAGAACCACAGAATGGTAGAGTTGGAATAATAATAATAATAATAATAATAATAATAATAATAATAATAATAATAATAATAATAA
>JAXCMG010000252.1:1659469-1799211 GCA_034642415.1 Podarcis siculus
AATAATAATAATAATAATAATAATAATAATAATAATAATAATAATAAATTAATTGTACTCAACCCATTGTACTGGGCAGCTTCCAGTATATACAAAACCTTCTTAAACATTAGAAACCTCTGGATACAGGGCTGCCTTCATATGTCTTCCAAAAGTTGTGTAGTTCTTTATTTCCTTGACATCTGGTGGGAGGGTGTTCCACAGGGCAGGCGCCACCACCGAGAAGGCCCTCTGCTTGGTTCCCTGTAACTTCACTTCTCACAGTGAGTTAACTGCCAGAAGGCCCTCGGAGCTGGACCTCAGTGTCAGGACTGAACAAGGGGGGTGGAGACGTTCCTTCAGGTATACTTGGCTAAGGCCGTTTAGGGCTTTAAAGGTCAGCACCAACACTTTGAATTGTGTTTGGAAATGGACTGGGAGCCAGTGTTGATCCTTTAGGACCAGTGTTATATGGTCCCAGCGGCTGCTCACAGTCACCAGTCTAGCTGCCGCATTCTGGATTAGTTGTCATTTCTGAGTCACCTTCAAAGGTAGCCCCACATAGAGTGCATGACAGCAGTCCAAGCAGGAGATAACCAGAGCATGCACCCCTCTGGCAAGACAGTCCGTGGGCAGGGAGGGTCTCAATCTGTGGACCAGATGGAGCTGGTAGACAGCTGCCCTGGACACAGAATTGACCTGCGCCTTCATGGATAGCTGTGAGTCCAAAATGACTCACAGGCTGCGCACCTGGTCTTCTATGTGCTCAGTTATGCCACTCAGGACCAGGGAGTCCCCCACACTTGCCCTCCTCCGTCCGCCCAAAACAGTACTTCTGTCTTGTTAGGATTCAACCTCAATCCGTTAAACACCTTCCACCCACCTCCAGACATTCACACAGGACATTTATCGCCTTCACTGGTCTCTGATTTAAAGGAGAGGTAGAGCTGGGTATCAGCCATATAAACCCAGCCCAAACCCCCTGATGATCTCTCCCAGCAGCTTCATATAGATGTCAAAAGCATGAGAGAGAGGATGGAACCCTGAGGCACCCCACAAGTGAGAGCTCAGGGGTCTCTACACTCATCCCCCAACACCACTTTCTGGACACAGCCTAGGAGGAAGAAGCGTCTCCACCCCCATCATTCAGCCCGGATACTGTGGTTCAGCTCCAAGGGCCTTCTGGCAGTTCCCTCCAGGCAGAGGGCCTTGTCCCTGGTGGCACCCGCCCTGTGGAATTCCCTCCCATCAGATGTCAAGGAAATAAACAACTATCTGACTTTCAGAAGATATCTGAAGGCTGCCCTGTTTAGGGAAGTTTGTAATGTTTGATGTTTTATCGTGTTTTTAATATTCTGTTGGGAGCTGCCCAGAGTGGCTGGGGAAACCCATCAGTGCCCCCAGCTCCCAACCCCCATAGATACCATGGTCAATGGTACCCAAAGCCGATGAAAGATCCAGCAGAACTAGGAAACAGCTTTCACCTCTGTCCCTAGCCAGCTAGAGTTCATTAACCAGCGTGACCAAGGCAGTTTCAGTCCTGGGCTGGGTCCCGAATCCCAATTGGAAGAGTTGTTCAGCAACCACCTGCTCAATTACCGTATTTTTCGCTCTATAACACGCACCTGACCATAACACGCACATAGTTTTTAGAGGAGGAAAACAAGAAAAATATATTCTAAACGAAACAGTGGATGTATGATTTTTGTGGTTCATGCTGTGGCCACAGACATGTGATCTGACGGTGAGTTTGGGGTAGCCCAATGCAAAAATCCTGAGGATCCATGTGGATCCATGCTTTGTAACCATGTTTTTGCGCCATTGCGGTCCCATGAAACAGTGGGTGCGCGTGTTTTTTGGTGCAGGCTGTAGCCGTGGATATGCTATGTGATCTGATGGTGAATTTGGGGTGACCTAGTGCAAAAATCCTGAGGATCCATGTGGATCCGTGCTTTGTAACCATGTTTTAAGTGGGGAGGGGAGGAAAAGAACTCAAGGGACAAGGAGCACGCATGGGGGGTTGGAGAAGGATGCTGCTAATAGCAGGAGAGGCTCCTCTCCGGCTTTGCTCCTTTAGAACAAGCAGGCTCTTCGTCTCTCCCTCCTCCCCGGCAAGGAAACCATGATAGTAACCACTCTGAGACAAATCAAGAAAAATTGCGACCAACACTCTCCCCCAACAAGCGCAGTGAGGTCAAAACACACACACACACACACACACACAGAGAGAGAGAGAGAGAGAGAGAGAGAGAGAGAGAGAGAGAGAGAGAACTGGCCCTAAAGTCGCAGGGCGCTGGAAGTCGCAGGGGCGCTGGGGGAGTGAACAGAAGCAAGAGAAGGAGAAGGAGCCCTCTCTCTCTCACACACAGACACACACAGTGTCAATTCTAAAGTCGCAGGGGCGCAGGGAGAGTGAACAGAAGCAAGAGAAGGAGAAGGAGCCCTCTCTCACACAGAGAGAGACACACACAGTGTTAATTCTAAAGTCGGAGGAGAGCGCAGGGGGCTGGGAGAGTGAATGGGAAGCAGGAGGAGGAGAACGATAGCTCAAGCACACACACACACACAGCCCCTACAGTGGCTAATCCAAAATCGGGCAGCAAAAAACTGCAGGCAGGGACAGAGAGCACCGCTCTGCTTCTCTCCCTCCTCCCGGCTAGGCTGGCTGAAAAGCTTTGCTGCTACTTAGCAGCTCAGTGGGGAGGGGAGAGGGACATAGAGGACGGGGTTGTTTTAACACAGCCAACTCCCGCTCTGCTTCTCTCCCTCCTCCCCGGCTCCGCTAGCTGACAGGAGCCGCTTACACCCGCTTTGCTGTTTTAAAGCGAGCCACGGACTGCTCACAACTGCAGCAGATTCCCCGCCACCTGTAGGCATTCGCTCCATAACACGCACAGACATTTCCCCTTACTTTCTAGGAGGAAAAATCTGCGTGTTATGGAGCGAAATTTACGGTACTTTGCCCAAGAATGGAATGCTTTTTTTAAAAGAAGTGGTTGAATAATCACTTCTTTAAGGGGATCCAGGAAGACTCCCTCACAGAGGGAAGCATTCATCACCCCCACAAAGCCCATTGCCCAGCCCTTCCTGGCTTGCTGTGTACCTGCTCCTTCAGAAGGTGTGTAACCCCATCAAGCGCAGCAACCTCCCAGTTACCTGGTCTAGGGTTTCCTGTAAAGTTCGTCTTCTGCTTTCAGTAGCGCTTCATCTGTGTGACTAGTCCAATTGAGAACTGTTAAAGAGTTTTGCTGCCTGATAGTATCTTATCAAGTTTGGTATTCCAGTGCTTCCATAAGGGGGGTTGGGCTAGATGACCTTTGGCAGTCCCTTCCAACTCTTCCAATTCTATTATTTGTGAGCCAGATGTGGACTCTTTGAAGGCCCAGGCCAAGTGTAGAAACCTGTAGCCTCCAGATGTTGCTGAACTACAACTCCCATCAGCCCAACAAGCATAGCCAGTGCTTGTGTTGAAGTGAGCAGTATGTGGGAATATTAGTTAGCCAAAGCTATTGACTGCCGCCCAGCTTGCCCACCCCACCTCCCCAGTTGAGGCTCTCCACTTTGGATGGCTTATTGCTTCAGCATATTCTTAATTAAAATAATTTGAAGACTCTGCTCCTTTGCAGCTGGATTGAGACTGCACTGATCCTTTCATAATTGGACTTAAAGCCATTGTTGTGTATTTGGGAACCTCCCACACACACATCCCGAACTGATTTGTGTCATTGTGACCCCCCCCCGCCCCGCCACCTCCGCCTCCATGAAGATGCAGAGTGTGCTAGATGAAATCTAGTAATCCACAGAAGTAAGAGACATACAGGTGAAACTCGAAAAATTAGAATATCGTGGAAAAGTTCCTTTATTTTAGTAATTCAACTTCAAAGGTGAAACTAATATATGAGATCGACTCATGACTTGCAAAGCGAGATATGTCAAGCCTTGATTTGTTATCATTGCAATGATCATGGCCTACAGCTGATGAAAACCCCAAATTAACAATCTCAGAAAATTAGAATATTCAAGGAAACCAGCAAAACAAGGATTGCAAATCGAGCAAGATTGGACCTCTTGAGAAGTAGAAGCAGATCTTGCTTTGCTTGTCATGAGTCAGTCTCCACAATATTCTAATTTTTTGAGTTCCACCTGAATCCCAGAATTGTAGAGTTGCATGGGACCCCCAAAGGTCATCTAGTCCAAACCCCTGCAATGCAGGAATCATGGATAGAGAACCCCTGGCAGGTGGCCATCCAGCCTCTGTTTAAAAACAGCCAACCAAGGAGTACCCACCCCTTCCCGAGGGAGTCCACTCCACTGCCGAACAGCTGCTATCATCAGGAAGGTCTTCCTAAGGTTTAGTTGGAATCGCCTTTCTTGTCATTCGGATCCACTGGTTCGCATCCCGTCCCCCCAGTCCAGAGCAGCAGAAAACAAGCTTGCTCTGTCCCCCATAGGACAGCCCCTCAGGTGCCCCTTGTTCTCTTTCCAGGCTCTGTTCCTGTTTTACAGCTGGGGGGGGGGCCAAATGCATCCCCCCACTACTTTCCATGCTTTCCATGTTTGATGTATTACAGTATTTTAATATTTTTTGGAAGCCGCCCAGACTGGCTGGGGAAGCCCAGCCAGATGGGCGGGGTATAAATAAATTATTATTATTATTATTATTATTATTATTATTATTATTATTATTATTATGCTAGGAAAAGATGTACCTGTTGGATTTTTGCCTGTTGGGCTTCAGGCCTCTCTACCTGCTGTCTGGGAGGAGGGTCCCATGTTCTATATTGCAGATTGTGCAAAAACAGCTGCAGAGCCCACCAAGAAATTAGCAGGCATTTGTGCAAAGTACGGCATATGATATATATATTGGCAATTACTATAATTAGATCAGCTAGCTAATTGGTACCTGTAAGCATGAGAAGAGGGAGGCCCATTTTGCTGTGTCAGAGGAAGGGGAGGAGAATACAAGAAATAAAGCTTTGGCTGCTGCCTGGGATCCAGGCGTTCCGATGCCTTTAAAAATGGCGGTGAGAATTTCTGCCAGCAAAACTACTCATGACATGGTGATGCTGCGGCAGGAAAATAAGCACAGTTGCTTGCCTTCCGCCTTACCAAAGGCATCTTTTTAAAGGCCTAGAGCTCTCTTGGGCCTGGACACTTGAAGACAGATCCCCTGCGTTGTCAGGAGGGTTGGTTTAGGGTTGCACTGAACCAGCTCCTAAGCATTTGGTAAGAGCTGGATTATTGTACATCATTTTACTGTATGGCTGACTGGGGCTGATGGGAGTTGTCATCCAAAACATGCGGAGGGCACATGGTGAAGGCTAATCTAGGACAGTGGTTCTCAAGCTGGTTTCTTGGGGGGTGGGGAGGGCTTTGGCTTTCATTTTGGGGAGAAAGCTAGTCTCTAGTCCCTATGAATATTAATATGTGGGTGAGCAGCGCATGTTGAAATTGCGGAAGCCAGAGCTGCAAATACTTTCAGCAGCTGAAGGTGGGACATTTTCTGCCTTTCTGTGATGAGCAAAACCTGTTTCCCCTAATTTGTTGTTTGCTCATTTTGCAAAAATGTATACAAACTGCCTGAGGCAGCGCTTCCTGGGCCCAGAATTTCAGATTAATTTCATGTTTGAAATGCAGACACCCAGTTCTGTGAAAGTCTCTGGAAACGACATTGCCTGGAATGGATGTTTGATTTCTTGTCTGCAGTATTTCTGGCAACTGCAGCCCAAGAGAAGCCTCAGAGCTGCTTCTTAAGAGCTATGTGAGAAGAGCCCCCAACCCATTTATTCTTCCCAAAATCTTGTTTCATATATTCTTAAAATGTATTTCCTTAAATGCTCACTATAACGTTTGCTAATCTGTTTTTTGACACTCGAATGCAGGACTTAGTGTGGCTTGACAGTTGATAACTGGCTGTATTTGACAGGCAACACACAATGGTTTTAGTACTGGGCAGCATTTAATAGAAGACATCCAATGGCAGTTAGTATTTGACAAGTTTGGACACATTGTCACATTTTACAAATGCCAGCAGCAGATTAATTGAGAAAATGCTGGCAAACCTAAAGCACTCGGCCTAGGAGGTAAAAATTTCATGTTCAAGACAGAAGTTTGAGTTTTTCAGCTTTTGCTGTTTCACTTTAAACCTTCAAACCCACACTTTTCACAGCAGAATTCAGTATGTATGCAGACGTTCTCTTAATCTCCTGTGAAACTGGCCTGCTGATAATGGGTTCCTTAACATTTAACCTATTGATCAAGCATCATCGTAGTAGTAGTAGTAGTAGTAGTAGTAGTAGTAGTAGTAAATTTATTATTTGTACCCCGCCCATCTGGCTGGGTCTCCCCAGCCACTCTGGGCAGCTTCCAACAAAGATTAAAAATACATCAAAATGTCACACATTACAAACTTCCCTAAACAGGGCTGCCTTCAGATGTCTTCTAAAAGTTGTTTATTTCCTTGATATCTGATGGGAGGGCATTCCACAGAGCGGGTGCCACTACCAAGAAGGCCCGAAAGCATGGGGAATAGAATATAATTTATTGGCATCAAGAGCAAGAAAAAGAATGTACGTTCTACAAACACCCTGGAATGCATTAAATTTGCCTTCTACTCAACTGTGAACTGATGGGTTCTTCCACGCTGGCCTCGTTTTGTGGTGGGTTGGCCTTTATGCAATGGATACATATGGCGAATAAGGAGATCCTGACTAAATATTAGGAAGAATTTCCTGTGGGAAATTGCAGTCAAGTATAACTGGCTCGTTAAGGCTCGTTAATGAATAAAGGGGTTAAGGCCACAGAGCTGTATTCCTAGACTCAGGTCACACCCCATCACCTCCAGTGAAGGATAAAGTGAAGCTTCTTCCTTTACTCTCTTCCACGTGAAGCTGACCATGCAACACACCTGGGCTTGATCTCTTCAAGCCCAGACCACGTCCTCAGAAGTATATTTCTGTATTTTGTAACCCAAGAATTTTCTACCTGTGTTCTTGCTGCTGAATGGAATAACACATGAATCTGGCCTTTGGAGTATGTAAGTAAAGCATTTAAACTTAATAATGGTGTGGTCTGTTCATTGTGAGACGTATAGAAACAAGGAAGCTCTTTCAGTGGATATTAAAAGGGCCCAACAGCCTATATTCCTAACACTTCACTGACACTACATCTTTTGTGAATGGGGTCTCTTACTGAATAGTGTGTTTAGCCCTGTGCTTTAGATACAGGGATCCAGCCAAGTCTTTTATTAATGATGGGTGATCTATAGCTACCCTCCCCACACACTTCCAACTCTGCATTTCAGTGATTCTATTATTCTTTGTGAAAATGTTTCCTATGGTGAAAAGAGACAACTGGGATTGAGAGGTAGCTCTCTCCACCAACGCCAGTTGGCTATCTCTGCCACCTCACGAACACGCCACAGTAGGGCCTGCTTTGCAGATGGCTTTATTAACTCGGCTTTAATTAGGTTGAAAACAATTATTAAACCATTCTAAATTCGCCAGGGGGCGGTTAGAATTCCACAGAGGAGCTTGGGGCTTAATCCACTGTGAAGCAGAAAAGGTGTGTTAAAAACACATTCCATGGACTGAAGAGTTTGAAATATCCCCCTTGAGGGCACTTGATTTCTAAGAGCCACCGTGATGGGGTGGTTAGAGTGTCAGACTATGACCTGGGAGAACAGGTTCGAATCCCCACTTGGCCACGAACTTCCCAGAAACTGACTAGCAGTCATTACAGTTGGGCCAGGATTTGGTTCTTATGAGGCCAGAAAAGACAACCACTTCTTCCCCCTGGGAATGGCCTCATTCTGGCAACTTGTTGAGGTGAGGGTAGCCCTGGATGTTTCCTCTTACAGGCAGGCCTCGCTCCCCACCTTGCCTTCTGCAACCCTCTCCCCTCTTTTTTGCTCCACGGTCTCTTCTGTCTGGCAACAGTGGTGCTTGGGGGAGAATACGGGATTGGTGTGGGAAATGTCACTGTGATAAATCAAAGTGAAGTGCTGTGCTGTTGCGGCGCCACTTCTCATTCCTTCCCTTGCGTGGCACAGGCCAGGGCCGTCCAGTTGACACCCCACCTCCAGCAGCACCTGAGAGATGTGGGGGTGAAGGGTGGTGGGGTAAGAGGGGCCCTTAGCTTTTGTTTGTCTTCAAGAGGGGGTGAGCAGCCCACAGACCTTTGGTCTTTCTGCCTAATACAGTGGCACCTCAGGTTAAGAACTTAATTCATTCTGGAGGTCCATTCTTAACCTGAAACTCTTCTTAACCTGAGGTACCACTTTAGCTAATGGGGCCTTCCGCTGCCGCCGCCGCACAATTTCTGTTCTCATCCTGAAGCAAAGTTCTTAATCTGAGGTACTATTTTGGGTTAGCGGAGTCTGTAACATGAAGCGTCTGTAACCCGAAGAAGAAGAGTTTGGATTTGATATCCCGCTTTATCACTCCCCGAAGGAGTCTCAAAGTGGCTAACATTCTCCTTTCCCTTCCTCCCTCTGTGAGGTGAGTGGGGCTGAGAGACTTCAGAGAAGTGTGACTGGCCCAAGGTCACCCAGCAGTTGCATCTGGAGAAGCGGAGACGCGAACCCGGTTCCCCAGATTACGAGTCCACCGCTCTTAACCACTACACCACACTGGCTCCCAGTGTGGAGGTACCACTGTACGCAGAAAACTACCTACACACAGGCAGGTATCTCTTCTCTTCTGGACAGAGATCAATAATCCAGGAGTAAAGATGCATTGAGGAGAGACATCTTTCCCGGGAGTTGTAAGATTGGACCACATACTGCTTTGATCATAATGGAGTCAGACACAGGCAGTAAACAGAGCGGCGTCTGGATTCCAGCTAGGCTAGGTAGCCCCAGCCCCAGCCCCTAGACTTCATGTCTTTTTTCCAATTAGCCTTGGGGCCTGAGGCTGGCAGCCTGCCTGTTGGATATTAGCAGCCAACCTATTTCCAGTCACCCCAGGACAGGATCCTACGTGCTGAGAGCAATGATGAATTACGGTATTATGGTTCCACCCTCCCCCACCCCCCGCAAACACCTGCCAGGTGACCGAACAGCCTGGCAAGATGTTGACATAGGAAACTGTTTTGCTACCAAGTCAGACCACAGCTCTGTCTAGTTCACTGTTGGCCACACTGGCTGGCAGAGGCTCTCCAGGTGGGAGTCTCTGCTCATGCTACTGGGGGCTACAGCTGAGGCTTCCTGCTTGCGGAGGAGATGCTCTGCCTTTCCCCAAATTGGCTGACACCTTGGCATGGGCACCAACTCCCAGGGGGACCCCCCATGTTTTCCTAGGGCCGTCCCGTGATTCAAAGGGTGAACATGGAGCCGGCTGTGGTATGGCTCATTGGTTGGTGACTCCTGCTGATGCTTCCGCCACTGGCTGGGGGTGGCTTCTCCTGTCTTTCCCTTGCATGGCAGGGTGTGTGTGTGGGGGGGGGACAGGGGCCCCTGAGGCCAGGGTGCCGCCACGTTCAGCCCTGCATGATGTTGCATGCATGACATCATGACATCGCATTGGGCCTCCACAATGTTTTTGAGAAGTTGGTGCCTCTGCTCAATGGACTTTCAACAGAGGCAGACTTGGGCAACAATGGGTCTTCTTCATTATGGATCTTCACAATCTTGCAAAACCTCGGCTCCCTGGTGGGGGGGGAGAGACCGCCTGCACCAGCTTGAATCCGGCACTGACCTTCAACATCACAAAGAAGGGTGCAGGGAAAGGTGAACACATAGTTATGCCCTTGTATTTCAGGGTTTGCTTTTTCCTGTTTCCATCAGACTGCAACGCTGCATCTCTTGAAAGGAAATAGAGACTCCTTGTATCTTTTCCTTTCCTTTTCCTTTTTTTGAATTATTTTTTATTAGTTTTTACAAGAACAAATTTAAAACAACAGGGAGAAAAAAACTTTTAACATATTCATGTTTGAAATTCTCTAAATCTCGTGACTTCCCCTGCATGGGTCCTTAAAATAATTTTGCTAAAACTACATATCATTACATTCTCCACAGTTTTCATCTCTCTAAATTATCCATATCTTTTGTTTCTTTACAAGTTAAAGTCCAGCTAACTTTTTTATTTGTTTACAATGGTCTCCAATGTAAGTTATGAATTTCCCCCATTCATTATCTTCTTGATTCCTCAGTCTCCCAGTCAGTTTGGCTTGCCATTCTTCCCTAGTCTGAACTGTTGGTTCTTTCCATCTTTGGGCTAGTAGCATCCTTGCAGCTGTTGTTGCATACATAAATAGTCTTTTCTGGTCTTTTGGGATGTCAGAACCTGTCATTCCCAAATAAAAGCTTCTGGGGTTGTGTGTGTGTGTGTGTGTTTTGTTTTTTTACAAATGTTATTTTAAACATTTTTTTCAATTCATTGTATATCATTTCCCAAAAAGACTTACATGACCACTACATATGATAAAAGATACCCTCCTTTTCTTTACATTTCCAACAAATATTGGAGCTTGTTCTATACATTTTAGATAACTTAGTAGGAGTCAGATACCATCGGTACATCATTTTCATATAATTTTCTTTCAGCGTACAATCCTTGCATCTTTTCCTTGTGCGCCAAAAAACAAAACAAAAAAACAAAACAAAAAAACAAAACAAAACAAGGGATCCCCTTTGCAAAGTTTAATACAGTTGCTGTTAGGTAAAGGTAAAAGTACTCCTGACCGTTAAGTCCAGTTGCGGACGACTCTGGGGTTGCGGCGCTCATCTCGCTTTACTGGCCGAGGGAGCCGGCGTTTGTCCACAGACAGCTTCTGGGGCTGGATAAATTTGGTTCAGTGCCAGTTTATGCCACTCAAGTGGGGTATCCTGGTGTAAAAGAGAGACAGGGAACCTGGTGTTGGACTTCAGCTACTGCCAAACCCATTTGACATAGCCATGGTCGGGGATAATGGAAGATGTAATCCCAAACAGCTGGAGGGCCACAGGTTGACCCACCTCCCTCACTTCCCTGTCTATGCAACTCAAGTGCTACATTGTGCAAACTATCTCTGCACAATCTTCATCTCAGGATTGTGCCCCAGACCTCTCTGCGCCCACATTGACTCACCATACATGACATAGGTAAAGGTAAAGGGGCCCCTGACCATTAGGTCCAGTCGTGACCGACTCTGGGGTTGCGGCGCTCATCTCGCTTTATTGGCCGAGGAGTCGGCATACAGCTTCCGGGTCATGTGGCCAGCAGGACTAAGCCGCTTCTGGCGAACCAGAGCAGCACACAGAAACGCCGTATACCTTCCCGCCAAAGTGGTACCTATTTATCTACTTGCACTGGTGTGCTTTCAAACTGCTAGGTTGGCAGGAGCAGGGACGGAGCAACGGGAGCTCACCCCATCGCGGGGATTCGAACCGCCGAGCTTCTGATCGGCAAGTCCTAGGCTGTGTGGTTTAGCCCTCAGCATACCTTCCCCTAAAGAAATCTGGGAGCTGCAAGTCATCGCCACAGACAGAGCTGTAATTCCCAGCACCCTTAACAAACTACAATTTCCAGGGGGGTGGGGGGTTTTAAAATGTGTGGTGTGTTTGCAGCTTAAAAGGCTCTCCTGAGCTCCAAAGACCCCTGGAGCTTTCCCTTTTCTGTTTGGCCACATCCTTGCTCTAATTGACTAATAATTTACACTAATGGCCCTGTCAATTGAGTGGGGAATGTGTGTGTGTGGTGGGAGATAGGTATGGCAATTCAGTGTTAAGATATTTGTCTTCATTACCCAACAAAAACAGCCCCCCTCCTGCCTCCTCCCATTTAGCTGGGGAGGGGGGAAATCCTTTCATCCATTTGCTTCTAGGCCCTGGGGTGTCCTCTTCATTTCTTTGCAGTATGCTTCTTTAATTTATTTCTAACAATGTTTTTATTTCTGGGAGTATTTCTACAATTTCATTCGCTTGTAGGACATTTCTTTACTGTGTGTCTGGGAATGTTTCTAGAGTGTTCATTTGTTACTACCATGTTATTTTCATTTATTTCTGGAATGGCCCTTTCACTAAAGATGTTTTCTAGGGTGTACCTTTCCACTTGTTTTGAGGTTTCTACAATGCACACAACAAAACCACCACCACCATCACCACCACCACAACAACAACTTTATTATTTATATCCTGCCCATCTGGCTGGGTTTCCCCAGCCACTCTGGGCAGCTTCCAGTAAGCATAAAAAACATAATAAAACCATATATAAAATCATTGGCTTCCAGTACGTTTCCGAGCACAATTCAAAGTGTTGGTGCTGACTTTTAAAGCCCTAAATGGCCTCAGTCCAGTATACCTGAAGGAGGGCCTCCACCCCCCACCGTTCTGCCCGGACACTGAGGTCCAGCTCCGAGGGCCTTATGGCGGTTCCCTCGCTGCAAGAAGCCAAGTTACAGGGAACCAGGCAGAGGGCCTTCTCGGTGGTGGTGCCCACCCTGTGGAACACCCTCCCTTCAGATGTCAAGGAAATAAACAACTACCAGACTTTTAGAAGACATCTGAAGGCAGCCCTGTTTAGGGAAGCTTTTAATGTTTGATGCATTACTGTATTTTAATATTTTGTTGGAACCCGCCCAGAGTGGCTGGGGAAGCCCAGCCAGATGGGGGGGGGGGGTATAAATAAATAATAATAATAGTAAGAAGAAGAAGAAGAAGAGGAAGAAGAAGAAGAAGAAGAAGAAGAAGAAGAAGAAGAAGAAGAAGAAGAAGAAGAAAGTTTTTTATTTAAAACATCCATACAAACACAGAAAACAGAAAAAGAAATAAGACACAATTCATACACGCCCTAACTACTACCACCCATAACACCCCCATGACTTCCCTCCACTGCAACTAGACGTCCTTAAGTCCTAGAAATTCATCTATTGTTGCATCTTTTATATATTACTTCTCATATATTCCTTACTATTTATTAATTTCATTGATACTTTACATACCTAGTCCATGGATGTCAACATATTTGCTTTAGAACAGTGTTTTTTCATATAATCTTCAAAACATTGCCATTCTGATTTTAGTTTTCGATTTGTCTGATGTCTTATGGCTGCTGATAACTTTGTAAATTCTATGAATTCATTTAGTTTGCATATTTTGTAGGTATAATATCTCCTTTCTAATTCCTGGCAATAACTAATATGGTGAAAGGCTGTGCCATATAAAAACATTGTTTTCTTTTCCTGTGGGATATATTTCCCCAATATCCCTAATAAATACGCCTCTGATTTTTTTTCTATGGAGATTTTAAACATCTTTTTAAGCTCTTCATGAATACTTCCCCAAAATTTCTCAATTTTATTGCAGCCTCACCAAACATGAAACATTGTCCCTTCAAGCTTCTCACATTTCCAACATAGATTGGACTTTAAATTATAGATCTTGACAAGTTTAGATGGTGTCAAATACAGTGGTACCTCGGGTTACATACGCTTCAGGTTACATACGCTTCAGGTTACAGACTCCGCTAACCCAGAAATATTACTCGGGTTAAGAACTTTGCTTCAGGATGAGAACAGAAATCGTGCTCCGGCGGCCCGGTGGCAGCAGGAGGCCCCATTAGCTAAAGTGGTGCTTCAGGTTAAGAACAGTTTCAGGTTAAGTACGGACCTCCAGAACGAATTAAGTACTTAACCCAAGGTACCAGTGTACCACCTATAAAACATTTTCACCATATTCTCTTTGATGGTGTAACAGGTGGTGAACCTGATGTCTGAATTAAAAAGTCTCTTCCACTGTTCTAATTGAATTGTATAGCCAATATCTTGGGCCCATTTGATCATTACCTCCTTTACTTCCTCCTGTTTGAGGTCCCATTCTAATAGTAAGTCATAAATTTTAGATAGTAATTTTGTTAAGTTGTGGGTTGACATAGCAGCCGGCACAGCGATTTCTTCAAGTAGCTCTTTATTTTGTAAGCTGGAATAGAACTGACTGCGAACAGCTCAGCCGGCCTGCTTTTATAGGCAGCCGGCTGTCACATTGTAACCACAACAGCCCAGAGTTCCTGCCTAAAATAACTGACGCGGACCTGAGTGAAAACTATCTACAGACCTGAGTGAAAACTATATACAGTATCCCCCTGTTGGCCCAGGGTGAAACTACACTACATAACACCCCTCCCCACCGAGATAAGGCGTTAGTTACAATCGTAATGGTTTCCTTATATACAGCACTACGCGTAATGGTTCAATTAGGCACAAAAGCATATTGGTTACATTTCCCATACTTAGACCAACAGTGATACCTGTCCAACAACATAGTCCTTTAAATAAGTTGGGCGCTTGGAAACTCTGCCAGACCGCCGGGGATTGGTAGCCAAGCCCGGAGGGCCACACAGTTCTCGCTGAGGCTGTGGTGCGACCCTAGGTGGCATTGGAACCAACTCCCCTGGATCCGCTGCTGTGGGTGGAGCCTCCGCAAGTGGAGTGGTCTGAGTCTGTTCTGAAACGGCTTGGTTCGGCTCCACGCTGGCAGTTTGCGAGGGAGGTGTAGGTGGGGCCTCGCCATCTGTACGTGTCTCTTCTGGAGCCGCAAGCGCAGTTGGGGACACCTCGGTAGTGTCCAAGTCCCCAACCCTGCGCCTAAGCTGGTCTATGTGCCGTCGCCACAAGCGTCCGTCTTCGAGTGCCACCTGGTACGAGCGAGGTCCAGTGACTCCCACTACTGTGGCTGGCACCCAAGGGATGTCCCCCACATAGTTCCGGGCAAAGACCTGGTTTCCTGGGACAAATGACCGTGGTGCGTTGGCACAGCCTGGGGGTTCAGCCACGGCAAAGTCCGGGTGTAGCCGGTCGAGCGGTGACCTGAGGCGGCGGCCCATAAGCAGTTCAGCAGGACTCCTCCCTGTGGCCGCATGAGGGGTGATGTGTTGCACGAACAAGTATTCGGCGACCCGCTCATGCCAGTCTCCCCGGTCCAGGCGCGCCAGTGCCTCTTTTGCCGAGCGCACCATTCTTTCCGCTTGCCCGTTGCTGGATGGATGAAAGGGTGCCGTTAGGGCATGGCGGATGCCCAGTCCCAAAAGATACCGCTCAAACGTGCCTGACGTGAACTGCGGTCCATTGTCAGAGACAAGGACATCAGGACACCCATGCGTTGCAAACAGGCCTCGCAGCACCCGGATGACAGCTTCGGTAGTGGTGGAGGGCATCAGGGCGACCTCCAGCCATTTGGAATAGGCGTCCACCACTACCATAAAGGTCCGGCCGTGAAAGGGGCCAGCCAGATCGATGTGCACCCTCGACCAGGGTGTCTTTGGCGTCTCCCAGGTGTGTCCCTTAGCTGCCGGTGGTGCAGGCCTCGACTCTTGGCACGCTTGACAGGCGGACACCCAGGCAGTGATGGCATCGTCCATATTAGGCCACCAGACGTAACACCGAGCCAACGCCTTCATTTTGACAATTCCCGGGTGGCCAACGTGCAGAGCCTCCAGGACGCGCTGACGGAGTCCCTGGGGAATCACGACGCGGTCTCCCCACAGCAGACAGCCGCGATGAGCTGAGAGTTCATGTTGTCTGGTTGCGAAGGGCTGGAACTCCGATGCAAAAGGCCCTTGTGGCCACCCCCTCCACACCCAGTTGAGCACCCGGCTGATGGTGCGATCCTGGGCAGACGCGGAGGCCACAGTGGCAGCCGATACAGGCGCTGCCGGAAGATCCTCAATCAGAAGGAGCGATGAAGCTGGAGCCGGGTCTTCCACAAATGCTGGAAGAGGGCAACGGCTGAGGGCGTCAGCATGGCCCATCGATTTCCCCGGGCGATGGATGAGCCGGTAGTGGTAGGCAGCCAGGAAAACAGTCCATCGCAGCATGCGTGGTGAGAGGACCGGTGGAGTTGGACGATCACCAGCGAGGAGGCCCAGGAGTGGCTTGTGGTCAGTGATGAGGTCAAAAGTCCTGCCATAGAGGTATTCATGGAACCTCTTCACTCCAGCCACAAGTGCCAATGCCTCCTTGTCGAGCTGGCTGTAATTCCGTTCCGTCGGAGATAGTGTCCTGGAAAAGTAGGCGAGCGGTGCTTCTCTTCCATCTGGAAAACGGTGACTAAGGACAGCACCGATGCCAAAAGGTGAGGCGTCGCAGGCAAGGACCAGCGGCCTGGATTCACTGTACTGTACCAGCACACTGTCTGAAGAAAGGAGAGCCTTGACCGCGTTGAAGGCCGCCGTCTCCCGATGACCCCAGGCCCAAGGCGTCTTAGTGCTAAGGAGTCGGTGAAGAGGCTCAGCCACTGTGGCTTTGTGGGGCAGGAACATGTTATAAAAGTTCAGCAGCCCCAGGAATGCCTGCAACTCCGTTTTGTTCTTTGGGGTGGGGGCCTGCTGGATAGCGCGGATCTTGGATGTGGTTGGATGAAGGCCGGAGGCATCGATAAGATAGCCCAGGAACTCTACCTGTGGAACAGCGATCTGGCACTTCTCCCTCTTTACCTTGAGCCCGGCCTCCTGGAACCTGGTCAGCACGGCACGGAGGCGCTCGAACAGCTGCTGGTGTGAGTCTGCAGACACCAAGACGTCATCAAAATATGGTACCACGCCCGGAAGCCCTTGCAGGAGACGCTCCATAAGGCTTTGGAAGATGCCAGGAGCCACACTCACCCCGAACTGCAACCGGCGGCAACGGAATGCCCCCCGGTGGGTGACGATCGTCTGGGCTTCAGCAGTGGCATCATCGACTGGCAGTTGTTGATAGGCTTGGGCAAGGTCCAGCTTAGCGAAGACCTTACCCTCACCCAGGGAATGCAGCAGGTGTTGGACAACAGGAACCGGATAAGCGTGCTGCTGAAGTGCCTTGTTGATCGTGCACTTGTAGTCAGCGCAGATTCTCACCGACCCATCTGGCTTGACAGGCGTGACGATGGGGGTTTCCCACTTTGCGTGGTCAACCGGCTCCAAAACTCCTTGGGTGATCAGTTTGTCCAGTTGTTCGTCCACCTTAGCCTTGAGAGCAAAGGGAACCCGGCGTGGCTTTAGCTTGATGGGGGCGACTTGTGGATCAAGGCTAAAGGAGATGGGCGTACCTGTATATTGCCCCAAGGTGCCGTCAAAAACCTCGGCAAAGTCTTTGACCAGACCCTCAGTCTCTGCGTTAGAGATGCAGTTGATGCCGGTGACTTCCAGGCCGAGGGCATCAAACCAGTCTAGCCCTAGGAGGCTTGGCCGCTGACCTTCGACCACCACCAACCGGAGCAGGCCCGAAAAATCCTTGAAGGCGATCCGGAACCGGCCAACGCCTACCACGGGAATGTCGTTTCCCTGGTAGTCTCTCAGGTGTACGCGGTGAGAGTCGAGTTGCCTTTTGGACACTCTGGGTACCAGTCTTTTGATGGTGCTCCATGACACGATGGACAGGGCAGACCCGGTGTCGATCTCCATGTCACATGGAGCTCCTTCAATGAGCACCGTGACGTTCAGCTTGCGTCGCGTAGGCGAGTCGGTTTGGCCAATCGTGGTTCCAGACGGGCAGCGGCAGTTGGTGAGAGCGAAACAACTTTCCTTGGCAGACTGGAGTGAAGACTTGGACTTGCGAGTCGATGAAGGGGGGGTGTCAGACGGAGCCGATCGGCAGACCTTAGCGATGTGGCCCCTTCTGGAACACTTCCTACAGATGGCGTCTCTGAATCGACACTTGGCACGGGAATGGTTGCCTCCGCAGCCGGCACATTCCGGTTGGCCCTTGGACTTCTGTTGGAACTTCCTGCGCTCCCGCTTTGTCTGGTGCACGTCATCGTCTTCACTGGAGGATGCCTCATCACTGCTGGCCTCTTCATGATGCACCGGAACTGGCTCCCTAGCAAGATGCGGGCTGCTGGACTTGCGGATCTCCTGGGCGGAGCGTTCAGCAGCTTCTGAGGCCACAGCCTCCTCAATGGCTTTCTGTAGCGTGAGGTCTGGCTTGGCTAGGAGACGCCGTTGCAGATGGATGTCCCGGACCCCGCAGACGATTCGATCCATCAGGGCATCGTCTAAGTCTCGGAACTCACAGTGCATTGCAGCCTGTCGCAGGGCGGTGGTGTAGTTGTTGATTGACTCCCCCTCTGCCTGGTTCCGGTGGTAGAACGCATGGCGGGCAGCAATCTTGGACGGCTTTGGTGCGTAGTGGTTGCGGAGCTTCTCTTGGATCGTGTCCCATGGTGTTGCCTGGACTGCTTCAGGCGCAACCAATGCTCGGGCCGTCTCAAACACCTCAGGCCCACAGAGGCTGAGGAATAGGCCCCGCTTCCGATCCTTTGATACTGCTGTCAGCTCGTTGGCTTGGAGGTAGCAGTCGAACCGAGCGAGGTAGGAGTCCCATGATTCAGAGGCTGGCGCAAATGGCAGTAGAGGCACAAGTGAAGCCATGATTCCGATGCCGGCGTGAAGGGCGATGGATGGAACACCGTGCTCTAGCCAGAACGCTCAGCTCTGAATTGGTTCTGCCCAGTGATTTCGCTCAGTGATTTCGCTCTGTGATTCAGCTCAGTGATTCAGCTCAGTTCAGAGGCTGGCCGCATCTGGCTGTGCTCTGATGTCCATCTATCCCACCTTCGTCGCCAGTGTTAAGTTGTGGGTTGACATAGCAGCCGGCACAGCGATTTCTTCAAGTAGCTCTTTATTTTGTAAGCTGGAATAGAACTGACTGCGAACAGCTCAGCCGGCCTGCTTTTATAGGCAGCCGGCTGTCACATTGTAACCACAACAGCCCAGAGTTCCCGCCTAAAATAACTGACGCGGACCTGAGTGAAAACTATCTACAGACCTGAGTGAAAACTATATACAGTATCCCCCTGTTGGCCCAGGGTGAAACTACACTACATAACAAATTTCTTATTATTTTTTACCAATACTGTATATAAATTAGAATCCTCCTTTCCAAATCATCTCTGTCTATCTGAATTAAATACACTGTTTAACTGACGATACTGAAGCCAATGGGTTACATTATGCCTTATCTCCTCGAATGGTTTCAACTTTAACTGGCCTTGATCTTCCATCAGTAATTACCTATAGGTTGCCCAATTCCTCTCCATATTTAGTTTTTTGATAGCCAAGGCTTCCAACGGGGACAGCCACCATGGAGTTTTGTGGTTCTAAATGTGTTTGATATTTGGTCCATACTTTATAAAGAGTATTTCTGAAAATGTAGTTGTTAAACCTTTTGTTTAGTTCAGCCTTGTTATATCCAAGGTAGACATGCCACCCGTATCTATTACTGTAGCTCTCCAAATCCAAAATATCCGTTTGTTCTAATAAGATCCAATCTTTTATTTGGAAATCAAATCATAATTAATGCCTGAAGTGTAGGTGGGTTCCCACCAGGCAAGACACAGTGATCACAGCAAGAACCTTTATTGAACTACATGACTGGGAAACAGAGGCAAAGCAACTGCTTATATACATACCTGAAAGCCTGGGCCACTCCCACTCCCAATGTGATTGGCTGTCTAAAGTTCCAAGCTGCAAATCATGACTCAGAGTTCAAGGGCCAATGGCAGGTGCCCAGATCCTGAAATGTTTTGTGATTGGACATCATGTGTCGAATCAGAACACAGCAGCTCAGAATCCTTAGTCCAGACTCAAGCTCAGGCAAACACAGAACACTGAATACATAGCACCTTACATTTCTTTCTGGAACGTTTCATCCATTAGTTTCCAAGGATGTTTTGAGAACGGCCCCTTTCATTTGCTACTGAAAACATTTTCTAGAATGCCCCCCACAATTTCCTTGCTCCTCTCATCCTTTAGAATGTGTAATGGGGTCACATGAAGGACTGGATTTATGTATAGACTAAGTAGGCTGAAGCCTGGGGGCTCTAGATCTAGGGGGCCTCGCCAGCCTGCCTGCTCCCCAGCGCCGCAGACAGTCTTCCCTCTCCCCAAATTGCAAACCCAAGACTTCATGCAGGGCATTTCTCCCCCATTTCAATGACATTTTGCTTCAAAAGGAAAGGCGGACTTGGACATCTTCTTCCTTCATAATCCTCTAAGGGAGAGGTCACATACTCAACTGGACACCACCCTCCCCCATAATCCTTGGGATATAGTCACATGCCACACTCTGGCCATGTGGTGCTATAACCAGGACCAGGCAGTAAGAACTGAGGTTACAGGGAACCAGGCAGAGGGCCTTCTTGGTAGTGGCGCCTGCCCTGTGAAATGTCCTCCCAGCAGATGTCAAGGCAATAAACAGCTATCTAACTTTTTAAAGACAACTGAAGGTGGCCCTGTTTAGGGAAGTTTTTAATGTCTGATGCAGTATTGTTTTTAATATTTGGTTGGAAGCCACCCAGAGTGGCTGGGGAAACCCAGCCAGATGGGCGGGGTATAAATAATAAATTATTATTATTATTGTAACACAACCCACAAGCCCCACATCATGTCAAGCTGGAGAACAGGGCCAGCACCTCGCTTTGCAACGCAGCCCTGCTCTCCTCCCGCATCCTTAAACAGCAGACTGTGGTGGCAGCACTGTGTCCCAGACAGCAAAGACTTGCTCTCATGCATACAGAGTGGATTGCACATCTCAGCGAGTGAAATTAGGAAAGCATGATTAATGTTGATGAATCTGGGGCTTGGGAGGACTCTGCAGACCCTCCCCCTGACACTCTGTCTGCTTTTCGCCTTCCAGCCACCCCTTTCTCCCCAAACATACCCCTTCTCTCTCCCCCCCACCCCACTCTCTGCCTGGATCTGTCAAAATGATTTGCAACTCAGAGTCTCATTCTTCCCTGCTGACAACTCCTCTCCATGTGACGTGCAGCCGGCCTGGAGACTAAGGAGGCAGGGAGGCCTCAGCTGGCAGAGAGCGCTGCTGTCAAAAGCTCAGAGCTGTGCCTGTGCCACTTAGATTTCCAGGCGTGCTGGGCTTTGTTCTAATGAAGCTGTAACTGAGCCCCAACCAAAGAGAGTTTATTCAAATCAAGGCACTTTTGAAACCCACACTTCGAGATGCATCAATAGGATTCCCGTGTAGGATAGCAGTCAGAATTGTAGAATTCTCCCATCCCTCACTGCCTGTGAATCCCCTGCCCTACACCAGCTCCACTCCCTTCCTCTTCTCTCTCTCCATTTCCTTCCCACTGGATTTTGCCAGAGACCCAGCAGAGCCCAGCAGAGCCCACTGCTTTGGGGCAAAGCAGCTGGTCTGTGTGCAAACCAGCAGGCGTTTGGAATGACCTTTCTCTGCCCATTAAGAGTTAATAGCCCTGGCTTAGATGCACCAGCCCTTTGGCTCAGTAAAAGGCAGGTCCTCCGTGTTTGAAATCCTTTCTCGGTGGTTATTTAGTGTTCCTAGTGGGAGAAGGAGCTGTTTACAGTTTCTGGCTCTCGTGAAGATTTGAAAGAAAGGACCACATCTGAAGATTGCAGTTCCTGGAGCGAGAGGCACTTGCCATCAGCTTGGCCATTCCCACCCTTACATCTGTTGTCTGTCTCGACAGCCAAAGGAGGGTGCCTCCAGGGGTGAAGTCAAGCTTGCTGGGGCAGGGGTAGGCAACCTAAGGCCCATGGGCTGGATGTGACCCAATTGCCTTCTCAATCTGGCCCGTGGGTGGTTCAGGAATCAGTGTGTTTTTACATGAGTAGAATATGTGCTTTTATTTAAAATGCATCTCTGGGTTATTTGTGGGGCATAGGAATTCGTTCATCACCCCCCCCCCCAAATATAGTCCGGCCCAACACATGGTCTGAGAGACGGTGGACTGGTCCACAGCTGAAAAAGGTTGCTGAGCCCTGTGCTGGATAATCACAGCGCCCGCTTGTGGCGGCTGAGACCCATAACTTGTAACTGCTGCCTCCCACATTGTTTTTTTACAACCTTCCCTATGTTGTTCGACTACAACTCTCATCTTGCTTGACCATTGGCCATGTTGGCTGGAGATTGTGAGAACTTGCTTACCGTATGTTTCACTCTATAAGACGCATTAGACCATAAGACACACCTAGTTTTTGGCCCACTGCCGGCAAGAAAAAAATATTCTGAATCCCAGAAGCCAGGACAGCAAGCGGGATCGCTGCACAGCGATCCTGCTTGCTGTCCTGGCTTATGGGATAGCTGTGTGCAGCCTCTCCTGGGCAAGGGGAACCTTCATCCCCTGCCCGGGAGAGGCTGCGCACGGCTAAGGCTCCCCCAAGAGCCGTACTCCCTTTAAAGAGCACAGGGAGTGTGTATGCGACTCTTGGGGGCTTTTCCTCAAGGAGGGAGAAGGGCAGCCCTTCTCCCTCCTTGGGAAAAGCCTCCAAGAGCTGCACACATGCTCCACACAACTCTTTAAAGGGAGCGCTGACAGAGCCTCCCGCACACACAGTTTCCCATACTATTTAGGAGGGGAAAAGTGCATCTTATAGAGCGAAAAATACAGTACTTACTTATTGCATTTCTATCCTGCTTTTTCCACCAAGGAGATCAAGGCGACATGGTTCTCCCCCTCCTCATTTAATCCCCACAACATCCCTGTGAGGTAGGTTAGGCTGAGAGTGGTAGGGACTGGGCCCCAAGGTCACCCAATGGGCTGGCTTTAAGTCCAAAAGTATATAAAGGGATACAGGTTCCCAAGTTGCGCCACGAACCATACATGTTGTTGTTGTTGTTGTTGTTGTTGTTTAGTCGTTTAGTTGTGTCTGACTCTTCGTGGCCCCACAGACCAGAGCACGCCAGGCACTCCTGTCTTCCACTGCCTCCCGCAGTTTGGTCAGACTCATGCTGGTAGCTTCGAGAACACGGTCCCCCCATCTCATCCTCTGCCGTCCCCTTCTCCTTGTGCCCTCAATCTTTCCCAACATCAGGGTCTTTTCCAGGGAGTCTTCTCTTCTCATGGGGTGGCCAAAGCATTGGAGCCTCAGCTTCAGGATCTGTCCTTACAGTGAGCACTCAGGGCTGATTTCCTTCAGAATGGATCGGTTGGATCTTCTTGCAGTCCATGGGACTTTCAAGCATCCATTCTTTGGCGATCAGCCTTCTTTATGGTCCAGCTTTCACTTCCATACATCACTACTGGGAAAACCATAGCATTGACTATATGGACCTTTGTTGGCAAGGTGATGTCTCTGCTTTTTAAGATGCTGTCTAGGTTTGTCATTGCTTTTCTCCCAAGAAGCAGGCGTCTTTTAATTTCATGGCTGCTGTCACCATCTGCAGTGATCATGCATACAAACAGCAAACTTGTTCTCCCAGTGCCATTCTGATTCAGCCAAAATGATGCCCCTCCCACACACACAAGAAAAAGGAATGAGGATCATCATGGACCTGGGGTGCAGGGTGGGAGAGAAGAGACAGGTGGGGAAGAGGGAATGGAATAGCATCCCTTGGACCTGGAACAGGAGAATGCCCCCTGGAGCAACATTTTGTGGCTAGTCCTATTTTACTCCTTTTGTTTCTAATGTTTTGGTTTCTGCAAGCAGAACCCCAGCACAAGAGGGGCTGACCCCTCCGGGAGAGAGGGCAAAAACAGAACTCTCCTAGCGCTCTACATGGGCCTGACTTCCTCTCCCAACCCAAGTGCCCTTGCCAACATTTTAGGGAGTCGCAAACAAACTTGGAGGAGGTTCATTAGATGCTGGGAAGAATTAGCACCTGTGTCTCATTACGAGTGACATAATTAGCTCCTTGTAGGGTTGCAGGAGTCAGGCTGCTGACATCAAAACAAGCCAAGCCACTGGCAGCTAGGAAGACGTTGCCTTGCTGGGCCCAGGGAGCCAGGCAGAGCCTGTGCCAAGAAGGGAGCAGACGGCTTGGTTGGCACTGGTGTGTAGTTCCTGTGGCTAATGCCAGCCACCATTTGGGGTTACTCACAGACAAGCTCCTCTCTCTCTTCTCCATTGCTTGGCTCTAGGCACATGAGTTTTTCCACCAAAGGCAACCGCCCCTTTGCCCTCCGGTCCTGGGGAGCACGACTTCTGTTGTGTCAGGAGCTGAGTGCTATAATCTAGGGGTCCCCAAACTAAGGCCTGTGGGCCAGATAAGGCTCGAGGGACTCGTTTATCCGGCCTGCGGTGACCGCCACCACCCGCTGCCGCCGCCCACTCTTACCTGCGCTGTGCTGCACAGCTGCCCACTTCCAGGTCGGAGGAGCACCGGAAATAGCTTGTGCACATGCGCAAGTGTTATTTCCGGTGCACATCCAGGTCGGAAGAGGCCCGTGCACATGCGCACAAGCTATTTTCGGTGCTCCTCTGACCCGGAAGTGTGCCGGAAATAGTGTGTGCGCATGCGTATGGGCGCGCGATCCCCCACCCTCTGGCTCGCCGCATGATCAGCGCTGGAGACACTGGCCCAAGGCGCGGTTTGCTGACCCCTGCTATAACCTGTAGAATAACAGAGTGGCAGAGCTGGAAGGAATCCCCTGAAGGGTCATCTAGCCCAACCCCCTGCTGTGCAGGAGTCACAGTTGTATGAACGACTGCAAATTTGATTGCAGCTGTTTTAAAGCAGCTGTTCAATAGCTGTCTGTTGGGGATGCTTTAGCTATAGTTCTTGCACTGCAGGGGGTTGGACTAGATGATCCTCAAGGTCTCTTCCAACTTTACAATCCTATGATTAAGTAGGCTGCAGCTGCTGTGTCTTGACTGTCAGAAATCACGTTGAAACACTCTTCCCCTGCAAATGCATATGGTTTGGCTCCCTCCCAGCCGTGTGAAGGGGCTGTTAAGATCCTCAGGGGACCGAATCCTTTGCCTCTTGGCCACCCGTCCTTTGAGCCTCACTTTGGTTTGGGAGGCTTCACCTGGGCTTTCCTGCACCCTTTTCAGGGTTAAGAACTAGAAACTTTGTTGCTGTGCTTCGTTTTGACGTAAAAGCAAAACCTAGAAACCACGAGTTTAAATTGTGTAGCTCTCCTGTGCACATGGCATGGACTGTGAGCCCCAAACTTTGGATAGTTTTAAAAAACACAATTTGTCCTCAGCTCATGTTTGTTTCCCTTCTGTTAGTTTTTGTGGGTACCTGATAACTACTCCCCCCCACTCTGCCTGCCCCCTTCCTATGCAAGGTCAAGGTGGTGGAGGAGGGAGGGAAATGCCCCCATTTTTGTGTGTGGATGTATTTGGCACCATGCCATTGACACAGTAATAGCACATCAGTGGCACATTCATACTGGACTGCCGGTGTATCATTCGGCCTTGTAGGTTGTTTCGTGATGCTTCCCTGATGTTGCTGCACAATTGCTGTCTGGAGGGACTATGTCGCAAGAAAAGTGGCACAAACGCTCCCAGAATATTTGAGGTACAAAAAGTTACAAGATTTCCGTAGGAATCCTGTTTGCTTGCTCCAAATCCCTGCCTTTTCCACCATCGATGCATCTCCAACTCCATGGGATGGGTTTTTCTAGCTGCACTAGAAGGAACGGACATTCTTACAAACATGCTTAGGAACGTCAGCAACTAAGCAATATATCCACAGCTTGAAAAAATAATATATAGAGGCAGCATCTACTTGTGTTCAGTGTTAATATGTGAATGAAGGTACTCCTGTATGTAAGAAGAGCCTGCTGGATTGGGCCACTGGCCCATACAGTCCAGCATCTGATTCTCACAAATGTCAACCAGATGCTTCTATTGTAGGGCTACCAGACGTCCCTGGTTCCCGTCCCCGGATTTGCAAATCTGTCCCCGGCCAAATTCCGTCCCCGGATTTGCAGATCTGTTCCCAGGAAACATGGCAGCAGCAGCCTCAGCAGCCTGGAGCCAGCCTGGTAGCGCAGTTGGCTCTGGCTGCCTTCAGGAGTTGCTCGCTGCCGCCGAAGTGGAACTGGGGACGTCCAGCAGTACAGATCTCCTGCCTCCCCCACCCTTTGTTTTGACAGATTGGGGGGAGGCTTGGGAGTTGTGGGCGGGCCTCCCCATGAGCAGTCAAAACAAAGGGGGAAGGGGGAAGGAGATCGGGGGAGGCTTGGGAGTCACGGGCAGGCAGTTGCCCTGTTTTTAAAAACTCTGCGTATTTATGTTTCACAGGGTGCGGAAAAAGGGCTTTGCACCTTGCCCGGCAGAGAAACCACGTGTCTTGTGCCCCTCCTGGGCAATGGCGTGCCATCCGCCCGTGACTCCAGAGCCTTATTCGATCTCCTGCCCCATTCCCCCTTTGTTTTGACAGATCGGGGGAGGCTCGGGAGTCACAGGTGGGCGGCCGTTGCCCAGTTTTTATGTTTTGCATTTATGTTTCACAGCGTGCAAAAGAAAGGCTTTGCACCTTTATACAATATGGATGTGTGCTTGGGCCCAGGGTCTTTGGCCTCACCCTCCCCACTACTGACTCCCTGCTGCTACTCGGCTTAAAAAAAATAAAATAAAAAAGTGTCCCTGGATTCATTGAAAAAAATCTGGTAACCGTACTCTACAGGGAAACTTGCAAGCAGAACCCGAGTACATGAGAACTGCACCCAGAACTGGCTGTGGTGAGTGCAGCTGAATGGGACACAGCCATGGGTGGCTTGAGGAAGTACCATCCACCTTGGGGCTGCCCATAAGAAGCATGGCTAGAGTGAAAAACTATGGTGAAGCTCAATGTTTCACAGAACGGTGAAGAGTGAGAACCTGGAGGCTAAGAGGGTGTGTCAGAAGGAAAATGAATTGGTATTGATTTATATATATTAGTAACTTTGTGTTAATTTAACAACTGTGTATTTTAGTAATACTTTAAGTTGTCTGTTGCTGTTTCAGTTTTTTGTACACGGCTTAGATATTAAGAGCTAAATAATAAAATAACCAGAGTTCTCCCATGGTTTCCAGCAACTGGTATTTGGAAAAATTGCCACCTCCAACTTTGGAGGCAACGCATGGCCAGTATAGATAGTAGTCACTGACAGCCTTTTCTTCCTCCATGAATTACAGTGGTACCTCGGGTTAAGTACTTAATTCGTTCCAGAGATCCATTCTTAACCTGAAACTGTTCTTAACCTGAGGTACCACTTTAGCTAATGGGGCCTCCCGCTGCTGCTGAGCAATTTCTGTTCTCATCCTGAGGTAAAGTTCTTAACCCGATGTACTATTTCTGGGTTAGCGGAATCTGTAACCTGAAGCGTCTGTAACCCGAGGTACCGCTGTAGTCCAACCCTCTTTTAAAGCCATCCAGGTGGTGTTCATCACTGCCTCCTAGGTGAGGGAGCTCCATAATTTAACTGCACCGAGGGAAAAAATCTTTCATCTGTCTTGAATCTTCCAACACTACACAATGTGCTTCATTGAGTTCTAGTGTTGTGAGGGAGACAAGCTTTTCTCTCTCTTTCCCCTGTCATGTATAGTTTTAGAAACTTCTGTCCTGTTGCCTCTTACCTTCCTTTTCTCTAAACGGAAGAGTCTCCAGCACTGCCCCTTTTCCTCACAGGGGAGTTGCTCAGCTCTGTTTATTTTTGTTGCTGTTTTCTGAACCATCCTTTTCAAGATGAGGCAACCAGAACAGGGCACAGCACTGCTCCAAAAGTGGTTGCCCCATAGATTTGTGTGCTTTTGACCCCCCAAGATTGGGGTGTGGGAGTTCTTAAACCAGACACTTCCCAATAGTCCCTGACCAACTCCCTGCGTGACAGAGAAGTCACAAAAAATCATAGGCCAAAGGCCAATTACTCATCCCTGCAGCTGACTTTGGCATGAAAAAGCACCCCACAGAGAGAATCTTGGATAAAATAGCTAAATAAATCTTTAATATTTTCTAATTGCAAATGTACATAAATTGCACACTCAAATCAATTCATTATCCCCCCCCCCTCGACACCAACTACGTTCTCTGTACATTATTACATGGTGGTGGTTCTTTTTAAAAGAGCATGAAAGAGATTTGGCCAGCCTGGCTCCTTACGTTTCATATTATCAGCATCAATACTTTTTTTTATAAAAAAAAACATACTTACAAAAAAATTATTATTATTTGCTTTGTTTCCTTTGTAAGAGGGTATAAAACATCATTTTAACTGCTTTTTGATAGGAACTAGGATTAACCTAAGCAGATATACAGAGATAAATTGAGAGAGGGGTATATTTTCAGACACAGTGATGCAGAAATGAAAGGGCAGCGGTTGCAGGGGGAACCAACCTAAACAGGTGGACACGGAGACTTGTGAATATTGGGTGTCAAAACACAGAATCTTTACAGCTCACACAGACCTGGAAGGGTTTGTTCTGGAGTTGCTGTGTAAGACTGCTCAGTCCATCTTCCTTGCATTGGGTTCCGAACATGTATGTGCAATAATTTAAAGGCTTGCCCTTTTGGTTCCTGCCCTGTTTTAGCTAATCAAGAACACCTTCCCATTTTGACTCCAACTAAAAGGCTTTCAGTTCTGGGATGCCTGTCCAGGGACTATTCAACTGGAAGCATGTGGGGGCAGAGTCCTTCCAAGCAGCTCATGTGACAAGAGACCTCACCACTTTTCTGAACTCAGCCTTTGCCAACCTGGTGCCCTCCAGATGTTTTGGACCACAGCTCTTATCAACCCCCAGGAAGCACAGCCGAATTTAGACCTGGTGCAGGGCACCAGGTTGGCAAAGTCTGGACTAAACTGTGCAGGTTAAGGACCAGCTTGCTGGGGAATCTTAAACCCAAACCATTCTGCTGTTTCCTCCTACACTCTGGCCATGGATGGTTCTGGCCTATGGAATAGCTTGGGGTTTTTTGGGGGTTTTTTGCAACAGGGGCAGACTAACCATGTTTCAATGACAAACACACAACAGTTCTGCTGGATTAGCTGCTTTCTCCAGCTGGATTTTGCAGTTTGGTGGAGCAGGTAGGGAGTAGTTGAGGCTGCCTGTGAAGCTGGATAAAGTGGCAGATGGGCACTATTTCCTGCTGCCCCCATGGAAGTCAACCAGAAACCGACATGCCCCTGGCACCTGTGGGCTTTCCACTTGTTCCAGAGCAGGTGAGATACATCTCTGTCCAGTTCCCTTTTCCAGTGTGCAGCTGTCCTTCCCCTTGAAACAAATCGGGCAATGTGCTTGTGAGCTGGGTTGTACATAGTGGAACTCAACCAGATCAGACTCTTTCTACTGTCATGATTTTTTGATTGGTTTGGTTTTTGGTTGTTTTTTTTACACAAATGCAACCTCCTGCCTGTTAACTGTAGTACCCAATTTATGGTGTGTGTGTGTGTGTGTGTGCACATTGCGGAATATCTGGCATCTCCACCAAATTCCATTGGAGCTACAGAGACGACCTGATCCACCTGCAAGTCAAGGCTTTGAAGCAGGGCTTGTGTGTGGGTAAAAGCAGATTATGAGAAGCCACACTGAAAGATGCATTGCACCACACACCTGATTTACGCCAGGAGTGGCTCCTGATCGAAATACGCGAATATCTAGGATATATTTTTTTCATGGTGGGAGTTTTGTTTTTTTGCATGTGGCCTTTGGGTTTGCTTGCTCTCCCTTATCAAACCACCTGCCACAATCCCCAGGGCAAAAGCAAAGATGAGGGCAACTTGTGTGTGGCTCCCATTTGTTCCTTGCCTCTTCCAAGCCATCCATGTCTCCACTGAGCTTGCTTAGCCCAGATGGGTGTTTATTATGGGACAAGTGCAGGAAAAGGGTGACACTCCCCTCTTTTTGGCACTATACTCATAGAGGACATAAACGGCATTGAAACAAGATCCTGCAATTTTTCTCCCATTTAATCCAGATTTCCCCTTTCGGAGGATTTGGCAGGCCAATAAATAATTAAATAATGAATTAAATAAAAAATAAATAAATGGTGCCATACCTCAATGATTCATCTGCAGATTAGGCCCTGCTTGGAAACCCCCTTGATCTCTTGCAATCTGGAATTGGAGGCTGGATTGGAACAAGGAATCTCATTTCCCCACCCCACACTCCCAAGATCCAGTGGATTCCAAAGCCAACCACTGATGGCAAAACTAGGAGCTGGGTTCTACCGCCCATTAAGAGCTACAATGGCAATCTGAACTTGGTAGGTGTGTGAGCCCCATTTCCACACCACTGTGTACGTAGCCAGTAACAGCAGACTGCAGATCTTGGCCAAAGCAGCCACACCAATTGGAACTGAAAATTGCTTTGTACAGTCGTTAGGCAAAAATGGCACATTTTACAATCACACACTCGAGAACATCTTCGTTGGCTTACAAAAGAGAACCTGTACGATTTCTAGTCATAAAGATCTGTGTATTATCATCATCATCATCAATAATAATAATAATAATAATATTAATAATAATAATAAAAAAGACTTACAGATTGTTTGCATTATATAACAAGTTCTTACAGCAGAAAGCTCGAGAACGAGGAAGAAAGGCTCCAGGGCCATGTTTCTTTTCTGCACGGTGGACGCACACCGTTGGGCAGCAGAAATTAAACCGAGCAGGGCAGGGGGAGCGGCGGAAGAGTGTTTGGCTGGTGGCAAGCTGCTGCCCCTTGTGCCTTTTGCACAGCTTTAGGAAGGACAACAGGAGCCGCCAGTGGAAAGCCCCAAGAGAGAGGTTGCATGGAGTTTGAGATCTGTTTGCTAAGGCGCTCTGGGCCTTTCTTCTTGAGCCGGGGGGGGGGGAATGACTGCAAACTGCTGGGAAGAACCAACCCCCCCCAAGGACCAGCTTCCTCTTCTGCAGGAAATCCAAACCTGTTAAAATGACTTCGGAGAAGGAGCAAGTAACATCTCCATTGAACACGAGAGCTGTGTTAAAGGGGAGTGCCAGGAAGAGCGCAGGAGAGGTCATCTGTTAAGCTACCATGGGCATACACCAACGGACGTACCGACCTCTGTATGCAAGCGCAGAACTGGAAGATTTGGGTACTAGAGGTGCCCAGGCAACAGGACCTCTCCTCCGCGAAAGACCCCCACCCTGCAAACCCTAAACCAACAGTGGTGGGCCATGGGTGGGGGGAAGTAGCTGCTCCAAAAGTGCCTGTAGGGACCACTCCCACTAGAACTCCTCCCTGGCATTTTAAAAGGTGCACATTCAAAATGTTTACAACCCCCACCCCCTGCCCCCACAAAAAGTCTCTTACAAAGGGGGGTTCCTGCCAGGGGTGGCACGTCCTGCATTTAAAATCTTATACTGAGAACCTTGCAATACCTTCCACAGGACTCGTTATTTGGACAGATCTCATTCCGGGACATGAACTCAGACAGTGCCCTGATCTATTAAATCTTTTCCCCATCCGTACATGTGACTTGGTGGCATGTTTTTGGTTTTGTTTTTTTGCGGGGTGGGGGGCAAGTATAAGTAGGCAGGGAATTCTTAAGGTTCACACATTCAGCGGTGCTTGTTTTATGCTAGTGGTTCATCCGCACCCCTTGCAGAGATCAGGGTGCATCAAAACAAGCTGATTGTCTGAGGCCGCAGACTGTTCGGGCCCTTATGGACTCACGGGGCATAGTAAAGTAGGGCTGCAAGTTTTCAAATTAGATTTGAAACCCCATCTCCTGTGGGGCGGGGAGAGGGGAGAAGTTCGTTCTTGTAACAGTCCACGTTTCTGAGGGCTGGGTACAAGGTTTGTGCTGGACCTATAGGCTTGGTGCGTGGCAGCACAAAACCATGTTGGAGCCACGAGGAATTCAAGGAAGTCCCAGTTCTTCCAAGACTGTGTGTGCATGGAACACGTTCTCTTTAAGAGGGGCTCCTCGGCTCCCCTACGCTTTGATCCACCCACCGCTGTGACGGATGGGCTGATAAGGCGGTGAGGAATCCTCAGGACTAAGCACCAACAAATCAACCCACAAGCTGGTTGGAGGTTAGTAAGCACAGCACCCGCCCCCTGCCATGATGCTGCTGTGACCCCTTCCCTGGAGGGCAGGGGTTAGTTAGGAACCACTAATCCTGGGCTGATGGCGATCCTGACAGGGGGAGACATTTTTCAGAAGCTGCCGTCCTTGCTCCACTCCCCATTAAAACAGGATAGTATTCCAGAAACTGGACTGCTTGGGGTTTATTTTTTGGACTGTTTTTATTCCTAACGCAGACTGTGGAAGAAAAGAGATAACAGTTACCGATCTTCATGCTTCTGTGAGGCCGGTTCCCCACCCCTTCATTGTCCACCTCGTCCGGCTGTTTAGCGGCGACGCCATCAGCAGCAGCAAAGGCTTCACGCAACACAACCCTTTCCACTAACAAACCTCCAGAAAGCTAAACTATGCCAGAAAAGAGAGAGAGAGAGAGAGAGAGAGAATGTGTGTGTGTGTATGTGTCCGTGCGTGCAAGTTGGGGGTATGTGGGAATGCTGCCCATCTGAAGTACTACAGCCGCCACCCTGGTTCAGGTGAAGGACCCCTGATGCTAAAGTGTAGCCGAGAGCTTCTTGCAAACGGGTACCTTAACCTAAGTTGGCAGATCTGCAAAGAGGAACAAGGGGTGTTGTTGCTGCTGCATCGTTTTGCATCATTAATGGCACATTATTAATGCCTTGATTTCCCCACTTGTCAAATGAAGAGGTTGGGGAACAGGCAGCACGGATCTGCCGCTACGTATTCTACATTGCACTTGGCCCTGCACACTTGTGCGACTCGGGAGTCTTCATAGACATGTTTCTCTTATAGTTTATAGACAACTAGCGGCAGGGGTAAAGGCTTCCTGGTCTTCTGGCCCTGCCACATCTCAACAACCTCATGATATGCTGTACAGTGCCTTGGCCCGAGTCAGGCCATGTGCCAGTCTAGTTCAATACTGTCTGCACTGATTGGCAGCAGCTCTCCAGGGTTTCCTTCCCAGTCCTACCTTAGAAATGTTTTCAGGGGTTGAAACGGGGTGTGCTTAACATACAAAGGAGATGCTCTGTCCACTAAGCTAAGAACCACCCATAACCTTCTGCATGCTCTGCCAGTGAGCTACAGTCCATCACCACAAGTGTTCACTGAGTTGGCACAATCTGGAGCAAGACAGGCAAATCCTGCCGCCTCCCAGACTTTTTGCTCCAATGTCCCAGTTTTTGGTCCAGCGATTCTGGACCACAAGGGAGCCCAACTGAAGCCTCAAGCCAACTGAAGCCATGCAGAGACTTGAGCCAGACATGGGCACTGCCTGGGCAGTCAAGGCTGGCATAAACCAGAACACTAAGGAAAACTTCTGCAGTATGCAGTTTCTTAGAAAGTTAGCCCTGTCTACAAGGATAATTTACTTTGCCAGCGGTAGGCAAGCCCAAGGCAGCTTAGCCACCGAGAGGGACAATATACCCAGCCTGGTGAGTGAGATCGTCTGTTTGTGGGCAGGTTATGGCTTGGTGCATAGCCTTGTCTCCAGCATGGCAGAGGGGCCCCCAAAATGAATGGCCCAGCCACCCTCCAGCAACTTTACACATGTATTAGGTATGTTGCCTTAGGAATGGAGGAAGCTGCTATAAACTGAATCAGACCATTGGTCCACCTTGCTCAACACTGCCTGTTCTGACTGGCAGAGGTTCTCTCCTGGCTTCTGCATGCAAGAAAGACGCTCTCCCCCTTAAGCAGCAACTCTCCAGGCTCTCATGCAGAAATGGGCCTCTGCGGTCATCTATCACCTAGCCCTTTGGGAGACGCCACTGGGTGACTGGCCCGGGAATCTTCTGCATGCAAAGCAGGTGTCCTGCTACTGAGCTATGAGCAGTCTGATCACTGGCTACTGCAGAGGTCATTCTGGAGCTCCTTTGAAGCTCACTGTGATGGCTGTGTCCCCCCCCCCCCCGTGTGGAGGCATAGCTTGAAGGACACTTTCCGACGGCTGTGTGGAATTCCTGCATGTGTAGGACACCTTGCCTCTTCCTACAGGTGGAGCATAATCTGGAGGTGGGGTTTCCATTCATCCTTCCTCTCTGCCCTCCTGGGGAATGACCTACACCTGTGAGGAGAGGCCAGGGCGAATCCCAAAGCAGAGGCGGCAACGGGCGATGGCCAGCAGTGGGACGCAGCTAGAGAGAACACCCCAGCGCAGCAGGGCAGGGCTCCCCAGCAACGCAGCTGGGCCAGTGGCGGGCGGCGGTTTGGTCCTGCAACCTTTTGCACAAGTCCTGCTAGCTTGTCCCTCGGCCTCTAGCGGGCTCCTGAGGTCTGTCCTTCAGGAAGTAGAAAAGGGCGGTGACTCTCCCCCTGCAATGATCTGCTCCGCACGGTCGATGGTCTCCTTGTCCCTCGAACTCGGGGTCGGGCTGGGGGGACGTCAGGGCTCCCCGTCTTTGGCGAAAGAGGGCTGTGGGGTTCTCTCTTTCCTCCCCCGCTCAGGGAGGGCCGGTGGGCGGGTAGGAAGCACCAAGCACCCTTGCAACGTGGTGGCTCACCCTTCCTTCCTTCCTGCCGCCGCCGCCGCCGCTGCTCTCTCTGCCCGGGCTCTCCTCCTCTCTTTCTCTCCTCCTCCTCCTCCTCCTCCTTCCTCTCCTCTCCTTCCTCTCTCCTTTCCTCTCAATCTCCCTCAGCAGCAGCCGCCAACTCCCACCGGGCTAACAATTGCTGCTGTTTCGGAATTCGCCGTTCTCGGTAATCTGCAATTTAGTTGGGTTGGTAGGGGAGATCCCATTACGGGTCTGCGAGCTGTACCTCTCTTTCAGCTGGGTGAGGGCGCTCATGAGCCGTGCGTTGGCTGCATCCAGGGAGGCAATGCGCTTTTCCTGCAGTGGAAGGGGGAGAGAGAAAACAAAACAGAGAGAGAGGGAGAAAGAGAGAGAGAAAGAAAAAAAGAGACCAGCATTGGAACAGGGGGAGCTGCCTCTCGCCAAGTCAGACCTGGGGGTTGTTTTAACGGCAATGAGGTAAGAGCACAAGAAGAGCTTGCTGCACCAGGTCAGTGGCCAAACTAGTTCAGCACCCTCTTCTCACGGAGCACAGTCATGTTGGCTTGTAGCTATTGATCACTTTATCCTCCCCCATGAATGTGTCCACTCCCCTTTGAAGCCATCAAGGTTACTGTCCATCACTGCCTCCTAGGGAAGCGAGTGCCATGGTTTAACTCGGCATTGCATGAAGGAGGTCCTTCCTTTTCTCTGTCCTGAATCTCCCACCACTCATTGGATATCCACAAGTTCTAATGTTTTGAGACAGTGAGAAAAACTTGTTTCTCTCTGCTTTCTGCATGCAGCACAGTCATACCTCATATCAAATTTGCTTCAGGTTGCGTCCCGCGGCGACCCGGAAGTAACGGAACAGGTTACTTCCGGGTTTTGCCGCTCGTGCATACACGCAAAATGACATCACACGCATGCGCAGAAGCGGCGAATTGCGACCCGCGCATGTTTAGACGCGGGGTGCGTTCTGTTCAGGTTGCGAACGGGCCTCCGGAATGGATCCCGTTCGCAACCAGAGGTACCACTGTATATGATTTTATACACTTCTATCATGCCACCTTTTGTTCAATTTTTCTCTAAACCAAATCCTACGGCCTTTCCTCATTTTGTGTGTGTGTGTGTGTGTGTGTTTCCCTCCATCCCTTTGATCATTTCTGCTGTTCTTTCCTAGACCTTTCCCAGTTTTTTGAGGTGAGGCCACCAGAACTGCACACAGAACTCCAAATGCAAAGGGGTTTTCAAAAAATAAAATAAAATTAGGGAGCGAGGAAGCAAAGAGGAGACTGAGCAGGCAGGATGGGGAGAGATCTGCATCCCACCTCCATATGTGCCTGTGTGTACACACTCCAATGTGTATATAATGGCAGCTCAGTGTGTGAATACACCTGCCAACTGGGCCACTGCTGGCATATGGCCCCTGGAGATGCTGGAAAGGTGGTGAAGTGGCCCTCAGTCTCCATCACACAGACCCTTAAGAGTCTGAAAATTCTTGAACTGATGGACAACCCCAAGCTGTGTGTTTGATAATTATTTCCTTCCTCCTCTGTTGTATAAGAGAGTTGGGGTGTGGATGTTGGTGGGGCAGGGGTGGCCACCACCCAGGGAGCAGGAAAAGCAGAATGTCTGTGACAAGAGGCCACAGCTCCAGCCACTTTCTCTACCTGCCTGTGCACAGATTGTGCCCAAAGCCCTTTGCCTTGGGCCAAAGCCATCTGCAACAGGCTGATGAAGATCTCCCGGAGACTTGTCTGATTTTTGATATTGAATAGTGCCCAGAGACTAATTAAAGAACCAGCCAAGCGGTGCCTTTGCATAGGCCAGCAGTTTCTCTGATTGCCTGCTAATGGCGCAGAGCAGCAAGGGAGGGCAATGTCTTCGGAATTAGAAGCTGAGCAAATCCCCAGAGCCTGCTCAGATAATAGACTCTCTCTCCACCGTCCCCACTGCTCTGCCTGCAAAACCATTCACCAATCCCCTGCGGGAAAGGTCACAGCCTCCAATCCGGGCCTCTGCGTAGCCTGGCGGGCGGAGACAGAGCAGGCAAAGATTTCTCTCTCCCGTCGCTGGCTAAATTTACAGCTGCTAAACAGCAGAGGAGCATGGCCAGGTTTGAGAAGCTGGCAACCCAGGCATGGAAACGGTCAAGGAAGCATAAGGACAACATCCTGTCCTCACAGCAGCCAGCCAGATGCCCCAATGTGAAATCTGCAAGCAGGACAAAAGCACAAGAGCAACACTGTCCCCTCCTGTGTCTTCCAGCCACTTATATACAGAAGCACTGCTGGCTGGTAGCCAGCAAGGTGTTGTGACAACTCTGGAGCTGCTTGGGGCTATAGGACCAAAATGTGTGCCTTCCTGGTAGACAGGTGCTGCAGGAGACCTGTGGCAGCTCCAGGTGAGCTTTGCTCGCAGGCACCTACCTGTGCGTCTATGATCTTCTGCTTGGAGTCCACAGCTGCCTGCATTTCTGCGTGATCTTTTTTCAACTCCTCCTCCACTGACATCAGCCTGTTGGTGGAAAATTTGCAATAGTTTCAAGTCTAACTGTCCTCCTTTGCTGGTTTTTTTGGGCAGTTTATAACCCCCACCCCAATTTGTGGCTACAAGCCTGGAGCAAACCATCAAAGCAAGGTTGGAAACTTGCTTAGGGCAAAAGGGTAGGAGGCTGAGGACATCTGGAGTGTGCTGCAGCTGGATCCAGCCAAAGGGGCAACGGCAGTGGCTGAACCAGTCTGTGGATCATCAGGATGAAAGCCTGGAATTTCATCACAAGCGGGGGGGGGGGGGGGGGGGCTGTCCCATGGCTGATGAACCCTACTGAACCTGTCTCCTTTCCAGACATCCTTGGCGTATTTCGAAAGCCTATACAGTCATACCTTGGGTTACAGATGCTTCTGGTTGCTTGATTTCGGGTTGTGCACTGCACCGAACCCAGAAGTACCGGAATGGGTTACTTCTTGGTTTTGGCACTTGCACATGCGCGACACTGCAGGGTGCGGACGCTGCAGGTTGTGAACGTGCTTCCCGCACGGATCATGTTCACAACCTGAGCGTCCACTGTACCCTGAATTTAAAAGTGAAATGAATTATCAAGGTAGCATCCAGCATAAAAAACCCTATGGACTAGAAACTTAGTTACGGTGTTCTAAATAAGGGGTAGAATTCAGTTTATGAATCCCTTCAGAGGAAGCTCCAGTGGGGGCGGTGCGGAGGTGGTGGGGTTTAGGGAGAACCACCAAACAGCACACAGGGAGCGGTGGGGGGAGTGTGTCTGGCAAGCTGAAATGGTTGCCCGCATGGAATGAAGGCTATAGTGCGAAACTGAATTCCTCCACAAGTTTAGTTTAGTTTAATTATTGCATTTGTATCCCACCCTTTTCTCCAAGGAGCTCTAGGGGGTGTACCTAGTTCTCGCCCTTATTTAGTCCCCACAACAACCCTGTGAGGTAGGTTAGGCTGAGAGATGGTAGCAAGTGGCCCAGGGCCACCCTCTAGTTGGTTTTGTTCATGGCCAAGTAGGAATCTGAGCCCTGGTCTCCCAGGTCCTAGTCTGACACTCGAAGCACAACACTGCTGCCCTGGCTCAGGTGTGGTGCTATGACCAGTTTAAGGCTGGTGGGGCAAGTAGGCTGTTCAGTCGAGAGGCCAGGGAAGCCCCCTCAGCACTCGAGCAACGTGTCGGCTAGACTAGGGAACTGGGTGTTAAATCGTCAGCTTTATACTGCCAGGGAGAACCCGATTGGCCACCTTGGGTCACCTGAATGTCAGAAGCTGCAGGACCACTCCCGGGCCACCTGTGGTGCTGCAACACAGCAAAAACCAAGTCCTCACAGGAGCCTAGTCTGACTCTAACCCAGGAGTCGGCAAGGTTTACCTTGCCTGGGCCAGGTCACTCCAGTGGAGATCCCTCTGTGGGCCGGATCGCGCACCCGCGATTTCCAGCGTCTGCGCAGGTGTGATTTCCAGCATCTGTGCATGTGCAGACGCAATTTCCGGTGCTGCAGAATTGAGTCCCCGAATCATGCTGGTTTAGTGCAGCGTGGGGGACTCACTGAGCGTGTGGCTTCGTTCGGGGGCAGCTTGTGGGCTGGTTAAACAACCTCCATAGGCCGCTTGTGGCCCATGGACCTTAGGTTGCTGACCCATGGGTAGGCAAACTAAGGCCCGGGGGCTGGATCCGGCCCAATCGCCTTCTAAATCCGGCCTGCGGACGGTCCAGGAATCAGTGTGTTTTGACATGAGTAGAATGTATCCTTTTATTTAAAATGCATCTCTAGGTTATTTGTGGGGCATAGGAATGTGTTCATTTCCACGCCCCCCCCCCCCAAAAATAGCCCCGCCCCCCACAAGGTCTGAGGGACAGTGGACCGGCCCCGTGCTGAAAAAGTTTGCTGACCCCTGAGTCTAACTACGACACTCAGGGCCTTTCTCCTGCGTGCATCCAGCTGGGGTCTTGAGCTGTTTCACTGGCCTGAGGTGAGACACCTGCCACCATCGCTTCCCTTACCTGGGTCGCACAGTAGCGCCCATGATGCAGTGATGACGATGGCAGGTTTTGGAGAGATTTCACAGAGCGTGAGAGACCTTGCTAAATTTCGGCGACATTTCACAGAGCATGCACACTGCCTTGCAAGATTTAGGCGAGATCACATAGAACGCATGTGAGATCTTTCGAGATCTCACAAAGTGCATGGAATATTGCAGGGTGCAAGAGATCTTGCGAGATTTCAGTAGCCTCTCGTGAAGGCCTTGCAAGATTTTGGTGATACATGGCGGAACGGAGGGGGTCTCACCAGAAGCCACCAACATGGCTTTGCCCACGGGGTTCCGCATCCCAAGATGGCTGCCTCAGCCTGTCTCAGGCTGCTCCTCCTACCTGCTGATGATGCCCTTCATCTGGATCTCTTTGTCTTCCTGCTGCCGCCGCAGACGCTCCTCACTCTCCTCCAGCCGCGCCTGATACTCCAGCACCAGCTTCTGAGTATTCTCCTCCTGGCACTTGAAGCGAGCTTCGTACTCCTCCAGCTTCTTGTTCGAGATGCGCAGCTTGTCCTGCAGGACCACCACGTCCTGCTGATACTGCTGTTGTGCAGGAAACATGCAGGAGAAAGGGCTGTGAGCACCCTCGCCACCCACGGACTCCCCTGCTCCACACAGCATGGCGGGGCCCGTGCCAGCAACCACACCCACCCCGGTCAGCCACTCAAAGCCCTTCTGTCTCTGCCCAGCCATCTCCTCCAAGCCACCACTGGAGCAACGCCACCTGTCCACAGGTATGTGTGTGTATTGCACACTGGAAAGACTCCGTATGGAACCGTATGGAATCATGGAATTGGAAGGGACCTAGTGGGTCCTGCAGCCCAACTCCCTGAAATGAGGGGATTTCAGCTTAGTGTGGGGGAAGACAGGAGCAAGGCAGGTCATAGTGGGAGGTGTGTGTGTGTTCTGATTTCAGGCACTTCTTCCGACAGCGATCTACAGTGGGAGGGTGTGGAGAGGCAACACACAACCTATGCTCCTCCAGATGTTGCTGGACTACAAGAAATCTGCTTCCGGGCCAGGTTCAAGGTGTTAAAGGTAAAGGGACTCCTGACCATTAGGTCCAGTGGCGGACGACTCTGGGGTTGCGGCGCTCATCTCGCTTTATTGGCTGAGGGAGCTGGTGTACAGCTTCCGGGTCATGTGGCCAGCAGGACTAAGCCACTTCTGGCGAACTAGAGCAGCGCACGGAAATGCTGTTTACCTTCCCGCTGGAGCGGTACCTATTTATCTACTTGCACTTTGACGTGCTTTCGAACTGCTAGGTTGGCAGGAGCAGGGACCGAGCAACAAGAGCTCACCCGTTGTAGGGATTCGAACCACCGACCTTCTGATTGGCAAGCCCTAGGCTCTGTGGTTTAACCCACAGCACCACCCGTGTCCCCAAGGTGTTAGAAGTTAGTACATAAAGCCTTTAACAACTTGGGCCTAGTTTACATGCAAGATTGCCTTACCCCAAAAGGCATCCACTTGACTACCTTGACAGGAAGAACTGGCACCACTACAGGTGCCACATAAAACCCAATTGTTTAGTGTGGCAGCACCTGCACTTTGGAACTCCCTGCCTATTGATACCAGGCAGGTGCCTTCGCTGTATTCTTTTCAGCGCCTGCTAAAAACATTTGTTTATACAAGCCTTAGCCTTTTTCAGAATTTTAGCTTTCTCTTTGTTTTAAACTATTGTAGTAATTTTTTCTTTTTCATAAACTGCCTTGAGGCTTGTTTCTTTACAATCAAGTGGGGTGCAAATTTTATGAAATAAATACATATGCTGGCTCCTAGGAGCTGGATTCCCTTATTATCTAGTCTTGCTTCCCCAAAAGAGGAGTAAATCTTAATTTTGTCCAGCACCCTGCAAACGGGCAGTTTGCTCTGGATTTTAATCCTCTCTGCCTCCCCACCCCAACAGCCCACAACTGCCCTATACAGCTGAGATATGGAGGATTGAAACCACTGCTGCTGTTTTTTTCTTATTTATGACTTTAGTGCTTCTTATCTTTTCTGGTAAACCACTCTGAGGCAGTCAAGTGGTGCGTAAATTTCATGAAATAAATGAATGGATAAACAGCATGCAGGGGTTTCCATTGACTCAAAGCCTGCAACACATGTGTGTGCGCATGCCATGTGGTTGTATCAGGATTCTCTTGCTGTGGACTTTATTTGCTGTGCTTTACAGACCCGTGCAAACGCTGCAGGGATCTCCAATTAAAGAACTTTGTGAAAGCCCTCTCAGCATTCCTTTCTTACAGGGGTTCCAGCAATGAATAGCAGGGAGGGATTGGTCAGTGTAGTTGTGTCTCTCTGTGTGTGTGTGTATGCACAAAGGAACTGAAACAGTGCAAAGCCATGGCAAAGGTGCCTACGCACATCTGTTTTACGGAGCCACCCTGGAATTCAGGCGAAGTGAAGAGCTTTAGTGGCAGTGGCTCAGCAGCAGAGCATCTGCCTGGCATGAGTCGCCAGGTTCAGCTCCCGCGAGGATCTCCAGGTAAGCCTGGAAGCGACTCCCCACCTGAAACCTCTGGAGGGCCACTGCTGCTGCCCGTCAGTTTGGTAACGCTGAGCTAGATGAACCAAGTGCCTGGCTCAGTATAAGGCAGCTTCCGGCACCCTCACAAAGAAGCAAATGAAGCTGCGGACGCCGAGGAGGAGAAACTTCTCACCTCTCCCTTTTAACTGGGCGGCTTCGGGAGAGACAGGCAGGAAACAGGTGGGAGGCAGAGAAAGAGGCGAGAATTGGAAGGCACTTGTGCCAACCGGAGAGTATGGTTCCAGTGGAGACAGTGGCAATGAGGGTGGCACTGGCAGCGAGGCAACAGCGGTTGCTCCCGTGCCTGCTCTCCTCCCGTCCAGATCTTACCATGTGGCACAGCCGTGGGAGGTGTGTCTGTGGGGCAGGGAAGGGGGCATGGATTATGTCAATGGAGCCAGCAAGGGAATGACAACAGCACAACGGAAATGCAGGAAATGAGCAATGCCAGGTGGGCGTAGGGGGCGAACTGAGGCTCTGAGCCTCAGCCTGGGTTATAAAAATGCTCAGAGCTGCTCTTGTCAAGGCAAGACAGGCCCCTTCTTTGGGGGTGTGGGCTGGGGAAGGAGGAGGGACATAACCTGCTGCCCAGGTTCTCTCTGTAGGAAGGACCTCTCCAGATACAGCTGGGAGTCTTCATTGCCTGAAAGCCTGGGGAGATGCTGCCAGCCAGTGTTGACAACGCTGAGCTGGCCAGACCAATGGTGTTTATTATTTACCTGTTTCACTTATTTATTGCTTTTATATCCCGCCTCTCTTTCTCCAAGGAGCTCCAAGTGTCTGTGAATGGCTCTTACCCCTTTTTACATAATTCCCACCGCCAGCCTGTGAGGCAGGTTAGGCTGAGGGGCAGGAACTGCTCTCCTTGGAGAAAAGAAAAGGGAAGAGGCAAACGCAATAGGTAAAGTGGTCAGGGAGGGTGGGAGTGGCAGCCTGAGGTCATCAGGAGGGCTGCAGGACCTACACCCCCAACGCCCTGCCCTACATGAAAAGCAGTAGTGGGCAAGGAGCAAGGCCACTGCAGCCTTCGAACGGCACAGGCGGGGGAGCGGATGTGTTTACAAAGGCAACTGTCTCTCCCTCTGGAGAGGCCACTTCTGCGTCCTGCCCGGCGTTACCTTTTCCCCTTGGCCGAACTCCTCTTTATTCCGGATCTTATCCCTGTGCTTGGGTTCTGGGTCACTGCTCTCCTCTTCTAAAAACTGCACGTTCATATTCAAAAGCCAAGCGGCTGTGCGGTCCAGGGCATTGGGGTTCACAGGAGAAGGGGCCTAAAATGAAACATAGAACCACAAGCGAAAAGAGGGAGTGGAGGGGGGGGGGGAGAAAAAGAAAAAAGGGGAAACCGGAATGGACATGAAGCTAGAGAAAGACAGAGAGCACATGTCCCAAATACCCAACACTTGGGTCTTTGGTTTAGTAGGCAGTCTTCTTAGAGCCAAGCCTTTTCTAGGACTTTAGACTGGAGGGAAGCTTCACCTGCCAACCTGATATGGTTTGTTTTGAGCCTGAAATGGTTCACACTACAACCGCGTTCTACGCAGGCGTTCTGTTCCAAGGGTCCCATGTATGCACACAAATGCATATACACAAAACCAACCCCCCCCCCCATACAAGCACCACTAGCCTTCTGGGGCCAAGTGGGCTTTGACGCTCCCCCAAGTGATGGCAGAGCGCTCAAAAGTTCTTTTCACACCAGAAAATCTCAACAGGAAAAAAAAGAGCTTTTAAAGCTCTCTCCTTTGCTTGCGTTAAACTCATGGAATTTCTACCTGCGTACGGTTGAAATCATGTGAGTTAAATCTGCTCAAGGTGTCACTGTGCTGTGTTTCCAACCTTACTTCAGGCCCAACTTCATCCCTGAATGAGAAGGCTGCCCCTCCCAAGTCTGCTCCCCATATTTGGAGGTGCTTTTTACAGGGGGACAATTTCCCCCACGACACTGGACAGAGCTAGCAAAGTTTTATTAGGAGGGTTTTGGGGTGGGGGGTGCAGCTCTCTATTGCTAGAAAGAGGTATCTTAAATGTCTCGTATCCCACCCCCCACCCCAATGTAATGCTGTTCCAGGGCATACCAGGAAGAAATCTTGCCCCATGACACAATGATGGGAAAAAGAAAATGACAGATATATCAGAAAAATAGGGTAGCAGCGGCGCTAGCAGGTTTACTGCATAGAGACCTGCTGCCAGTACCCTGAACCCATCAGGAGATTTGGGTTCTCCCTCTCCCAGATTTGCCTCTGAAATTCACCCCCCACTTCTTGAGCTGAAGAATTTTGAAATCAATGACTTATCTTCAGCTCCCTCTACCCTTATCTCCCTGTGGCTTCCCTAAGAAAACAGCCTAATCTGTTTTGCGGCTGAGCTGACCTCTAAAGGAGAAACAACCTGGCTCACAGCTCCTGCTTGCAACCTCCCCACTCTGGGGAGTGAGAGGCACTGTGGATGCTCCCAACCCACCAGCTACAAGTGGACCTAGAGAGAGTGCATGTGACTGAGGCCTTAATTAGCCCTCAAGTAACAATTAACATGGTTGAATTTGAAAAAAGAGCTTCATTTTTTATTGTGTTCCCAGCTAATAGGTGAGGGGATGCGGATGAGCACCAGAAGGAGGGGGTGGTGGAGGAGAGATCATGGCACCAGGCTCAGGTGCTGGTGGGGGGAGGGCTTGATCCAACCACTGACCCCTTTCCAGCTGTAGTTTCTGGTCAAATGGGGCTGTTTGGAACGACCCCAGCAGCTTGCAAGTCCCTGTTTGAGCAAAGGTCACAGCCTTTGAGAGGAAAGGATACCAAGGGGTCATCTAGCTGGCTGGCCTAGCGTGGCAACTCCTCTCACCTGACCCTTCACCTGCTCTGAGCAACGCTTCCCAACACCCTCAACCAGTGTGCATGTGTTTCGGCTGGGGAGGGCACAGGGAACGACCAACCTGCTCTCAATTTCTCTCTAGCTTCGGTCGAACAACTCCAACCAGTGGTGCTTCTTTGCTGCACATGGAAGCAGCAAGATCGTGAGATGGCACTGGATCTGGTGTGGCGTGGGATGGGGTGGGGGAAGCCAGAACATTTATGGGCAAAAGCAGCAGCTGGATGGCAGAGCGAGATGAGGAACATTCTCCCGCCCCCTGCACACATTCCCGCCCCAAACCACAGACCTGAGATGGTGCAGATTCTGGCTGGAGAAGCGAGGTCCTCAGCCAGGTGTCCTCTCTGCCACCTCTCCCCAACCTGCCCCTCCTGCCACGTCCACACTGACCTGCTTATGCACCGTTCGCTGCTTCATCTCTGGGCTGTCTCCCTTGGAGGAGGAAGACTGCTGCCGGAGCCGTGCCCCGCTGACCGGCCAGTCGGGCGAAGAGGAGAGCATGCCGCCGCTGGAGGGGCGCGGGTACTGCATCGTGCTCAGCAGCGAGGGCGGCGTCCGGCCCCGAGTCACTGGCGGGGGTGGTGGGGGCGGGGGCGGCTGGTCTATCCGCCTCTGGGGCCCCCCGCTGTTCTGCCGGGGCATGGTGGGCTGCCCACCCTTGTCCGAAAGCGAGAGTTGCCGGCGGGCCAGCTCCCCTGCCCGCCGGTTGAAGTCCTCAGTTGCAGCAGCAACCACAGCAGGGTTGCCAAAGCCGTGCTTGCCCACCGCTGCCAAGTCCTCGCTGTTGCTGTGGGAGCTGAGTGAGCTGTGGCACTCGGAGCCTGAATCCGCCAACCCACGAGGTGAGAGGGGCAGACCTGCTGCCATCTGGTACACAGGGTTCTGGAAGGAGAGGGGCGCCAGGAGCTGGGGCCGTCCGGGGGTGCCCTCTGTGCCGGGTGTCGTGGGGGTCTGGCCTGCCCGGCGCACGGTGGCCATGGCGGCCACGGCGTTCTGCTGAGTCCGCGTGCCCCAGGGGCCCGGGGCCTGCCCAATGGAGGGGGGCCCATCGCAGAGTGGGTCAGCCGGCCCCGGGAGGGCAGCCACACCATCCAGAACCCGGCTGTCCTGCAAGTCCACCATGGAGAGGCTCTTGCCGCCGTTGGACATCTGGACGTCGGGCTCATTGGCCTCCGAGTAGCTGGAGCTCCGGGCGGGTGAGGGCTGGGCCCCCGCAGACCTTGTGACAAAAAACAAGTCCTTGTTTTCAGGGGTTGGAGACGGTAACCGTGTGAAATCTATCAGACTGTGGGGGAAATAAAAACGCATAAGGAGAAGAAGGAGAGGAGGAAAAGAAGGAGACAGAGAGAGAAAGAGCTGTGGTCGCTGCGCGAGAGGCAGCAGCTCTTTCACAGGACAGCAAGCAAGCAAGCAAGCAAGCAAACAAAAAACACCCCAGCACCATCAACACTCATGCGCCACACGCAGGCTGCTGGGAGGGAGGGCGGACGTCTCCTGGATGTGGCGCGCCAGGTGGGAAATGCTGAAAGGGCCACCGCTTGTGGCCTGGGCACCTGCCTTGCATGCAGACGATCCCGAGCTCCATCCCCAACTGGGAATAGGGCTGGGAAATGCCCCCTGCCTCATGCTGCTGCCAACCAGTGTAGGCAGCACTGACCCTAGTGGAAGTTTCCTATGGTCCTAGACCTCCCCCTTTGTTATTGAAGGTCCAGTCATGACCGACTCTGGGGTTGCGATGCTCATCTTGCTTTATTGGCTGAGGGAGCCGGCGTTTGTCCGCAGGCAGCTTCCGGGTCATGTGGCCAGCATGACTAAGCCGCTTCTGGCGAACCAGAGCAGCGCATGGAAATGCCGTTTACCTTACCGCCGGAGTGGTTCCTATTTATCTACTTGCACTTTGATGTGCTTTCGAACTGCTAGGTTGGCAGGAGCTGGGACCGAGCAACGGGAGCTCATCCTGTCGCAGGGATTTGAACTGCCGACCTTCTAATTGGCAAGTCCTAGGCTCTGTGGTTTAACCCTTCATTACTACTCCTCCCTTATTTTTCTGGTGGCTGGCAAGTCAGCCTCTGCCCCCGTTGTGCTGTTAAGGTTCTGCGCATGGGTGCAGCATCAGAGGGGAAGGGGGCTGCCAGCACCAGGTACCGCAAAGCCCAGTCACACCAAGGATTCTGCCTTCTGAGGCCACCTCCTTCCTGGGAATATAGAGAGTGTGCCGGGCAGCCCTCAGGAGGCAGCCTGTGGGCAAGTCCCCCTCTTGGCTTTCCTTGCTGGCTGTCACCTAGCTGACGGGGTTACCTGGCCCGAGGGGGCTGCCCACAGCCCAGCTCAGGCACAGGGATGCTAAGCAGTAAAGGAGAGCCAGTGGTAGCATAGCGGTTACAGCCATGTTTCTCAACTTGGGTCCCCAGGTGTGGCTGGACTACAACTCCCATCATCATGCCTAGTTAGCAGGACCAGTGGTCAGGGATGATGGGAGCTGTAGTCCAACCACAGCTGGAGGACTCAAAGTTGGGATGCACTGGGTTATAGTGTCAGCGGGAGGTTAGGGTTTGAACTCCCCACTTGGACGTGAAGCTTCCACTTGGGCCACTCACTGTCTGTCTCAGCCTAACCTACCTCACAGGGTTGTTGTGGGGATTAAAATGAGGAGGGGGGCATCCTTGCCACCTTGAGCTCCTTAAGAGAGAAAAATAGGCAGCGTACAGATGCAATAAGTGAGAAAATAAAATGAGACAATCTCAAAGAGGATGGAGATTCATGATTTTGATTCGTTACCAATACGTTTCGGTCCAATAAAAAGGCTTTCCTCACGGGGGAGGGCGTCATGTAAACAGCTCAGAAACAGCTCTTTTTAGAGAATCATGGAGTTGGAATGGACTCCTAAGGCTCTCTGAGAAGGAGGCTCCTTGTTCCATTCTGCCCACTGGGTGCTTCCTAATGCCATGAGCCATAAAATTATTTTATTTTATTGGGGAGGCTTACAGCGTTTGTTTTACAAACCAAGTTATGTTTATCTTAATGGCATGCATATAATTTGTGTATACAAAGAAGAACAGCACTGGGGAGCTGGAAGGGACCTAAAGGGTCATCGAGTCCAACCGCCTGCAATGCAGGAATTACAGCTAAGAAGCTGACCTGTCTAGATGGGCGCTGCCTGCCTGTGCTGGGGAGCCTGCTGTTCCCCATAGGCATCTGGGGCTGGCTCACCCTGCAGCAACTCAGGGCTCCGGAACCATTATATTAAGAAAGCCTCTTGTTCTGCAAACCACCATGTGGGTGAACAATTGATTTTCAACGACGGGGAAGAAAATGGGTTTTTGCAACAGCTAATGCTCTTAAGCCCAGATCAAAGGTGGGGTGGTTTTACAAGGGTGGTTAAGAGCATGCTGCTTTGAGATCCAGCCTTGTGCATCGTTTAAATCACCCCCCCCCCCGATTACAGAGAGAATCTTGCTGCCGCCGCTGCCCCTCTCCGATTGTTCATCTCTCTAATTAAACACACAGCTTCCACCTGAAATTTATCCATTTCAATGTTTTACATTTCAAAACAAGGAGCTGCGCAAGGCGACAGAAACCTTTAGTGGGTGAAGTGTCCATCTGCCATGGCCACCTTTTAGCCTCCCCCCTGCCCATGGCTGTCCCCCACCCCCAGGATCCTTCGGGGCTGCCTCAGCCAGCTTTTCCACAAAATCCCTCCCCCATTTGCCTGGCAGGGCTCATCTCTGCCCCACCCCCTGCCCTTGCCCGTCCTTACCCAGATAAGTCGTTCTCGATCACCATCTTCTGCAGCCCCACAGATATGCTGTTGCTGGCGTTGGGCGTTGAGGCAGCATGATCTGCTGTGACGGAGACTTGCACGCAGGACGGGTTGCTGAGGGCCGAATTGACGTCCCTCAGAATGCGTGGCAAGGGTCCAAGCTTTGTTGCTGTGCTCTGGAGGAGTGGGGAGAAACACAAGCAGGGGCCATCACTGAGCATGCCTATCCCAGCCACACAACAATGTCTAGGTAACATGATGACCACATACATACGTAATAGACAATCTTTATAGAATTCCTTCAAATCACAAAAAGTTCAAAATGAAATCTTTAGTCTCAAAGTCTCTGAAAATCTTTAAATGAAGCGAGGTACCAAACTTTGTACGATGAAAGACAAGCTGTGAAGCTTTGTGTATTCAGCAAATATGAAGTCCAACACTGAACAGTGATTCCGTATATTGACTACTGTTTTGCAGAATTCTTTGTCAGCGTGGTGGGAATTGCTTCACAAACCCATCTTATTTTGAATGAATGTATGTAAATGAAAATAGCAAATGCTGTGGAACAGTGCTCATGTAAAAATGTAGTATGCAGTGACAAAACAGTATAAAGTTTGGTACCTCGCTTCATTTAAAGATTTTCAGAGACTTTGAGACTAAAGATTTCATTTTGAACTTCTTATGACTTGAAGGAGTTCTATAAAGATTGTCTATCACGTATGTATATGGTCACCGTGTTACCTAGACTGTTGACGTTCTCTTTGCAACACAGGGGTTTGTTTGGATACTTATCCTAGCCACACAACAGAGAGGCTTCCAGTTCCGTCTTCAAATATTTTGTTAACTGGAGTCCACTATCAGCTTGACACAAGGGGTTCCCCATATGGGGCTTGAAGACTCTGAATGCCTTAAGATGGAAACCAGACATTGGGGTTGGCCCTTCCCCATCTACACATGAAGAACAGATCACCCCACTCCACTTCCTCGTTTCATGAGAATGTGATAAGAGTGCTGCTGGATTGGGTCCATGGACCATCTAGTCCAGCATCCAGTTCTCACAGTGGCTGACTGAGTGCCTAATCCTCTTTTAAAGCCACCCAGGTCGACAGCCATCACTGCCTCCTGTGGGAGGGAGCTCCACAGTTCAACTATGCCCCTCATTCACCAGGCAGAGATGCGCCAACCAGATAGGCATGGGCAGGCGAGTGTGGTTGGGGGAAAACAGCCTTAGGTGACAAACTGAGACCTGTGCCATGCCTAATTATGCCAGTGGGTCAGATGCCAGTGTCATGTAATAATAATAATAATAATAATAATAATAATAATAATAATAATATTTATACCCCGCTAACACCCAATATAAAAACAAATTGATTGAGATACAACTTAAAAAACAAGATTAAAATACAACATCATTAAAACATTAAAATGCAGCCTCATTTAAATGGAAACTCAAATAAAAAACTTTGTGGGGGATGAAAACGTCGTCTTCACCAAGGCCAACTATCCAGACTGGTTCTACATGGTCCAGAAAAAAGCCAGGGAAGTCCCCAAATAGGAGTTCCATCACAGAAGGAGAAAGGAAAAAAGAAAGAGGGGGAGGGAATAAAATTGATTCCAAGCCATAGGCCAGGCGGAACACAGGAATACAGCCTGACCACAAAACTGGCAAGAACCAGTTAAGGAGGAACGTAATGGTTGAATGTTAAGAGTAAGAAACAACTCCAGTTAAGATACAAGGAGGGTTCTGCACGTACAGTAAAAAAATTGGGTTAAGTGTTTCCAAGGAATGAAAGGTCCCCCAATCACCTGGAGGGCACCAGTTTAGGGAAGGCCTGTTTTCCAGACTGTCCCGTTTGAATAGAGGATTTTGTTTTGCTTTTTTTTTTTTTAAAAAAAGGAATACAGTGGTACCTCGCAAGACGAATGCCTCGCAAGACAAAAAACTCGCAAGACGAAAGAGTTTTTTGTTTTTTGAGTTGCTTCGCAAGACGAATTTCCCTATGGGCTTGCTTCGCAAGACGAAAACGTCTTGCAAGTTTGTTTCCTTTTTCTTAAAACCATTAATACCCAGGGTATTTGCTTCGCAAGACGAAAAATTCGCAAGACAAAAAACTCGCAGAACGAATTAATTTCGTCTTGCGAGGCACCACTGTAATTATTTACTTAACATTTAACAAGAACAGGCAAGAATGTAGAACTTGAGCTGGCAAGGACCAACTTAAGTTAGGTGCAAATAAGGTTCGCTATGGTTTTTAAGAAGCCTGCAAACTCTGGTCATAAAAAATGCACCTAATTTTGTTCGCACAACAATGTGCCTGGAGGACGGATTTGGCATGCAAATTCTGCTGTCAAAGTCAGAACTCCTTTTCGTTCCTGAGTTCCATGTTTTCAGCTTGCCTGTCTTTGCTTATAAACATACCCCCAGTTTTGTATGCTGACTGAGACTTTCCTGACAAAGAAGGAATGTTCAAATGCCGACGTACGTACTGCTCACCATTGATTTCACATGATTATACACTGCATTTTTAAATTATTGCTTTGGTGGGGTAGTTTACTGGTGGGTGGCTATACAAATTCAACAAGCCAACAGGTACCTGGTCCAGCTGAATCACAACCTCCCAGAGCAGAGAGTGTAAGGTGGAGAGTTCACGGCCCAGGTCAATGTACCCTTCGAAACCAGCCGTGTTGGACAGAGTCTCCGGGTTGGAAATCTCCAAGAGGAACCGCTGCATGTTGGTCCACTCGTGCTCCAGGAACTGGTTCATGAAGGACATATATTCTTCTTTGCTGCCAAACCTGTTACGAACAAAGCACATGAAGCGGTCTGGTTGGCCGCTGTGAGAACAGGGCGGTGGGAGAAGAGAAAGTCTTTACATCTGACCCAGCGGCCAGGCTCCCCTGATGCTCATTAAGAATGGAACCTCCATGCCCAGAGGCTGTCTACCCATAAACACTGGTTTCTAAGGGATCAGGCAGGTTCTTGTCCTCACATCCTGCTGTGGGGCGCGGGGCTAGAGGGGCCTTTGGTCTGTCCAGCAGCCAGGCTCTCCCAGTGTTCTTACAAGACCCAGATACAACCCACATTGAGTGGGTCAGCATGCCACGATGGCAGAGCCAACTAGCCAGAGTTTGGGGTGTTGCTAGGTACATCAGAGACTTGGAGCAAAGATGCACAGCCCAAGGGAAGATGGTGAACAGGTGTGTTTCCCGCCAGAGCCGTGCTTTTGCAGACCACCCACCCATCCACCTTGCAAGCAAAGTAAACAAACTTGGTGATAGCGAGGGGAGGAGGAGAAGATCAGTGCCTGGTGCAAAACACACACCAACAATGCTCCTGGTTGAGGTGCTAATGTCTGGAAATAAAGCTACTTCTCCTGTCGAGCTAGTGATGGTGTAGTGATTAGAGCAGCCTTTCTCAACCTTGGGTCTCCAGCTGCTGTTGGACTATACCTCCCATCACCCCTAGTGAGCAAGACCAGTGGTCAGGGATGATGGGAGCTGGAGTCCAACAACAAAAGTTGAGAATCCCTGGATTAGAGAGTGCTGTGCTATGAGCTGGGGGACCAGGGTTCTACCTCACTCAACCCATGAAGGTCTTGGGATCCATCTAGTTCAGTATTGTATGCACCAAACTAGCAGCACTCCTCCAGCATTTGAGACTGGGACCATTCCCAGCCCTAACTGAAAAACGAAGCTATGATCCTTCCCCAACAGGTAGGTAGGAAGCCGCCTTATACCATGTCCAACCATTGTTCCATCTAGCTCAGTATGGCCTACACTGACTGGCAGCAGTTTCAGATGGGAATCTTTTTCCAGTACTGTCCAGAAATGCTGGGGATTGAATCTGGGGTGTCCTGGGTGCAAAGGAGGCACTCTCCCATGGAGCTGGGGCCATAACAACCCAAGAAGAGCCCGCTGGATCAGGCCAATGGCCCATCTGTTCCAGCATCCTCTTCTCACCTGTGGCCAACCAGGTGCCTGTGGAAAACCAGCAAGTAGGACTTGAGCGCAAGAGCAACTCTCCCCTTCTGTGGCTTCTAGCAACCAGGATCCCAGAAGCATTGCTACCTCCAGCTGTGGCAGCAGAGCAGAGCCATCATGGCTAGTAACCCTCAATAGCCTTCTCCTCTTATATCTCTGTGCTGTTGGGCAGCAGAGAGTCTGTGGATCAGGAAGCTGATGTGGGGGGTGGGCGGTGTGGGCAGGGGCTGCCAGGAGGTGGGCTAAGAGCTGGGTTTCGGCCTGAACCCCTTTATGACTGACCCAGCCAAAGCCAAATCACTGGCCTTCCAGATGATGTAATTTCACCCCCTTCCACAGACCAGGGGCGCCCAAGGCCTTGACAAAGTCACCTTCGCTGAAAAGATTATTGGGCGGGCGGGCAATGCCAAATTAGACGGCTGCGTTGGCAGGGAGGATGGCTGGCCAGCAATTTGAGCAGGTGGGTGTACGAGTGAGAGAGAGATGGTGGAGGAGGGCTGATCCTGTCAACTCATGCGACACAGATGCAAGTCTCCTCTGTTCCAGCAGACCCCATCTTAAGATGCTTTTGTCAGCAAACTCACTCACTGCTGCTACTACCCTCTCTCTGTCTCTCTCTCTCTGTCTCTCTCTCTCTCTGTGTGCGCAGAGATTCTCTTTCGTTCGCTCTCTATCTCACAGCTCAGGATAAGCAGCTCAGAGCTCCTGAGCAAAGCCAGTGGGGAGATTTCTGAAATCTTTCCCCCTTTGTTTCCACCAAACCTACAGGCTTAGTTTAGAAAACTGACAGCACGGCTGTTTCCCTCACCAGAGCTGATCCTCCTGGTTTTAGGGGCTTTAAAAAATCATAGCGCCAAGAAGTGTATGTATGCAGCGGTTGGGGAGGGGAGCCTTGTGCAGAGTGTGGGGTCCAGCATGTAGCCTATCCTGGCTCCATTTGTGAGCTTGTTTCTATTGCAACTGGAGAGGTAACTGCAAAAACAAACCTGGTCACCTATTTCCTCCTTAAAGGTAAAGGTAAAGGGACCCCTGACCATTAGGTCCAGTCGTGACCGACTCTGGGGTTGCGGCACTCATCTTGCTTTATTGGCCGAGGGAGCCGGTGTACAGCTTCCGGGTCATGTGGCCAGCAGGACTAAGTCGCTTCTGGCGAACCAGAGCAGCGCACAGAAACGGCGTTTACCTTCCCGCTGGAGCGGTACCTGTTTGTCTACTTGCACTTAGATGTGCTTTTGAACTGCTAGGTTGGCAGGAGCAGGGACCGAGCAACGGGAGCCCACTCCGTCGCGGGGATTCGAACCACCGACCTTCTGATCGGCAAGCCCTAGGCTCTGTGGTTCAACCCACAGCGCCACCAGCGTCCCTATTTCCTCCTTGAATTGTGCTAAGAAAGAAACACTGTCCCCCACAACCCCGCTTTAAAGCTTGGGGTGATTTGCCTTACTGTAACTGTGTTGCGATCAGCCGTGACTCCTGCATTGCAGGGGGCTGGACCAGATGATCCTTGGGGTCCCCCCCAACTCTATAATTTTATCCAGTCACTTAATAGAAAGGAAGAGGAATCCTTATCCTGCTTTCCCTCCCTGTTCAGTTCTGGGCCAAAGGGCTGGGTTGCAATAATAATAATAATAATAATAATAATAATAATAATAATAATAATAATTATTATTATTATTATTATTATTATTATTCTACCCCACCCATCAGGCTGCATTTCCCCAGCCACTCTGGGCAGCTCCCAACAGAGCATTAAAAAAAAAGGTTGCTGGAGCATCAGATGCAACTCTCACTTTTGTACAGTGGATTACATTCCAGCCGTGCAGAAGGCAGAGGCTCCCGTGCACCAACCCCCCCCCCCCCAGGCAAACAGGAGGCATTGGCACAATTCAAGGACTCTGGGAGAGCCTGGAGCAATGCTAATGAATGGGTGTGGACTAGGGAGAGGGTGTGTGTTCTGGAAGAGGGCCAAGGGCCAGAGGGAGAGAGAGAGGCCTGGATGGCCACATTCAGCTCTCTGGCCTGAGGTTCCCCACCCCTGAGTTATGGTAAGTCACAGCCCCCAGAAGACCCCCGTTTGGTATGATCTCAGATTAGCAGAGCTGGAAAATATCTTTCCCAAAGGCCTTCAGAGAAGCAGATGGACAGCAGAGCTACTGGTCTGACCCTACAAGCTGCGGGATGAGTTACTGAGTGCAGAACGCAGCTGCCTCAGAATCTTAGCTGTTTCTTTTCCTAATTCAAGTTTCTAGTCTTTACTGTTGCCAAGCGTGGAGACAGACAGCCAGGTCGTGCAGCCACAGCAGTGACACAGGAGGAATGACCGCTGGGAGGAGTGCAGAGAGAAGGAACGCCATGGTGCATCTGCAGCAGCACAACCAAACACCTTCATCTGCCCCAGCTGCAACAAAACATGTCTCTCCTGTATTGTTCCCCACAGCCACAATGGGCACTGCAGCCTGCAAATAAGCTTGACATCACCTGCAAAGACGCACTCCTCCACTGTCTCCTGAGACAGACGGATGCCAACAACTGTCGCCAGTTGAAATTTAAGAAGCCAGAAGGGTGCCCAGATGAGATTCATAGCACTTGGGGCAGAGGGAGATGGGTCTGCAGATTGGGGAGATTTATAGGCATTTATGTGGGCAAAATGGTGAGCCTTGGGAGTGCTCAGCCTCTGGACCTAAGGCAGCTTCCCGGTCGTTTTTAAGAGAGAGAGAGACGGAGAGAGAGAGAGAGAGGAGTTCCTGGGGAAAGGTTTACTTTGCAAAGTTGGCCAGGTTCTGCGTGACCTTGGCGATCAGGGTCAGGGTGCGGGCTGTGCGGTCATCGGGATACTCCTGGAGGAGGCTGAAGAGGGAGGGCGACATGATGGCCGGGCAGAGGAAGCGGAGGAACAGTGAGGCGCTGATCAGGCGCTCACTGATGTCTGGGCGGCCGCGGCTGCTGCACTCCTGGCGCCACGAGGCGAAGACCTCCTTCAGCTCTCTCGGGAAGACGCTGCAAAGAGAAGCAAGAGGAGGGGAGGTGGGTGCGAGGCCTTTTGCTTCCCCTGGAGGGAAATCTTTTTTGGGGGGCAGAAGCACCCTCTGGTGGGCTCCAGAGGGAAGGAAGAACCCCCCTCAGTCCTCCTCTAGAACAAATCAAATCTGAGCTCCCCAAAAATATTTTAAAATTTCTTCTATTCTGGTGCTTGCATAGAAATTATTTATTATCTATTCCCTAAAATTCATATACCCACTTTGTTGTGCAGAAAATACTTCAAAGAGGTTTATAAAACAGCATGGTTATTGTTTTAAAAAAACAATATTCCAAAAATTAAACCATTAACCAAAAACCACATCAGCAATCCTATACAGTCATACCTCATGTTATGTCCACTTCATGTTAAGTTCTTTCAGGTTACGTCCCGCGGCGACCCAGAAGTGTTAATTCCGGGTTTCACTGCTCACGCATGCGCAGACGAGCAAAATGACATCATGCGCAGAAGCGGTGAATCACAACCTGTGCATGCGCAGATGTGCCGCTGACGGGTTGTGTTCTTTTCATGTTGCGAACGGGCCTCCGGAACGGATCCCGTTCGCAACCAAAGGTACCACTGTATATCTTGGCAGGCTTTGCCTAAACAAAACGAGTACAGTGGTACCTCGGGTTAAGAACTTAATTTGTTCTGGAGGTCCGTTCTTAACCTGAAACTGTTCTTAACCTGAGGTACCACTTTAGCTAATGGGGCCTCCTGCTGCCGCCATGCGATTTCTGTTCTCATCCTGAAGCAAAGTTCTTAACCCGAGGTACTATTTCTGCGTTAGCGGAGTCTGTAACCTAAAGCATCTATAACCTGAAGCGTCTGTAACCTGAGGTACCACTGTACAACAAAGGTGCCTGTCTGGTGCCAATAGGTAGGGAACTCCAAAGACCAACACCTTACAAACGCAGAATGGGAATTACGTGACACTTGTAACAGTGCAAGTTGGAATGGGAGGAAAGATTGGCTGTTAATCCACACTGGGAAACTGTGGCTCTGGGAGGGGAATAGAGAGTCTCCTATCAACCCCCAACACCCTTAACCAGCTGCAGCTCCCATAATTCCTGGGGGATGGAGCCACGACTGTTCAAAGTGGTACTGAAGTGCTTTAAATCTATGGTGCCAAGGTGGCCTCAGACTTCAGTTCCAACCAGCGTCAGTCAGAAGAGCTCTATGCTGGCAGGGGCTGATGGGAGATGTAGTCCAAAGTACCCAAAGAGCACTGGGCTGAACTAAGCCACAGATAGGGAACCTGCAGCCTCCAGATGATGCAAGAGCCCAACACTCGTCATCTCTGCCTACTGGCCATGACGGCTGCTGGGAGCTGCAGTTCCACAGCATCTGGAGGGCTGCAGATTCTCCATCCCTGAGCCAAAAACTGACAGCTATTAAAGCTGGATCTAAATGGTATTTGCTTCCTGGTAGTTCCATCTCTGCCTCTTCATCGTGCAAAGCTCTAGCTGCAGTTTCCCCTTGGGCTAATTTTTGAGGCTTTCTTTAGATTGACTTTGCAGTAGCCCAACCTTTTTTCTTTTTGGAAAAAACAACAACAACAAAGCAAACAAATGCTAATTGTGTGATGGAACTCAGGGTCACCCAGATGTCCCAGGGGACCAGCTTTCTCTGTTTGGAAACTGCAGGTAAGCGCATATAGCCAAGGTGTCACGAGATGCAGCAGCAAAATCTCTTGCAGCCACTGGCTGGTCCTGCTGACCGCCCTTGTGACCAGGGCTGCTGCCAACTCTTCAAATGGTCCCTGCTTCTGTGTCTTTCACAGCTACTAGCAGGGATCATCAGGTAAAGGCTTATCCTTGCATAGGGGAAGGGTTAGGATTAGGACCTATTCCCCCCCCCCCCCGCATCTCGAGTTGCTGTTAAAGAGTACAAAAGCTGGGCACACTTATTTTTCTGGTCAATTGGCAACCTACTACTCTCTCCCACATCAGGTCCTTTGGGAGCATCACACATTTACTGCCATCTCTGTAGTTGCCCCTTCTTCAGAGAGAGAGAAATGTGATTACCTCTGAGCATGAAGAAAACACACCCCAACCACAGTTGTGAGCACCCAGATGTCACGGTCACACAAACACACACATTATACGTCTGTGAAAACCAATACAGTCATACCTTGGGTTACAGAAGCTTCAGGTTACAGACTCCGGTTACAGACTCCGGTTCAGGTTACAGACTAACCCAGAAATAGTACCCCAGGTTAAGAACTTTACCTCAGGATGAGAACAGAAATGGTGCAGCGGTGGCAGCGGGAGGCCCCATTAGCTAAAGTGGTGCTTCAGGTTAAGAACAATTTCAGGTTAAGAACAGACCTCCGAAACGAATTAAGCTCTTAACCCAAGGTACCACTGTACAGTGGGCGCTCGGGTTGCGAATGTGATCCGTGCGGGATGCATGTTTGTAACCCACAGCGTTTGCAACCCGCAGCTGCGCGTCTGCGCACGTGTGGGTTGTGATTTGGCGCTTCTATGCATGCGCGGCCGCCAAAACCTGGAAGTATCCTGTTCCAGTACTTCCGGGTTTCGGCGGTCCGTAACCCGAAAAAACGCAACCTGAAGCGTCTGTAACCCGAGGTATGACTGTACAAGGACAGAGTTAGTTCACAATGAAAATTAACTAGCTGATTTACCTATCTTTTGCCAGAGGGGAGGTGTGTTTTTTGTTTTTGTTTGGTCACAAAGCAGGGGCAATGGGGATGTATTTTGCCCACCCCCGGGCTCTCACTTCTAGCACCCCAAAGCACCCCGCTCCATCAGTCCCCGTCAACTGACCAGTACGAGTTGATAATCTTGCAGAAGGCCAGCTCACAGCACATCTTCAGGTTGCTCTGATGCTCTGGAAGGTCTGAGGAGGAGCACTTGCTGGGATCCACCTCACAGTTTTCGTCCGATTCGTACAGTGCCTTGATGAACTCGCCTGAAAGCACCAGGAGGGCAAGAAATAAACAGATAGGTAGATCATAAGGAGTCTCACAAGAAAACTGAGCTTTGCAAACTTTGCAAACCTGGAATGCAGTGACCCTTCAAGTCAGCAGGCAGACGGGGACTTTGCTCTGCTTTGCTACTCTCAATATAACCTTAACAGGATGGATCGAGTTCACGGTCAAAACCAACAAAACCAATCTCTGTAGCAACAAATGTTAAGGTTCTGCACTTAGGCAGGAATAGCCAGGTGGGCAAATATAGGATGGGAGATACCTTCCCCCTGTTTCTATTTTATTTTTATTAGGTATTGTAATTAGGTGGTATGGAAATACTTCCAAGAAACAGACAGAAATTCGCCAGGAAAAACCAAAAGCAATGCATAGACATATACACAGCCCTTGCATGGGAGAGCACAGAAAGCCTAAACTTCAGCAACAGAGCACAGAATTTGGCTTCCTCAAGAATCGCAGTTCAGGTTACTAGTTCTTGTGGCTGGAAAGCTGTACTTGAAAGGCTCTGGGCATCGGGACTCTTGAGATGCTGCAGCCAAACAAAGGTAAAGGAGCAGCACTTCGTTTTTTAGATTCCCTGTTTCTTTGTTGCTCACGCCCTTTCTTGATAAAAACGCAACCGCCTTACGAAAAAGTTTGCCCCAACGTCTAAGGTCCTCGGTGCAGAGATATTTGTTTAATAAAATGTATACACGGCTTGATTGTAAGGGGTGGGGAAACCCTCATAGAAGTTAATAATAATAATAATAATAATAATAATAATAATGCAATTATCAATAAAAATAATTGTGCTGCAGCATTTGGAGCAAGCGCAAGGGAAGCCCCGCACAGAGCACACTGCCTCCCTTACCCACCATTTTGCATCTGCTGAGTCTGTGAAGCACAGCCTGCATCAGTGATGGAATGATTGTAAACACTGCCATGCACAGGTGTGCTCAGGCCAAGAGGTGTGGGTATAACCTGGACAGGTGTGTGTGAGTGGAATCAGGTAGGAGATTCAACTGCAGCAAACCTCTGCAGAAAGGGTTATTCGCAATTTTAGGCTCCTAATGACTTTTGGCTGTAGGCAAGTAAGGAGATTATCTTTATAACAAAAGGCTAAAAGACCAGGAGATTACTGGGGGGTGGGGTGGGAGGCAGAGGAGCAGAGCTTGACAACCCCTGCCCCAAACCCACCTTGTTGCCAGTCTGCAGGTCTCCTGTCTGTGGAAAAGCATACGGGTGGGTCACAAGGGTAAACAATGCAACCCCAACTTATCTCCTTGACATGCTCCTGGGCTGCATGCAGGAGCTGCCCCCCCCCCAAATACAAAAGCAGTTGACCCTGCCATCACCCATATGGAGTCAGAAGTAGAGCGATCTAACTACTAAAGAGCATGTGCTGGCAGTCTTGAGGCTGGACTACTGCAGTGAGTTCTTTGTTGGGCTGCCCTAGGGCCTGGTTTGGAAGCTCCAGCTGGTGAAGAAGGTGGAGACCAGACTGCTGATGTGGGCATCAGGTTCACAACACGTGACACCCTTGTTAAAGCATCTGCATTCATTTCCCACCTACTACCAAGCCAGGCTCACTAATTTGCAAGACCCTGAACAACTCAGGTCCAAGGTACCTGAGGGATGGCCTGAGCCCTTATATCCCAGCTCAGTCACCAAGATTACGTGCAGGGGGGTGTTGTCTGCAATTTCCTGTGTTGATGAGGCTCATTTGACAAGAAGAAACTGAGCCTTTAGTGCCATCAGTGCAGTCCTGTGGAACTCTCTGTCACTAGACATTCAGCAGGCACCCTCTGCTTTAATCTTTTAAACGCCTGCTTACGCTCCCCCCCAATTATGTCAGGTTGTGCAGGCAACCAAGAAGACATGTTTCCACAATAGCTAGCCAATTTCTGATTTCTGAAGGAGCATCTCCACCCCCATTCTTCTGCCCAGATGCTGAGGTCCAGCGCGGAGGGCCTTCTGGTGGTTCCCTCACTGTGAGAAGCCACATTACAGGGAACCAGGCAGAGGGCCTTCTCGGTGGTGGTGCCTGCCCTGTGGAATGCCCTTCCATCAGATGTCAAAGAGATAAACAACTACCTGACATTTAGAAGACATCTGAAGGCAGCCCTGTTTAGGGAAGTTTGTAATGTGTGACATTTTAATGTATTTTTAATCTTTGTTGGAAGCCGCCCAGAGTGGCTGGGGAAACCCAGCCAGATGGGCAAGGTACAATTATTATAATTATAATTATAATTATTATTATTATTGCAACTTGTTCTCATGATTTTCATTAAACCGTTTGATATCTTTTATGAGCAAAGGTAAAGTGACCCCTGACCGTTAGGTTCAGTCGCGGACGACTCTGGGGTTGCGCTCTCATCTCACTTTCAGGCCAAGGGAGCCAGTGTTTGTCCGCAGACATGTGGCCAGCATGACTAAGCCGCTTCTGGCAAAACCAGAGCAGCGCACGGAAATGCCGTTTACCTAGGCTCTGTGGTTTAGACCACAGCACCACCCATGTCCCCCTTTTAAGAGTACTGGTATATTAGTATTTTAAGAAACAAAATAAATAGTCGACATGCGTTAATGTTAGGCTTTCCTCCAGCATGAAAGCTCTTCTGACCGTTTCTGTTGAAAGAGGAATGTAGGATGGCAAGGCAGAACACCTGGGGGTGGCTAGATAGAGCCTCCTGGCTAAGAGGAAGTCTGCCTCTTACTCTCTGGTACTGGGGCACAACAATAGCTTGCCTTTGCACCTGGTCTGGAGGTTTTCCTTTTGGGTAACTGGCTGGCTACGGCTGGATGCTGAACCTGGTTGCAGGTCGGATCCAATAGCCAGAGGTCTTCTCAGGTTCTTTAAGTACCACGTAAACAAAACCTCCATTTACAAGGGCAGTCTCCCTCTGGATATCCAATGTTAGGCAGCAGCAACAAGAGAGGGGGTCTCTTGCCTCCATCCTCTCCATGAGAGATTCCCAGTCATCAAAGTAGCAGGACTCTGGGCCACAGAAACCTTTGGTCCAATCCCCTGAAGCAAAGCGCCTCTTTCCCAGAGGAAGAAAACTACAGAAACTGGAAGGCAGATTTTGGCACACACCAATGCAAGGAATCAAAGAATTGCAGAGTTGAGAGCGAGTCCCCAAGGGCCATCTAGTCCAACCCTCTGTGACTTCCGGGTGGCTGCACTATGGCGGACAGACGGCAAATCTGACAGCTCCGTCAGATTCGATTTCACAGAGGGTCGGGGGAAGGGCTAAGGCGAAGCGCACCCCCCCAAAAACCTCAAAAGGGTCTTTGAGGTGTCGAGAAGTCCTGTAGCCCACAAACAGCACCTCCCCCAAGCTCCAGTCTCTGCCTCTGTGCCAAAAGGTACAGGGAGTCGTGTGTGTGTGTGTGTGTGTGTGTAAACGGTGGATGCCGGCGGGTTAGGCAACAGCGCAACTCTGTGAAAGTGAAGTCTCCGAGTCAGCCTTACAGTGGTCCACTTCTTAAAAAAAAAATTCCAAGCTGATTGCAAAGGTGAGGAAAATTAATTTCATTAATTCGGCAAGAGCGGGAGGATTAAAAGGAATTCCACTCCCGCCTATGGCTATTATATTATGCATGTGAAATCTTACAAGTAAAGAGTGCATGGACTTTCCGGCTGGAGTTAAAGCTGGCTAATTAAAGGACTATACATAGCTTTCTTAATAACAATCTTGATATTTCTGAGCTTTTTAAATACTGAACATGAACCAAGCCTGACCTGAACTTGAGACAGTATTTAAACTTTGACTTGAACTTGAACTAAAGACTGATTATAATTTTATAAAAATGGAAGATACGCTTTGAATCCATGATTTTAAAGACATATTTGGTTGGATTTCTTTTGAAGAGGATCTTGAGACTTTAAAAATTGAGAAGATACAGACATTGTGGATTAACTGTTCTAAAAGACTCTGGTTGGTCAAGTTTTAAGATTAAAAGAAGAGGACCATACTATTTACATACAATGACAAGATTGCCTTGGGTTTAAAACTAAATTTATACCTTTAAAGACTTCTCTCTGCTGGACATTGAAAACTACCATTGTAATTAAGTCCCTGGAATTTGGATCTTTACAGGCTGCTTGGAACTGCGACAAATTTGGTATTATTTTTATTTCAATCATACATACAGAAAATTAGTGGAAAAGACTTAAGTCCTTTCTTTTCTTTTCTTTTCTTTTCTTTTCTCTTCCTTAAAGTTCTACTTTTATGATATTGTATATTCCCTGATTTTAATTAGGTTCACACTTACTTTACTATTGTTAACATTTGTGTAAAAGCTGGGTGTTGGGAGGGGGTAAGAACAAAGAGAAAGTGTAACGAACTTTGTAACTTTCCAAGCTCAGCGAAGTGACCTTGACAGGTGGTGATTAAGATTAAAATAGTCGTTTCTGCTGGGAAAAAGTCTTGTTTTGAAATTTGGCTGCTAGAGAGAACAGACAAGTTGTGAGGAAGTTAAATCACAGCTAAGACCTTATAAATATAAAGTTAAGGAGAGATATGGCAGCGAAGAGGCCTCTGACCCCAATACAAGGCAGAAAAGCCTCAATACAAGAGGCTAAATCTACACTTGTGGAACTATTTGCAGAATTTAAAAAGGAAATGGGTAGTGAAATAAAGGAGGCTGTTGGTGCATTAGCCACCCAGATTGAAAAGAATACAAATAAGGATGTTAGGCCAAATTAAAGATCTGAATGTGAGAACTACAAAGGTGCAAACGGTGGTAAAAGGTATGGAAGAGAAAACAAAACGAGTGAATGAAGAGGTGAAAGGCCTGAAAAAAGATCAGGAAAATTAAAGACAGATGTAGATGGAGTATGTACAACCCAAGAAATGGCTTGGGATGCTTTAGCTCAGGCACCCCCAACCTGCGGCCCTCCAGATGTTTTGGCCTGCAGCTCTCATGATCACTAGCTAACAGGACCAGTGGTCATGGATGATGGGAATTGTAGTCCAAAACATCTGGAGGGCTGAAGGTTGGGGATGCCTGCTTTAGCTGCTATGGAGATGAGACAGAGAGAAAATGTGGTATGGCTGAGGGGAGTCCCGGAAGAAGATGAGCAGGATCTAAGAGAATATCTAGATGAAGTGATGGCTGAGTGGTTGGGAATTGATAAAGGAGTTCTGGATAGCTCAGTGGATAAGATTTACAAAGTTAGATCCAAAACAGCAAATATTAGGAAGGTACCAGGGGATTGCCTAGTCTTTTTAAATTCAGGATATTTCAGGGATAAAAATTTCCAAACCAACTACACTAATAAACTTCAGATGGAACAAATATTCTTTAATATTAAAGAAATCCCCGCTGGTCTTCTTAAAAAACGCATTAGTTATAAATATATAACCGATGCTTTAAGAAGAAATGAGATACGATACAGATGGGGATTCCCAGAAGGACTATCCTTCACTTCTAACGATAAAAAATTCAGATCTAGGGATTTGGAAGATGCGGATAAGTTTTGGAGGAGATATAGCAAAGATCTTGGAGAAGTGGGATAATTACCTGAGGGAGCTGTAGGAGAACAAGAACCAGAAGTATCACAAGAAAGTGTAGATAGCCAAGAAGAAGTAGAAGAGAACAAAAAAGAAAAAGAAAAAAGGTAAAAAAAGAAAAGAATGTAATAACAGAAATAAATATGGCTGATTTGAAGATATTAAGTTGGAATGTAAATGGATTAAATAATAAAACAAAAAGGATTAGAATTGAACATGTAATATTAGATATACGGTAATTTGCTTGCAGGAAACACACATGGCTAAAAGACATAGGAGAATTTTGATAAATAAGAGGATTGGAATGGAATTTGTAACTTCAGATAAAACTAAAAAACGAGGAGTGATTTTATATATTAGACCAAAAAGTAAAACCAAAATTATTATTTAAAGATGAGCAAGGAATGGTGGTAGCCGTGCAAACCATAATGCATGGTGAAAAGATTGTAATAGTTGGAATTTATGCCCCTAAGGGAAAAAATATAAGGAATGTTACTGATGTTAATTGAATACTTGGAAGTAAGAAATGAAAAACAGGCAGCCGTGATGTTTATTCATGCTGAAAAAGCATTTGATAATGTTTCATGGGCCTTTACGCGGAAAGTCCTGGAGGAAATGAATGTTGGAGAGCTATTTAAAAGAGGAATAGAAGCTATTTATTCTGAACAGCAAGCAAGATTAATAATTAACAATACTCTTACAGAAGAATGCAAAATAATGAAAGGGATTAGACAGGGATGTCCTGTTACCATTATTGTTTACCATTATTGTTTAGTATTTGAAGTACTGGTGAGAAATATACGGACAGATGAGACCATTAGAGGAATAACAGTAGGTAAGAAGTCATATAAGTTGAAAGCATTTGCTGATGACTTGGTGATCACGGTGGAAGACCCTATAAATTCAATATTGAAAGTGTTAGAAGAAATACAGGAATTTGGACAAGTATCAGGTTTTAAACTGAATAAAAACCAAACCAAACTCTTAGTTAAAGATGTCTCAGAGCAAGATAAAAAAGAGATACAACAGAGGACTGAAATAAATGTATATAAAAAATTGTAATATCTGGGGATATGGTTAATAGCAAAAAATATAAATTTATTTAAAGACAATTATGAAAAAATATGGAAAGAAATTAAAAGGAATTTAGAGATTTGGGGAAGAATGCATGTGTCTTTATTGGGAAGGGTTTGAGTAATTAAGATGAACGTATTGCGAAAAATGATGTTTTTATTTCAATGTGTTGTTGGAATGGGAAACTAAGGATGAGGAGGTTAAATGTTTCTGATAAAATGGGCAAAGGATGTGGGACTTAACATTCAAATGATTGATTGGGAAAGATTATGGAAGAATGACATGAAATTTACAGCCTGTATTTTACTTAAAGAAAATTATATGAAAATGTTATATAGATGGTACCTAATGCTGGTTAAACTGGCAAAAATGTATAAAACAAGTTGGAAATGTAAAGCAGTGGAGGGCACTCTTTACCATGTGGTGGCAATGTACGGTTATAAAGAAATTTTGGGAAATGATATATAATGAATTGAAAAAAAATGTTCAAAATAACCTTCATTAAAAAACCAGAAGCCTTTTTATTAGGTATCATAGGACTGGACTTATCCAAAAAATACAAGACTTTGTTTATGTATGCAACAATGGCCACTCAGATATTATTAGCACAACGCTGGAAAGAAGAGGAAGTCCCCACTAAAGAAGATTGGCAAACTAAGTTAATGGAATACGCAGAAATGGCTAAATTAACTGGGAGAATTAGAAACCAAGAAGACAATAAATTTAAAAAGGAATGGGGAATGTTTATTGCATATATACAAAAGCAGGGGATACAAGTTAATACATTAGCAGGATTTTGAAAAATGCTTGTAATATAATAGATAAGGTATAAAATTGGAAGGTAAAAGGAGGTAAATAATTTATGGACATGCATGAACAATATAGAACAAAGGGAACTGGCGGGTGGGGTGAAGGGAAGATGGGATTCTAGTAGCCCCATGTTTTGGATTCAATGTAGATTGTCTATATAGTTGTTTTAAGATTTTGATGTATAGTATTTCTTTTTCATGGGATGTTTAGTTGTTGTAAAATTAATAAAAATACTGTTTAAAAAATAAAAATAGATCAACCCTCTGTAACGCAGGAATCACTGCTAAAGAACCGGCGGCAGGTGGCCACCCAAACTCTGCTTAAACACCTCCAGTGAAGGAGAGCCCACTACCTTCCGAGGGTGTCTGTTCTACTGCTGAAAAGCTCTTACTCCTCTTCTTCCCAATGCTTAATCAGAATCTTCTTTCTTGTCTTGAATCCACTGGTCTGGATCCTACGCTCTGGAGCAGCAAAAAACAAGCTTGCTCCACATGCCATCTGACAGCCCTTCAGATATTTCCCTCTCCTATCAGTCTTCTCTTCTCCAGGCTAAACATCCTCAACTCCCTCAACCTTTCCTCACAAGGCTTAGTTTCCAGACCCTTAATCACCCTGGCTGTCATCCTCCACACACCTTCCAGCTTGTGAGCATCCTTCTTAAACTGTGGCCCCCAGAACTGGACATAGGACTCCAGGTGTGGTCTGACCAAGGCAGAAGAAGTGGTGCTATTACTTTCCATGATTTGGACCCTAGACTTCTGTTGATGCAGCCTAGAATAGCATTAGCGTTTTTTGCTGCTGCATCACACGATTGACTCATGTTCAGCTTGTGGTCCACCAAGACCCCTAGATGATTTCCACATGTACTGCTAGTAAGTCAGGTGTTGCCCATCCTATATTTGTGCATCTGGCTCTTCCTGCCCAAGTGGGACCTTACTTCTGTCCCTATTGAAACCCACCTCTTTGGTGTGGTTCCTTAAGACTATTCTTAATTATCTGTAAAGCATCGAGGCTCCCTGGATCCTGGCCCCAAACCAGAAAGCTTCTGTTGATGACACCCAGAGAGGTACTGACACTCCCCATACCTACCTAAGGCATCTTGCAAGTACTTCTGCCCCACCAGCTTCAGGTACTCCTCAATTGCTTTCGTGGCGAGGGTGTTCTCTCGGAAAATAAGGTGCTCATTTTCGCCACATCGGTCCACCTCAGACATCATGAGGTCCGTCAAGAAATCCTGGAGGAGGAGGGAAAGCAGGGTGAGTGGTAAGTTAGGTGAGCAGCATCTGCAGAGAAGGAGATCTAAGGATAATGTCCCCCCAAAATTACACCCTGCTCCACTCTCTGCCTGAATTAACAAGCTCTTTACACAGAAAACTTTCAGAAACACGAAATATCGTCGCATTTCTGACTGAGTTCTGCACAGGCTTCTTGCTGGTAGGGAAACCAGTTCTAGAGCTGTAACTCATTCTGAGGCTCAACGGACAGCTCTTCAACTCTGCAGGTGCTATTTGAACGATCCAACAACACAGAAACTCAGTAGAGTTACCCAGCAGGGTCAGGCTGGAAGACAGCAAGGCAAGTGCAGAAATTCATTCAGAGATGCAGCAGGCAGCCTCCCCATGTAGATATGTGCTTTGGGTTCACAGCTGAACACAAATCATTCACTTTGGGCATTTCTGCTTGGTGGCTTTGCTACTTGATGCAAGATCAGGCAGGAGATAGACACTGAGAAACATGTCACAATAGCTGCCACAGGTTCCCCTTTCCTGGTTTAAAAGACAGTCTGGCAGCAGGATTTGAGGGGCTCTCAGACAAGGCAAGTCCACCATTCTCCTCTCACAGGGGCCAAGCACACACCTCAATGGGAAGCCCAAAAGCAGGCCCCAGTCACAAGAAAGTATACCTGCAAGGAAGTGATCTCTGGTTCTCCATTAGGGATGTTTGCTCAGAGAGCAGCAGTTAGGCCTGTAAGGTTTTCCAGGTGTGTCCGCACAATGCAGAGAAACTCAGCAAGAACTTATTTTTGAAATGACTTCAGAAATTCACATCCTTTGCCCTCAAGCACACATTATGTTGATTCAGAGGGGGACGCGGCTACAGCAATGGGATTTCGGCCGTGCTGCATCCCCCACCCCAACCAGCCCTGTCCTCCCTCCCAGCCAAAAACTTCCAAGTGACAAGACCGGCCAAATCCTGAGTTTGAGGAGATGCTGTGAAACTCCCTGTTCCCAAGCTAATTAGTATGTTTGGGAAGTGACAGGGAAAGCAAAGGTTAGGGTCTTCTAACTGAGAATCAGCACCTTCCGTCAGGCTGAGCTGCGTATCAGAATTGAAATGTACACTGCGATTGGGGAGAGGGAGGTGGCCAGGCAGAGAGAAACCAGGTGAAGGTGCCCCAGAGACCATGGCAGAAGGGCCTGGAGAGAGAGCGGTTAGGTAGCGACAGGCCATGCGTTTCTCAAGAAGCTGAGAAACAGCTGGGTCAAAGCTTCTCTTTCCAAGCAGGATCTGAACTCCCTTGACCAGCAGCGTAGCTTCAAAGCTTAGTGAGCCGAGAAAGAGAAGCTCAGCTACTTTATGGGGAGCAGGGAGAGATTAACGCTCCCCAAACTGGACTTTACCGCCTCCCTGTGCTAGAAACAGATGCATGCAATGAAATTTACAAACTAGCTTGCTTCTCATTTGGCTTCCCTGTTTCCCAGGGTGTCTTTCCAACTTGCCTAGCAAACCCCATCTCCAAAGTTTGCATTAAGGTTTCAAATCCAGCCAAACTGAAAGCTTTTCCTTCCCTCACAGAAGCCGAATGGGAAACATTCTGACGGTTTTGTTCCCTGAGCGGCTAGGAAAGTTTGAGGAATATTCTGCTCCATTTTGGGCCAGTGTCCATGGCGTTGATCACCCCTTGTGCAATGCAGCTTATTGATTCAAGGCTTGTTAAACCTTTGAGCATTTCTCAAAGGACAATATGGGGAATTAATACCCAAATATTAGTACTAAGAGCCAATTTGCAAGGAAGAGACAGATGTAAAAATCCTTTGGAGGGATCCCCACTGCATTCTATTCAAAGTGTACCTCCCCCCAGTTTATTTCATTTTACTTTCCTACAATTTATTGGCAGCCCATTTGCTGACATTTTCTGGTCAATTTGCAGGGATGATAAACAAATGCAACTGCAATAAAACCATAGCAATTGGGGTGGTGGAACCAAACCAGCACACTAGGTCTGCAAGACCAAAGATGGAATTGGCTATCCACAGTGCTGACTGGCTCCCTCTTTCCATACTGCCACGGAGAAGTCTACCCTGCCCCGCCCCCCAAAAGAGATAGTCATCGAGGCAACAAATGAATGGATTAAAAGGAAGGGCATTCAGGCAACACACTTAAAATAATTATTTGACAGCTGAGCAAAATCATAGACTTTTAGAGCTGGAAGCTAACCTCGACCGCCCTCTAGCTCAACCCCTTGGCAATGCAGGAATTGCAGCTGGGGAACCCCTGACAGAGGACCACTCAACAACCTCTATTTAAGAAAATCCAAGGAATAATAATAATAATAATAATAATAACAACTTTTTATTTAGACCCCGCCCTTCCTGGTTCAGAAAACTGGGCTCAGGGCGGCTAACAACAAATTTAAAACACTTAATTGTAAAAGCAGCATAAAATACAGTATAAAAACATGAATAACAATAAAATTCAAAGTTCAGAAATCAGTTTGGGGAAAATCCATCCAATAAGCATTAGATAGTCAGCAGGGCTAGCTGGCTGAATCGGTCCTACTTGGGCCAGCGAGGAGGCCAGGGGAGAATTAGCTGTGGGGTCTCAGAGCCGGTAATCTTCATAAAAGGGGAGGGGGAGGGAAGAGAAGGGAAATAAAAGATCAGACTGAATTCAAATTAAAGGCCGGGTGGAATAGCTCTGTCTTACAGGCCCGACGGAAGGAGGTTAAATCCTGCAGGGCCCTAGTCTCATGGGACAGAGCATTCCACCAGGTCGGAGCCATCACTGAGAAGGCCCTGGCCCTGGTGGAGGATAGTCTGACTTCCTTAGGGCCTGGGACCTCTAAACTATGGTTATTCATGGACCTTAAGGTCCTCTGCGGGGCAGACCAGGAGAGGCGTTCCTGTAGATACGAGAGCCTTAAGGAAGGAGAGCCCACTACCTCGTGACGGAGTCCATTCCACTGTCCAACAAGAATTCCTTTTGGGGAAGAAGTCTGTGGGAGGGGGCAGACTGTGCATTGCACAGAGGGCTGGGCTGGATGAGATGTTGCTAGCCTACCCCCTCCAGATGTTGTTGCGACGGCAACTCCCATCATCCCTAGCCAGCATGAAGGCAGAGGCTGGACTAGACCATTTGTGGGGTTCCTGCCAACTCAACACATGATTATATAGTGGCTGAGACAGTGCTTGAATGCCTGCCTACCACTTTATCTACCCATCTCCAACCTGGTGTCCTCCTGATGTTTTGGACTGTAACTCTCACTAGCTCCAGCCAGAATGGGCAAACAAGGAAGGGCAAACATCTGAACCCCAACTCCCATCATCAGCAACTCTTGGGCCATGCTGGCTGGGACTGATGGAAGGCCAGCAATATCTGAATGTTCCCCATTCCTGCCCATGAAGATAGCATCTTAAATAATGTTCCATGCCACTCCAGTCTCTGAGCTGTGAGAGAATTCAGGGGATCCCTTTGTTGCAGCTCTTGCAATGGAGCCCATCCTTTTGGGATGTAGATGAGGACACTGCAGTGGCCAGCCAAGGCCATCGTCTTACAAAGAAACTTCTCTGGCTAGTTCAGAAGTAGGATCCTCTCTCTGATTCTAACCCTCCCTGGGTACAGGACCCCAAGAATTGGAAGGGACTCGTGGCATCATCCAGATTGACCCCATAAGCACAACAAGAATAATGAAGGTAAATATAATAAGCTGTTTCACGCCTAAGAGGCGAGAGAGCGATGTCAGAGAGCAACGTTGCAGCAAAATTATATTCCAAAGCAAAGAACTGATCTGCCTCTGTGCATCCTCCCGCTGCAAAAAGCAGCTTTCTGGGCCACATGTGGATCGTGCCCATAGGCCTGGTGTCCTGCCTGCCTTCCTCCCCTTCACCTCACCATGAATAGTAATGCAGGGGTAAGTAAGAGGAGAAGAGTGACTGGAGCCTTCCTAAACTCAGCTGCAATCCTCAGAGGCTTGGGAAGATTTGCAAAGTTAGCAGATTTTATTAGTAGCTCGGCTATTAGTGACGGAATGGGTTATTAGCACTTAAAGCGGTGGAACGTTCTTGCCTGCCTTGGCTGCGGCAGCTGCAAGGCTCTGTCTCTCAGCTCAGAAAAGATTAGCAGATTCCTGATGGTGGCAGGAAAGGTGACCTCGCTCCGCCCCCCCGCCACTCCCCATCTTTCCAGTCCTTTATTAACCCCAGTTCAGCAAAGCTCAGCAACGCAGAAATGGTTTGTTTACAACAATCCTGGAAGTGTGGGCTGGCGCACACCAGCAGCCTGCAAAACGAACCCTCCTATTTACACAGAGGAGACAATGACCTTAATGGATTAGAGAATTGGGCCAAAACTAACAAAATGAATTTCAGCAGGGAGAAACAGAAAGATATATGGTTCTGCACTTAGGCAGGGATAGCCAGATGCATGAATAAAAGGGTGGGGGGCACCTTGCTTGACAGCAGTACGTGTGGAAAGGATCTAGGGGGGTTTGTAGACCACAGGCTTAATATGAGTCAGCAGTGTGGTGCAGCAGCAAAAAGAAGCTAATACTATTCTAGGCAGCATCAACAGAAGGGAAGTAATAGTCCTGCTCTATTCTGCCTTGGTCAGATCAGACCTGGAGTCCTGTGTCCAGTTCTGGGCACCACAGTTTAAGAAGGATATTGACAAGCTGGAATATGTGCAGAGGAGGGAGGCCAGAATGATCCAGCATCTGGAAACCAAGCCTGATGAATTGGGTATGTCTAGCCTGGAGACAGCATCTTAAAAAGCAGAGACATCACCTTGCCAACAAAGGTTTGTATAGTTAAAGCTATGGCTTTCCCAGTAGTGCTGTATGGAAGTGAGAGCTGGACCATAAAGAAGACTGATAGCTGAAGAATGGATGCTTTTGAATTCTGGTGCTGGAGGAGACTCTTGAGAGTCCCATGGACTGCAAGAAGGTCAAACCTATCCATTCTGAAGAAAATCAGCCCTGAGTGCTCACTGGAAGGACAGATCCTGAAGCTGAGGCTCCACTACTTTGGCCACCTCATGAGAAGAGAAGACTCCCTGGAAAAGACCCTGATGTTGGGAAAGATGGAGGGCACAAGGAGAAGGGGACGACAGAGGACGAGATGGTGGGACAGTGTTCTCGAAGCTGCCAGCATGAGTTTGACCAAACTGCGGGAGGCAGTGGAAGACAGGAGTGCCTGGCGTGCTCTGGTCCATGGGGTCACGAAGAGTCGGACACGACTAAACGACTAAACAACAACAACAAAAGCCTGGAGAAGAGAAGACTGAGAGGGGATACGTTAGCTTTCTGAGGGCAGCAGCTGTTCGACAGAGGATCAGACTCCCTTAGAAGGAAGTGGACTCTCCTTCATGGGTGGTTTGAAGTAGATATAATAATATAAATTTATTATTTATACCCCACCCATCCGGCTGGGTTTCCCCAGCCACTCTGGGCGGCTCCCAACAGAATATGAAAAACCCGACAAAACATCAAACATTAAAAACTTCCCTAAACTGGGCTGCCTTCAGATGTCTTCTGAAAGTCAGATTGTTTTTTATTTCCTTCACATCTGAAGAGAGGGCATTCCACAAGGCGGGTGCCACCACCGAGAAGGCTCTCTGCCTGGTTCCCTGTAACCTCACTTCTCGCAGTGAGGGAACCGCCAGAAGGTCCTCAGCACTGGACCTCAGTGTCCAGGCAGAATGATGCGGTGGAGACGCTCCTTCATGGCTGTTGGGGTGTCTTCCAACTCTACAATTCTATTATTAAAAGGCAACATGAGAGTCATATTCAAATATCTGAAGCCCTGTCACACAGAGGGCGGAGTAGATTTGCTTTCTGTTACTTGAATCGCAAGAATGGGCCTTTTCAGTGATGGCTCCCGCACTTATGGAATACTCTCCCCAGGAAGGCACACCCGGCTCCATCACTGACCACTCTTATGCACCACAAAAACACACGTTTCTTTCCAGGCAGGCTCTAAATATCAACCTTCTTTAGTGGGCAAGGTGTATTACGACAGCTTTTTATGTACAGTGGATGCTCAAGTTGCGAACGTAATCTGTGCAGGATGCACGTTTGCAACCCGCAGCGTTGCGTCTGCGCACATGCGGGTTGCGATTCGGCACTTCTGTGCATGCGCAAAGTGCGATTTAGCACTTCTGCGCATGCGTGACCGCCGGAACCTGGAAAAATGCAACCTGAAGCATCTGTAACCCGAGGTATGACTGTATCTGGATGTTTATAGCTTTTGTTCTGCTTTAGTTTTAATTTTTGTATTATATTGTAAGTCACTTCGTGTCTCCTTTTTCTTTTAAAAAAGCAACTAGTAAGAGGAAGAAATAATAAAACAGCATCACAAAAGGATTTTGACGAAACCTTAGGAAGAACTTAGTAATGATTAGACACTGGAAGGAAATGCCAGAGTTGGTGGTGGAGTTTTTAAGCACAAGTGGGATTGAATCATAGAACTGCAGAACTGTAGAGCTGGAAGGGAGCCTGAGGGTCATCTAGTCCAACCCCCTACAATGCAGGAATCTCAACATGTGATCCCTTACCCAATTCGAAAGCATATTGCATGGTCACCTCACTCAGGGGCTCCCTTCTAATATTTCAAGAAAGACTATGAGGAGAATTATTAGTTGATGATAATTAAGAGTAGAAAATCATCGGAGGTGTTGACGGAAGTCTAAAACAATGTATAAGATAAGAAGTTATGTGATGTGACTGTTGGAAATGATATGTTAAAAAAACTAACTACACACACACACACACACACACACACACACACAGTGGTACCTCGGGTTACATATGCTTCAGGTTACATACACTTCAGGTTACAGACTCCGCTAACCCAGAAATAGTGCTTCAGGATGAGAACAGAAATCACGCAGCGGCAGCAGGAGGCCCCATTAGCTAAAGTGGTGCTTCAGGTTAAGAACAGTTTCAGGTTAAGAACGGACCTCCGGAACGAATTAAGTACTTAATCTGAGGTACCACTGTGTGTGTATGTGTGTGTGTGTGTGTAACAATTAAGATGTGCAGCAGTTAACACATGTCAGACTATTACCAGGGAGAGACCAGGGTTTAAATCCCCACTCAGACACATGAAGTTCAGTGGGTGGTGAGCTTGGGTGCCAGGCACTGCCTCTCAGCCTAATCTACCTCACAGGGTTGTTGAGGGGATTTAAATGAGGAGAACCATGTTTGCCACCTTGACCTCCTTGGTGAAAAAAGGTGGGCAATAAATGCAATAAATTTATGAAGGTGGGATATAAATGCAGTGAAAATGAGAAGCAGACCACGCAGGCCCTTCTGCCCCAGTGACAAGTGACCAGCCAGCAGATTGACTGTGAAGTAATAAGGTCTCTTCTCATAAGCAATCCTGATTAATGAGATTGACCTATCCTTAAGAGGCTTTCACTGATAAAGGTAATATGATTAATGTGTAATTCAAAGATCGTTCCAAAGCCCTGTGGGAGAGGAGGAGCACACTGTCTCTGCGGACATGAGTGGGGGGTCATTATTGGCTGAAATGGGTTGCAAGCTAATCTGCAGATATGCCCCAATTGCTCCCCACCCCCACTCCCGGGATTGATGTAAATAAAATATTTAGTGTAACTCCTTGCAGACAGAACCACTTGGAGACTGAGACATTTAAAGCACCACGGTACCATTTCAAAGGGCAGGGGGAAGCAATGGCCTTTGAGCCCTGCCTGCAGGTTTTTACACAGGCACCTAACTGGCTATGGGAGTAGCCCACAGGACCTCTTTCTGATCCAGTACAACAATGCTTTTAGCCTTATGCCTTAAGCAGGCGTTGTGGCAAACGGGAGAAGGGAAAGCGAAGATGCACATCGGCCTGTGAAGAGTCCGTCAGAGCAAACAACGTGTTTGCTCCAAGATGCTCAACTAAGGAAGTCAGACTATCCTCCACCAGGGCCCAGGGCCTTTTCAGTGATGGCTCCAACCTGGTGGAATGCTCTGTCTCTTGAGACTAGGGCCCTTCAGGATTTAACCTCTTTCCGTCGGGCCTGTAAGACAGAGCTATTCCTCCTGGCTTTTAATTTGAATTCAGCCTGATCTTTTATTTCCCTTCCCTTCTCTTCCCTCCCCCTCCCCTTTTATGAAGATCACCCGCTCTGGGATCCCACAGCTAATTCTCCCCTGGCCTCCTCGCTGGCCCAAGTATTCAGCCAGCTAGCCCTAGGGATTATCTCATTGATCTTTGGATTTTTGAATTTTATTGTTATTCATGTTTTTATACTGTATTTTATGCTGCTTTTATAATTAAGTGTTTTAAATTTGTTGTTAGCCGCCCTGAGCCTGGTTTTTGAACCAGGAAGGGCAGGGTAAAAAGAAAAGAAAAAAATTTATTATTACTCCAATTAAAAGTTGAAACAGCTCTGCGAGGGATGCTCAGATGTTCTTCCTCGTGTGCAACATGGCATGGATCAGGGTGGGTGGTAGAGGAGGAAGAGGAGGAGAGGCACTCACACTTATCTCTGGAGATGCCACTCACCGGCCTGCACCCTCTTCAAACAACCTAATTATTGCCCGGAGGAAGACAGAGCTCATTTGTGTGTGTAAACTCACAAAATTGATTAAAGTCATAAGTAGCTGGACTAACTGCTGTTGTAAAAACAAAAAACAGATTTGTCTCTTTGGGTGGATAGGGAAGGAAATGGCAGCAGTGATGGTGGCGGTTGTTTAGTCATTTAGTCGTGTCCGACTCTTCGTGACCCCATGGACCATAGCGTGCCAGGTACTCCTGTCTTCCACTGTAAAACCACGTGGCAGCAGCCATGGGCATGTGGCTCAGCAAATCCGTGGACAGGCTGCTACGTGGTCAACACTCCAGGGTGGAGGGTCAGTGGGCTTCCTTGCGATGTGGAGCCTGTGTGAGAGAGCCACCGTGGTGTAGCATTTAGCATCAAACAAGGACCTCAGAGAGATCTAGGTTCAAATCCCCGCTGGGCCATGAACAAAGATCACTGGATGACCTTGGGACAGTTGTGCCTTTCAGCTTAACCAACCCCACAGGGTTGCAGTGGGGATTAAATGGGGAGAACTATTTAAGCCACCTCGAGCTCCTTGGAGGAAAGGTGGCATTTTTCCATCTCCACCGTATTAAGCAGTTGGTCCCTTACATTTCTCGCCCCGATCTGGCCACAGTGATCCACGTGATGGTCACCCCCAGGCTTGATTACTGTAATTCGCTCTACGTGGGGCTGCCCTTGAAGGTGACCCAGAAACTCCTATGGGACCGCCTCTCCTGGTATGCCCCGCGGAGGACCTTAAGGTCCACAAATAATAACATTTTGGAAGTCCCGAGCCCCAAGGTCAGACTGGCCTCACCCAGGGCCAGGGCCTTTTCAGCTCTGGCCCCGGTCTGGTGGAAAGCCCTACTGCAGGAGATCAGGGCCCTGTGGGATTTAACATCTTTCCGCAGGGCCTGCAAGATGGAGCTGTTCTGCCTGGCCTTTGGGCTGGACTCAGTCTACCCCCCTCCCCCATTTATTTATTTTGATGGAACCCCCCATATGGGATTTTGTATATAGATTTTCCCTCAGCTCTTTTTGCTGGCCCTTGCAGGATAGTTGGCCCCGGTGAATATTTGACATTTTCTCCCCTTATGGCTTTGATCTATAGACTACCACTAAAACAAGGCTGCATTTTAAGCTGTATTCTAACTTATATTTTAATCATCTGGTTTTTTGGTGTGTGTTTCTTAAAAAAGGTTTTTACTGTACAGTGGTACCTCGGGTTACAGAGGTTCAGATTACAGACTCCACTAACCCAGAAATAGTACCTTCCGTTAAGAACTTTACCTCAGGATGATGCGGCGCGGCGGCGGCAGCGGGAGGCCCCATTAGCTAAGGGGTACCTCAGGTTAAGAACAGTTTCAGGTTAAGAATGGACCTCCGGAACGAATTAAGTTCTTAAACCGAGGTTCCACTGTATTTATATTCGGTGTTAGCCGCCCTGAGCCCAGTCTTGGCTGGGGAGGGGTATAAATAAATAAATAAATAAATAAATAAATAAATAAATAATAATTATTATTATTATTATTATTATTAAATGTAAACAACAGTAACAACAACAAAATGGTTCTCCCGCAGTTGCAGATGCCTCACGCTACTGGTACTGGTTTTCAAGGGCTCATGGGGGAGCCTCAATGTGATTTCCATGCAGCCAGGAATAAGGGAGGTGCCAAAGCCAGGCCCTCTCCCCCCGGCTGCTTTTCATGGTGACGCTTTAGAAAACCCGCAAGAGCCCATCTCACGGCGGTTAGCGAGGTGTCCCAATGGGACGCAGAGAAATAGCAGCTGGTAGGAAAAGGACCCACATCCCAGCCAATGAACCAAAATTTAGGACAAAATACATGCATTCCTAAAAGGGCACTTTGAGAGAAAGCATGCAAAAAAGATAGGTGCATTTCAAAAGATACTTCATCACCAGGAATACAGGCGGGAGAGATACCCTTAGTGCAACACTCGCCCTCAAAAGCCCTCAGCGGAAAGGTTAGTGCCCCAGAGGAAATGGGGCAAGGGAGCCCAAAGGACATTGAAGAACAACAGTCCTTGCCTGCAGGCTCACAAAGTGAGAAGACACAAGTGGAAAGGGAGGGGAGGGGAAATGGTTTGTAAGCAGCCACTTGTATGGTGGCCTGGGGTGAACAAATTTTGCCCCCAAGCGACCAGAAGGGAGCCTTCTTAAAACCTGGATACTTTTAGGCCATAAATTTCTGGGTAGAAAACAGATAGTCCTATGGTCCCCGGTGTGTGCCTTATTTTAGTGGATGCATTTGCAAGGAAGGCTGAAGTAACCAGTTGTGAGGTTAACATATATACAGGCAAAGGAAGGTGCCTGTACTATTTATGCCTAGATCAGCATTGCTGTGGAATCATAGAATTGTAGAGTTGGAAGGGATCCCAAGGGTCATCTAGTCCAACCCTCTGCAATGCAGGAATCTTCTGCCCAACGTGGGGTTTGACATCCCTGAGACTAAGTGACTCATGTTCTACCAGCTGAGCAATGCTGGGCTATGTATCACGCTTGATCAGCAGGTGTTCTTCCTTTATCTCAGGGGTGTCCTGTGGCATTCCAGATGCAGCTGGATCCCAACTTTCCATCAGCCACAGCCAGCAAGGATGATGGGAGTCAAAGGCAAACCACATCTGGAAGGTCACCAGTTCCCCATCCCTACTGTCACTGTAGATGGACCGTGGGGACCTTCACTGCATGGAAAGGGTGTGCACTCTGCAAGTGACCCACCAGCCCAGCTCCACCCTCAGAGGTGCCTTACAGAGAACCACACCTGTCAGCCAACATGCTCAGTCAGTGCTGCCTTGTCTTGACTAGGAGAAGTTCCCCAGGGTCTCAAGCAGGTGGGTGGTTTTTGCCCCCCTGGCCTGCTCATTTCCCCAAAGTTGCCATACCTTGGACCCATGGCTTCCTGCATGCCAAAGGACCTTGCACTCTTCTACTGAGTTATGGGTCCTCTCTCTGACCCAGCAGAGTCTGTCCAGGGCAGAGAAATAAATCATCTCCATCCATGGAGAAGATCTGTACTGGAGGTTTCAAACCTGGAGGTTTCAAAATTTGAACCCGGGGCCTTCTGCATGCCACAGCAGATGCTCTGCCGCTGAACTCCAAGTGGAAACTGATTTGTCTGAAGGAGAAGGGAGGCTTGGTGGAAGTCCACCCGAACCCATCCCAAATGCATTTCAAAATGTACAGGTTGTGAACATGATCCGTGTGGGATGCATGTTCACAACCCGCAGCATCCGCAACCCGCAGCGGCACGTTTGCACACGCATGGGTTGCGATTCAGTGCATCTGCACATGCGCAAAGCTCAATTTAGCGCTTCTGCGCATGAGCGACCGCCAAAACTCAGAAGTAACCCGTTCCAGTACTTCCAGGTTTCGGCGGTACACAGCCCAAAGTGTCTGTAACCCGAGGTATGACTGTACATGATACCTTGCAAATGGGAGTTTTCCCAAGACAGCTTACAACCAAATCCATTTTTAAAGCCAATGTCTAAAAGAAATAAGCTTAGACTAAAAGCAGCAGCATAAAACAATTCCTAATCCACTACTACGATTTAAAATGTGTAGCAGTTACAACCACCTCTGCAATGCATCGCGTAACCCAGAATGATGCCTTTTTGTACCACTCTGCCATTGTGGAAACATACAGTTCCCATAAGCATGGCTTTCAAGAGGTACGTCCAGAATTGCTTCAGGAATAACTCCCCGGCGGCCCCTTTTGACCACTGGCCATGCTGGCTGGGCTGATGGGAGTTGGAGTCCAGGAACATCTCTGGGGCTGCAGATGGTTTAAACCACCCATGATCTAATTAAAAAGGTAAAGGTAAAGGTACCCCTGCCCGTACGGGCCAGTCGTGTCCGACTCTAGGGTTGTGTGCCCATCTCACTTAAGAGGCCGGGAGCCAGCGCTGTCCGGAGACACTTCTGGGTCACGTGGCCAGCGTGGCGAAGCTGCTCTGGCAAGCCAGCACCAGCGCAGCATGCGGAAACGCCGTTTACCTTCCCGCTATAAAGCAGTACCTATTTATCTACTTGCACTTAAGGGTGCTTTCGAACTGCTAGGTGGGCAGGAGCTGGGACCGAAAGACGGGAGCTCACCCCGCTGCGGGGATTCGAACCGCCGACCATGCGATCGGCAAGCCCTAGGCGCTGAGGTTTTACTCACAGCGCCACCCGCGTCCTAATTAGTAACCACTGAAAGAAGGGTTCACAAGGCACCACACCACAGAACAGTGAGAGCTGGTGGTTCCCAAACTTTTTCAGTCCCCGCCCCCTTGGTTCCATAAACTCACCCCCAGTGCCCCTTACCCTACAAAAAGCATAATTCAGAATAGCGCTTTGTGCGACCCACAAACAAAAATAGTAATAACAAAATTCAAAAGAGTTAATTGCACATTTATTGAAAATCCAATTCAAACTATGTAGTTTAACTAACTCCACAAAACTGATGAACCTGGTCCAGTAATACCAGTTTTCCAAGTGTGATAGTTGTTTATTCCTCTGCCCCCCTCAACCACTGTCGCCATGCCTCTTAGCATGACCCCTAGGTAATCCCACTGCCCACTTTGGGAACCACTGGTGTAAGTGGATGACGCTAAACAACTGTTGGCAAGACCCCCAAACTCAAGATGGATCACAGCCTCAGGCGTCCAGCTGCAGCACATGTGGGGTTGATGAATGTGTGCGAGAGCCTCTAGCCCGTCTCTGAGCACGAGCGCGTGAGAGCCTTACCTTGGCCTTCCCTGTGCTCTGCAGGATGTGGACGAGGGCTGAGGCCATCTCCTCCTTGTTCTTCACACTCAGGACTGGCTCCAGAACTGAGCAGAGGACCATGTAGTTGTTGGTGATGTACTCAGCAAACTCCTTGTACATTTCCATGGGGAGGATGCTCATGCTTTGGTAGCGCGACTTGATGCGGATCATGGGGCCCCCAGACTTGCCCTTGCTGGGGTTGGGTGTCACCACCGGGTACCACTTCTCCACAAACTGCCGGCCCGTGACAGAGCCCGCTGGGATGCTGACCAGCCCAATGAAGTTGGTCTTGTCCTTCTTCTTCTTCTTGTCGGTCTCCTTGTACAGGTGGACCGTGATGCCCCTCAGGGATGGGAGGTTGTTGAACTCAAAGTGCTCCCCCCAGAAGACATTGTCCGTTTTCAACTTGCATGTGGTCCGTGCGTAGAGGACCTCGTCCAGGCAGAGTTCGCACAGGTACTTCTTCTTGGCCGGCAAGTCTTTGGCTTCGATAATCCACACCTTGAGCATATTCTCCACCCGCCGGCTGTTGTCCTAGAAAAGAGATGCAATGGGGTGGAAACACAGTCAAGAAGAGAGCAAGGATGTGCGGTAAGAGCATAAGGCTCCCAGGACGTTTCTGAGCACAATTCAAAGTGTTGGTGCTGACCTTGAAAGCCCTAAATGGCCTCCATCCTGTATACCTGAAGGAGCATCTCTACCCCCATCGTTCTGCCCGGACACTGAGGTCCAGCTCCAAGGGCCTTCTGGCGGTTCCCTCCCTGTGAGAAGCCAAGTTACAGGGAACCAGGCAGAGGGCCTTCTCGGTGGTGGCACCTGCCCTGTGGAGCGCCCTCCCACCAGATGTCAAAGAGAAGAACAACTACCAGACTTTTAGAAGATACCTGAAGGCAGCCCTGTTTAGGGAAGCTTTTAATGTTTGATGCATTACTGTATTTTAATATTTTGTTGGAAGCCGCCCAGAGTGGCTGGGGAAGCCCAGCCAGATGGGTGGGGTATAAATAATATATTATCATTATCATTATTATTATTAGGAGAGCCTGCTGGATCAGGCCAAAGAGGCCCTATCTAGTCCGGCACCCTGTTCTCACAGTGGCCAAGCAGATGCCCCAGTGCAAAACCAGGACCTGAGCACAAGAGCCACACTTTTCTCCTCCTGTGGTTTCTAGCATCTGGTATTCAGAAGCAGTGCTGCCTCCCTCTGTAGAGGCAGAGCCAAGCCGTGGTGACTGCCAGCCATCAATAGCCCTCTCCTCATCCATTAACTTGTCCAATCCTCTTTCAAAGCCATCCAGGTTGGTGGCCATCACTGCAACTATGGGTTCCATAGTTTAACTACGTGCTGTGTGAAGAAGGACTTTCAGTGTGTGGAGTGTGTGTTGGGGGGTGGGGGGGTGGGGGAAGCAATTACCCGCTGTGAGAATTGGAAGAACGAACGGCTTCATTATTTGCAACGTGCTAGAACAGAAAACCAATCCTTAATTACATTTTTAACTTTTAAGGAAATTACTGGCTCTTGGGAATTTGCATAATAACCCCCGCTTATGCTCGTTTTCCAAATATCACTATGATTTCTTCTCTCGCTGGCACCAATTTGCAAGAAGAAAGGAGGGCTGAGAACCTGTCTCTCTCTCTGTCCTCCCCCCCCCAAACTACACATGCTTCACTTTCTAAAAAACCTATTTCACTGCTTCCAATTTGGCAGCCAGGAGAGCCTCAAAATTAAAGGGAAAGGTGTGGGGAGGGGGGGGAGCGCCCTAAGAGAAAAGAGAACAAATTGTAGACTAAAGAAAACTGTTCTGCAGGTGTTCCCTCCGCTGTGCCGCAATTTCTCCACTGGGCTTGAGCAACGGGATAGTACTGCTGGCTTTTCACATCAGGTACAAGGGACCGCAAATGCATAAACACAGCCCCAGCCCCCCAGCCAGCAAGCAAAAACTCACCCTGTTTAAAAGGGGCAGAGTTTTGAAAGTAAAGACAATGCTTATAAATGCATGGGAGGTCATTCTTAAGGATTTGCATGAGCAAAAATGGTGGGCACGTGAGAGGGAGGGACCTTCTTGTGGGGCAGAAAGTTGCCCAAGCCTTGGTGCCTTTGACAACAATAATTATCTCAGCCTATGGCCAAGCTGGTTGGGTCTGGTGGGAGTTGGAGCACAGAACATTCAGGGACAAGGGGATGGTAAAGGCTGGCTCATTGCATATTGAATCTCACAACTCTCTCCCAGGGGAAACTTTATGAAAGTTAAATTTATGCATGATCCACGAACGACACAATTACCAAAACTCACCTTTTTAAAAAAGAACAAGAGGAAGTAACCTATGGGACCGCCTCTCCTGGTATGTCCTGCGGAGGACCTTAAGGTCCATAAATAACAACACTTTGGAGGTCCCGAGCCCCAAGGAGGTTAGATTGGCCTCAGCCAGGGCCAGGGCCTTTTCAGCTCTTGCCCCAGTCTGTTGGAACGCCCTACCCCAGGAGATCAGGGCCCTGCAGGACTTGACATCTTTCCACAGGGCCTGCAAGATGGAGCTGTTCTGCCTGGCCTTTGGGCTGGACTCAGTCTAACCCCACCCCTCTCATGTATTTATTTTTATTTTTGTGTGGAACCCCTCATATGGGATTTTGTATATAAATTTTCCCTCAGCTCTTTTGCTGGCCCATGTAGGACCAGCATGGATAGTTGGCCCCGGTGAATATTTGACGTTTTCTCTCCTTATGGCTTTGATCTATAGGCTACCACTAAAACGAGGCTGCATTTTAAGCTGTATTCTAACTTATATTTTAATCATCTGGTTTTTCTTCTTGTTGTTGTTGTTTTTGTTTTGTTTTGAATGTTTTTACTGTATTTATATTCAGTACAAAAAAAATCCTTCCAGTAGCACCTTAAAGACCAACTAAGTTAGTTCTTGGTATGAGCTTTCGTGTGCATGCACACTTCTTCAGATACACATCTGTATATGTGTATCTGAAGAAGTGTATCTGAAGAAGTGTGCGTGCACACGAAAGCTCATACCAAGAACTAACTTAGTTGGTCTTTAAGGTGCTACTGGAAGGAATTTTTTTGTTTTGACTATGGCAGACCAACACGGCTACCTATCTGTAACTTTATATTCAGTGTTAGCCACCCTGAGCCCGGTCTTGGCCGGGAAGGGCGGGGTATAAATAAATAAATGTTTGTTTGTTTGTTTGTTTATTAATATACGCCTGCAGCCTTCACTACTCTTGGCAGTTATTTTAAGAGGAACTGGATTGGTTCTGCCATCTATGGACACGTACCTGGGAATAAGAGCATAAAAGAGCCCTGAGGCTGGATCAGGCTGGTGGCCTGTCTAGTCCAGCATCCTGTTCTCTGAGTGGCCAGCCAGACACCTCTTGAGATGCCTAAGGTCCTGATTGCAACAGCAACTCTGCCCACCTCCGCAGGATTGCCCAATCCTCTTTTAAAGCCAGGCAAGTTGATGGCCAACACTGTGTCCTGAAGGAGGGAGTTCTACAGTTTAACTATGTACTGTGTGAAGCTGCTGCTTAGCTGGTACCTTGTTTGGGTGCACAGCACGGCGCAGATTCTCCATCCACTTGTCCCGCTCTGCTGCAGAGCGGCAGGAAAAGCATTTGCTCCCGGACGACGTTGTCACCTGGAAGAGAGGAAAGAAGCGAGAGTTCTTGCAAGCTGACCCAACCTTAGGAGCCACGTATCTCTGCGCTATGTGTCGTCCTTGTAAAATAAACCCTACATTGTCCTACAATGCCCTACATTGTCCTTTTTAAAAAAATAATAATTAAATTTTATTAAATGTTACCAAAAAAAATGAAAAGAACAAAATAAATAGAAACAGTACATAACCATACATAAAAACATTTCATCTACACAATTTTCCAGAATGCAAACTAGAAAAGAAGAAAGACAAAAGATAAAAGAAAGAAACAAGAAAAAAATGAAAAGAAAAAGTACTTTTCATAATCAATTATTCCAAATTCATACTTCAAACATTACAATATTTAAATCCTAGTTAAATATTATAAAAGACTTCCACCGCATTCACCACACATCTCTTGGTTATCTAGTTAACTTTTACATCTGTTCTTCAGTCACTTCCTTTCCTTAAATTATTTCATAGTCCATCTAATCTTTGTATTCTCTGTACTGTATTCTTCACAAGGTTAGTCTAAGCACAACCAAACTTTTCTGTTTGATCCCTGTTTTGTGTAAATATTCATTTAACATTCCCATTGTTTCTGTACCATAGTTTTAGATTTATGCCTTATTATATCCGTCAATTTTGCTAACTCCAGATAGTTTACTTAACCATAGTTTACTTAACCTACATTGTCCTATGTTGAGAAGTGGATGAGATTAGATGGCCCTGCTAATTATACCATCACAGATCAGAACTGCCCTAATGTAAAGGTCCGTATAGTTAAAGCTATGGTTTTCCTAGTAGTGATGTATGGAAGTGAGAGCTGGACCATAAAGAAGCGTGTTTGCCGAAGAATGGATGCTTTTGAATTCTGGTGCTGGAGGAGACTCTTGAGAGTCCCATGGACTGCAAGAAGATCAAACCTCTCCATTCTGAAGGAAATCAGCCCTGAGTGCTCACTGGAAGGACAGATCCTGAAGCTGAGGCTCCACTACTTTGGCCACCTCATGAGAAGAGAAGACTCCCTGGAAAAGACCCTGATGTTGGGAAAGATGGAGGGCAGAAGGAGAAGGGGACGACAGAGGACGAGATGGTGGGACAGTGTTCTCGAAGTTACCAGCATGAGTTTGACCAAACTGTGGGAGGCAGTGGAAGACAGAAGTGCCTGGCGTGCTCTGGTCCATGGGGTCATGAAGAGTCAGACACGACTAAACGACTAAACAACAACAACAACAACAATCAAAGCACAATGCATAGGGTCCAGCAACAACCAGCCAGGTGCTTCTAGGAAGCTCAGAAGGAAGGAATAAAAGGGACACCTCTCTCTTGTAGTTTGCCTGCAGCATCAGGGGTAGAATGCCTCTGGATGGAGAGGCTCTGCTCTCACAGGGAATGATTAACTCCCCAGTATGCTTGCAATAAGAGAGCTAGGCTAGGTGGACTTTTGGTCAGAATCAGCAAGGCAAAACTGTCATCAGAAGGGAGTTGCTGCCCTGGATGTGTATTTTAATGAGCTGAACAGAGTGTGTATGACTTTACCAGTGCTTATCTTACATTTTGTCTGCTATTTTGTTAATGTTGTTAATATCGTTTTATAGATTATTAATGCTGTATTGATTTGTCAACCACACAACACGACTTTTGCTTTAATTCTGATGCTTAGTTTATTTCTTCAGTTGTTGCTTTGTTAACAGTGTTTTATGGCTTGTAATTGCTTCACTGATGATTTGTTAATTATTCCATATGATTTATGCTGCGTTTGTGATGTTCTGCTATGCTCTGCCATGCTACTGTTAGCTATTGTTTGTGAGCCACTTTGGGATTTCTTAGAATTAATAGCGGCACAGGAATACAATAAATCAAATCAAATATCAAACCACTGCATGTCCCAGCTTGGGGAAAGGAAGCAGACAGCTGATCAGATGGTTAACGAAGGAGGAGTCAGGGGGTCTGGGGCCACGACGGAAATCATGAGGCTGGCCCAAAAGGAGAGCTGGTGGGAACCTGAGAACAAGACCCCCAAACCCACATGGCAAATGGGTGGCCAGTGAATGAATGAATGAACAAACGAGCTGTGAGGTGAATTAAGGCTGGGTGAATTAATGTCTGAGGGTCTCGCAGTGATTTCGTAACTGAGGGTTGTGGACCTGGGTCTCCCCAGTCCTAGCTGGACACTCTAACCCAGGTGTGGGGAACCTCAGGCCCCAGGGCCCCAAATGCAGCCCTCCTGCTCTGTCTACCTGGAACTCGAGTCTCCTCATGGGCCCCTTTGAACTTTTCATGCGTGGCTGGATTGGGTCCATTAAAGCTTCTGTGGGTGGAGGACAGAGAGGAGTGACTAGCGGGAAACGACATCTTTTACCCCACCCACTATTGCCTCTGGCCCCACCAACCCCTGGCAAGTGGCCCCAGGAAGGCTGTCCAGAAATGAATGCGCCCTTGGGCCCCCACAGTCCTCTAACGTCTGCACCATCTTCAAATATCTCAAGGGCTGTCACATGGAGCAAGCTTGTTTTCTCCGGCTCTGGAGGGTAGGACTCGAACCCATGGCTTCAAGTTAAAAGAACGGAGATTCCGACTAAACATCAGAGAAGAACTTTCTGACACTAAGGGTTGTACGACAGGGAATGGACTCTCTTGGGAAGTTGTGGACTTGCCATCATTGGAAGTTTTAAAGCAGTGGGGGGATGGCCACCTGTCATGGATGCTTTAGCTTTGGTTCCCGCATTGCAGGGGGTTGGACTAGATGGCCCTTGGGGTCCCTTCAAATTATACAATTCTATGATCCATTGATCCATTATGTTTTCAACAATGTCACCACTTTTGTGTGTGTGGTTCTGATCAATAATATACACACTTTAACTTATATTGGGATTGTGTTTTAGTCAAAAAGCTTTGGAATTTGGTTTATAAGGAAATATGTGGATTGTATCTTGCCCGACATCAATACTGTAAGAAATTTTTGACAAAGGCAAAACCATCCTATCATCACAAGAAATGCTCTAACCAGCCAACAGTATACAAAAGAAGAAGATGTGTACCTGTAGATGAGGGGAAGCTGCACGCGCAAAATACATACAGAGATGAAAATAGTATCTTGCCCAAAAATGCACCTTTAAGATCACAACTTGATGTGGGAATGTGGCACTTAAGCCAGGGGGAAAGAAACAGTGGGGGGAGAAACAGAAATATAAATTGTTCCCTGCAGAGGTTGGGCTAGATGACCCTCGGGTTCCCTTCCAACTCTGCAATTCTGTGACTTTTGGGTGTACAATGGAAAATCTGAAACAGCACCATGGGAGGGGGGGGAAAGCTGTTTCACATGCCCAGGCACCACATAGATTAGGCACATTATGCAATGGGCGGGGAAGCCCCAATAAAATGTATACTGTAATGAAGCCCAGGCTGTTATGTGTGTTTTATTTATTAATAAAGTTTTTAAAAATACAGGTATTAGTTTGCCAGGCCAAAATTCAATTAGTGCAGTGAGGAGGGAGGAAATCATTAGTTTCTCAAATCTAACTCATTTTGCCTCATTATCCTTGTTCCATGGGTGGGTGGCTCTTCCTAAAGGAGGCAAAATCGCACTCTGCAATTTTTGCTTGCCGCCTGAAACGAAAGCAAGGTAGAGAGGAAGTCTGGAAGGTGTCTCTGCTGCAAGCCAAGTGCTTTATTGAAATGCAGAGCCCAGCCTCTCTCAAGGACAGTCGTGAGGGTGGCATGGAGAAGCAAGAGGCAGGGAGGCGCTAAGGGCAGTGGTGACATTATGCTTGTGATACCAGGGCGGGGGAGAGCTGTGGCTCAGCAGCGAAGCACCTGCTTGGCATACAGAAGGAAGCCGGTGTAATTCCCAGGTCTGGAAAGGACCCCTGCCTGTGACCCGGGAGACCCAGATAGGCCAAGGGCTCGTCTTGGTGGAAGGCAGGGCTTTTTCAGCCGTAACTCAATGGAACTCAGTTCCGGCACCTCTCAGGTGAGCACCATTGCCTTTGTAAGAAAACAAGGGAGGTGCTAATGGTGAGTTCCACCCCCTCTTTTTCTAGAAAAATAGTACTGGTGGAAGGCAACTTAATTAGGTGCTGCTACATCAACCTGTTACTTGGAAGCACCGGGGCTCAAATCTTGGTCCATTTTGTGGGTGACAACCATAGCTGAATGGTATACAGAAGATGCTTTTAATGCAGAAGGGCCCCAAGGTTCAATTCCCCACTGGCATCTCCAGGTAGGTAAAGGTAAAGGGACCCCTGACCATTAGGTCCAGTCGTGGCCGACTCTGGGGTTGTGGCGCTCATCTCGCTTTATTGGCCAAGGGAGCCGGCCTACAGCTTCCAGGTCATGTGGCCAGCATGACTAAGCCACTTCTGGCAAACCAGAGCAGCGCAGGGAAACGCCGTTTGCCTTCCCGCCGGAGTGGTACCTATTTATCTACTTGCACTTTGTGCTTTTGAACTGCTAGGTTGGCAGGAGCAGGGACCGAGCAACAGGAGCTCACCCCGTCGTGGTGATTCGAACCACCGACCTTCTGATCGGCAAGTTCTAGGCTCTGTGGTTTAACCCACAGCGCCACCCGTGTTCCTGCATCTCCAGTTAGGGCTGGGTAAAGAGTCTGTTCTGAAACACTGGAGAGCTATTGCTTCCAGCCAGTGTAAGCAACACTAAGACAGAGAGATCAATGTTTGACTTCCTGTGGAGCAATGCGCTCACCTCTGGAGGTGGCAGGGGGCAGCAGGAGGCAGGGAGTGATGGGAGGGAAGGCTGGAGGCTGCTGTGTGTCCTCATAAGTCAGGGCAAGCTTGTGGGTGGAAAGAGCAGGCAGAAATCCTGCAACCCAAATAAATTATGCAACCGGAGGCATCTGCATGGATGCGTTTTGCAAAGTTCGGAGGACAGCAGAAGGTGCAGTGCGACAAAGCTCTGCAACTGGACCTTACCTCGGAAAAGAGTTCTGCTCACTGCACCCTCCCATCACCACAAGGCTCCCCCCCCCACGCAGCCCCAAGCATGCACTTTGTGCCAAACAGTCAGACTGCCTGCGCCCTCCCGGCGTTGCATGCGCAATCAAGGAGATGCCAGGACTTGAACCTGGGACCTTCTGCATGCAAAGCAGATTCTCTGTCCCACTACAGTCCTTCACCATACTGAATCAGGCCACTGGCCATCTAGGCCTACACTGCCTGCACTGACAGGCAGCAGCAGCCTACCTGGAGATGCTGGTGGTTGAACGCAGAGCCTTCTGCAAGCAAGCCTGATGATCAAACATTGAGCTATGGCCTCGGGTCAGACCATTTCTCCACCTAGCTCAGTCTGGGGGTCAAAAGGCACATGTCGAAGACAGGCACCCAATTTCACCCTGGTGTGAGAGGATCACACCTCTGCCCTCAAGGCTAGGAAAGCGCAGCAGCAAGATGTCCCTCCAGCCCCACTCTCCCAATTCCACCACTGAGACACTGCCCTACTCTCAAGCAAGCACCATTATGCTTGCAGCAGTAACCAGGCAGATGGCTGTGGAAAGCTGCCAAGCAGGGCAGCTGGGATAGCTCACTCAATAGAGACTCTTAATCTCAGGGCCATGGGTTCGAATCCCACATTGTAAAAATATTCCTGCATTGCAGAGGGGTGGACCGGATGACCCTCAGGGTCCCTTCCAACTCTACAATTCTATGGTTCTGTGAAAGCAGCAGCAGCCACACCCTTAGGTTCTGAGGCAGACTGCCTCTATGGAGGCTCCACTCCCAATTGGTGTGACAGGTCAGCCCCATCGGCCTGCTCCCGCCTCACCTGTCATCTGGGGCAGCCATTCTATGAAGCTGCCTCATAGGGGCAGGTGGGAAGCAGAAGAGCTCACTCCACCAGCTTTGCCAAAACCCCAGCTCCACCAGCCCCTGAACTGTGATTGGTGATTATGATAGGAATTGGTGCCTGGGTTTTTCTTTTTCTCTTCCCTCCCTGCAGCTTACCCCTTGTGTGTTACAGTCTTCTTTTTTTAAAGGGAAATGTGCAAGTCTGCAAGGGCAGGGACTGCCTCATTCTGATTCTATGTAAGCCACCCTGGCAGGCTTTTTGGATGGGAAGTGGGGTACAACCCTCCCCGGCCCCGCGATAAAACAAGCAATACCTAAGTGATTGTCATGGCACAAAATGAACATAAAAGCAACCCTGTTGGGTCAGGCCAAAGGTCTGCCAAGTCCAACCTCCTGCTTCCCACAGGGGTCAAACTCTCAGGAGTGCACAACCACCCATCCCAAAAGCAGGGCATCCAGCCAGCAGCCTTCCTGGATGTCAATGGGTGCGCCTTACCTCGAAGCAGAAATCCTGCCCCAGGATGCTGCTATGAACAGGCTTAATGACCACTTCTTCCTCCATGCTGAGATCCAGGGCCTCCACAGCGCTACTTGGACTGAGCAGTGACTCGTGGGAGCGAGATTCCTTCAGCCTGGGCATTAGATGGGATCTGGAGGGAGAGGAAGGCAAGAACAGTGAGGATCAGAGCCACACCTTTCCAGCACCACGGAAAGGACCAAGCACCGCTTTTCACAATAGCCCTTGAAAAAAGAAGTGTCAGGTTGGACCAACAGCACACCTGGATTGTATTTAGGAATGTAGCAACCTGTGTCACTATTTATTTATCAAATTTCTATACTGCCCATCATCCGAGGATCAGTTTACAATACCAAAACACAAAAACACGTACATTGTACCTGATCAGACCATTGGCCCCATCCTGCTCAGTATTGTTTACCCCAGGCTTCCTCAACGTCGGCCCCCCAGATGTTTTGAGACTACAATTCCCAGCATCCCTGACCACTAGTCCTGCTAGCTAGGGATCATGGGAGTTGTAGGCCAAAAACATCTGGAGGGCCGAGGTTGAGGAAGCCTGGTTTACACTGATGGGCAGTAGCTCAATATTGTCCACCAGGCTCTCCTGGATTTCCGGCAGGGGGTCTCTCCCAGACCCCCTGGAGAGGCTAGCGGGGCTCAAACCGGCGACCTTCCCTTTTCTACAGCCCTTCCCACCCATACAGGTCCCCAAAGTAGCTCACAAGCGTAATAAAACAATAGGATTTGGTTAAAAACCAATAAGGAAGAGCAACAAGCCATCAGCACCATTGTAAACCAAGACTCTGAGGATCAGAGATTTTAAATAGAAACCTGCTAACACATTTCAAGTGAAGGCTTCCTGGGGTAAAATCCTAAAAAAGCTCAACAACTTCAACCCAAAATAAAGCTCAAGAAATTTGGTTGGCCCTTTGGTTGGCCCTCACAGGCCTTCACTTCACCAAATCTGGCCCTCTTTGAAAAAAAGTTTGGACACCACTGTATCTAATGAAACGTGTTGGCTATACAGTGGACGCTCGGGTTGCGAATGTGATCCATGGAGGATGCACGTTCGCAACCCACAGCGTTCACAAACCGCAGCAGCACATCTGCGCACATGCAGGTTGCAATTTGACGCTTCTGTGCATGCACAAAGACCGCCAAAACCCGGAAGTAACCCGTTCCGGTACTTCTGGGTTTCGGCGGGTGCATAACCTGAAAAAACGCAAGCTGAAATGGCTGTAACCCGAGGTATGACTGTATTAAGGGCTTGAGAGAGCACCTTCTCTCTTTGGAAGCTGAAGCAGGAGGGGCTGCCAATCACAGTTGGTGGGGCTGTGTGGGGCTTGGCAGGTCACAAGCTAGGGTGGCAGAGAAGGGAAGAGCACTACGTCCTCTCTGGCAGTAGGAAGGTTTGTGCGCTCCACTGGGCTAGCAAACATGTTTGCAGGCTACTAACCTTCTTGGGCTCGTGGTCAAGGCTGACTGAATGGGACCTTTGGTCGTGTGAGATCAAGCAAGGAATTCAGGGAAAGGAAAGGCAGATCTGAGAGGATCGGCAACAGCTGGTAGGAACTCCCTCCAGAGAGAGGTGTGTCAGGCACCTTGATTATTCGGCTTCCGGCAAATGCCTTTTGACACTTGAGGAGTGCATATTTTTTAGAACACACCTTATTTTTGTGTGATTGTAGGCTGTTTTAAACAGTTTCTAATGCTGTGTTTTAGTGCTGCAACCTGCCCCGTGACCTTAAGATAAAGGGCGAGTAATTAATAATGATAATAATTTTACATTCCTGGGTTTGAATGAAAATCTGCTAAAGGTTGTTGTGTGATCCTTTCCCTCCCACAGACAAGGAAAGGAAGCCGGCTCCAGAACATTTCCCTCCCCTCATTTCTTTGGACAATGATGGGAATAATTTTAAGTCAGCCACAACAATGCAGCAAGGACAGAATGGGCATTGTAGAGGTCCCAGAGCAGCTTAAAAGAAAACAAATACTCGGGGTGTCTTGGAAAGGAGCAAAGACACAGGATAAATGAAAACCTCCCTGCAGATAGTGACAAAAGCCAGTGTAGATCTTCACAACCATCTGTTTCCCCCTCATCCCTCCCTTGGATCATTGGAATGGGTTGTAAACTTGAAATTAGGGCTCCAGGGATGATGCAGGAAGTTGAAGGCACCCCATAAGGAGGAAGGGAACACCCGGCAAGAACAGAACTTTATGGAAGAGCCATAACTCAGTGGTGGAACACCTGTTTTGCATGCAGAAGGTCTCGTACACACAAAATTAAGACGCCAAGTACCATCATCACATATGCGTTCCTATTTTCTTATTCCCAAAATGTCTATTCTATTCTATTCTATTCTATTCTATTCTATTCTATTCTATTCTATTCTATTGCATTGCATTGCATTGCATTGCATTGCATTGCATTGCATTGCATTGCATTGCATTTCCACCCTACCTTTTTTCTGAAACTGTCATATGTTAGGTAAATGTAAAGGGACCCCTGACCATTAGGTCCAGTCGTGACCGACTCTGGGGTTGCAGCGCTCATCTCGCTTTATTGGCCGAGGGAGCCAGCGTACAGCTTCCGGGTCATGTGGCCAGCAGGACTAAGCCGCTTCTGGCGAACCAGAGCAGCACACGGAAACGCCGTTTACCTTCCCGCCGGAGCGGTACCTATTTATCTACTTGCACTGGCATGCTTTCGAACTGCTAGGTTGGCAGGAGCAGGGACCAAAGAACAGGAGCTCACCCCGTTGTGGGGATTCAAACAACCGACCTTCTGAACGGCAAGTCCTAGGCTGTGTGGTTTAACCCACAGTGCCACCCGCATCCCGTCCCAAGTTCTTAGGTTCGGCTAAAGTATGGCTCTCCTAGGGTGAAACCGGGCAACGCTTCTTCATCAGAAGATGCAACTCTATTATTTAAACTGAGCAATCACTGAATATTATCACTATTATTAATTGCATTTATATCCCACCTTTTCCCCTCCAAGGAGCTCAAGGCAGCTTACATGGTCCTCCCCCTCCTCAGTTTAATTCTCACAACCACCCTGTGAGGTAGGCTGGGCTGAGAAGCCAGCTCAAGGTCACACCCAGAGAACTTCATGGCCCAAGAGGGATTTGAACCCTGGTCTCCCATGTCCTAGTCAGAAATGCTAACCACTACACCATTCTGGATTGTGACACCTCTCTACTGTACATGCAGAAGGGAAAGGAGATAGCTCCCTGGCCCCAGGGAGCCTACAGTTTAAAGGCTGACAGTTAGGGGAAAGGAAATGGGGTGGCAGCTGAGACACAGGGAGCTGATGCTTTGTGTGTGGAAGGTCCCCCCCCCCCCCATTAAATTCTCAGCAAGTCTAGGGAAGGGCTGGCAAAGACCAACCTATCTGAAATTCCCTGGAAGGCTACAGCTCAGTGGCAGAGCCCATGCTTTGCCTACAGAAGGTCCCAGGACCCAATTTCCAAAATCCCCTGCCCGAAAAACCCCAGGGAATATCTGCTGTTAGTGTCAGTGCAGGCAGCTAACAGCGCTCCAAAAGGCCATTGCAGGAGAGGCGCAAAGGGGTTAAGCTTTTGGGGATACTGCTTTCTCCGGAACAGAGATCAGTCCTGTCCCCCCCCTCCCCTCCCCTCGCCTCACCAAAATGGACTTCCATCGCCGCCCCATCACCGCCTCGCAGCTGTGGCCTGGCATGGAACATCTGCTGCGGGAGAAGTCAGGCGCGAGCTGGGCACCTCCTATTCTGTGCCGAAAAAGCTTGAGAAAGGGGGAAACTGAACGGGGGGGGCGTCTCTCCCACTGCTCCCAACCACCTGGTTCCCCCCCCCCGCTCGCCCATCCCACCTCCTTTCCCCTCCTCTGGCCCCCGCTCAGCATCGCCAAAGCAGCACACAAACACACACTGTGAGCTTTGAGCTTGATCTGGCTCCCGCGGCTGCTGATTGGCTGCTCTGTAGCTGGGGAAGGGAGCCACAGCTGCCGAAAATGTCAACATCCGTGCGCTTGTGAGCAAGCAAATGAGCACCCGCTGCGCACTGTGAGGAACGCGGAGGAGCGGTGCCATGGACCCCGCAGTTCAGGGCCTGGGACAAGTGGTGAGATAGTGTCAGATTGGTGGTCCAAAGAGATCTCCCCAAAAGCAGATAGATGTAAGAAGAGCCTGGCTGCTGGATCATGCCCGTGGCGCACCTCGCCCAGGATCCTGTTCTTACAATGACCGACCAGATCATCCAGTTGTAAACTTAGGACCCCCAAAGAGTCGTGTAGTTCAACCCCCTGCGATGCAGGAGTCACAGAAAAGGAATCACTAACAGGTGGCCATCCAACCTTCGTGTCAAAACCTCCAGTACGTTTCCGAGCACAATTCAAAGTGTTGGTGCTGACCTTTAAAGCCCTAAATGGCCTCGGTCCAGTACACCTGAAGGAGCATCTCCACCTCCATCGTTCTGCCCGGACACTGAGGTCCAGCTCTGAGGGCCTTCTGCCGATACCCTCCCTACAAGAAGTGAGGTTACAGGGAACCAGGCAGAGGGCCTTCTCGGTGGTGGCGCCCGCCCTGTGGAACACCCTCCCAGCAGATGTCAAAGAGAAGAACAACTACCAGACTTTTAGAAGACATCTGAAGGCAGCCCTGTTTAGGGAAGCTTTTAATGTTTGATGCATTACTGTATTTTAATGTTTTGTTGGAAGCTGCCCAGAATGGCTGGGGAAGCCCAGCCAGATGGGCGGTGTTTAAATAATAAATTATCATTATCATTATTATTATTACTCCAAGGAAGGAGAGCCCACCACTGGAGGCACTCTGCTCCAAGGGCCTGTGGGGAAATCTCAAGCAGGACCTGAGCGCAAAGAGACCTCTCCCTTCCTCTGGCTTCCAGCAACTGGTGTCCAGGCAGAGCAGAGCCATCATGGCTAGTGGACACTGGTAGCCCACTCCTCCCCATGATTTCGTCATCCAAGTTGGTCACCATCACGGCCTGCTTGGGGAGGGAGTCCCGCAGTTTTAATTATGTGCTGAGTGAAGAAGTCATTCCTTTTATCTGTCCTGAATCTTACAACATTCAGCTTCATCGGATGTCCACAAAGTCTAGCGTCATATAAATTTAATGAACGGTAACAATGATTAAATAAATAAATAATCCTCCAAAGTGATGGGAAGGGGGCTTTATCTGGGCTTGATCTTCATGGAAGGGTCCAATTTCATAGCTCTAGGGCAGGGGTCAGCAATTTTTTTCAGCAGGGGGCCGGTCCACTGTCCCTCAGACTTTGTGGGGGGCCGGACTATATTTTTTTGGGTGGGGAAATAATGAGCGAATTCCTATGCCCCATAAATAACCCAGATATGAATTTTAAATAAAAGCACACATTCTACTCATGTAAAAACATGCTGGTTGCCGGACCGTCCGGAGGCCGGATTTAGAGGGCGATTGGGCCGGATCCAGCCCCCGGGCCTTAGTTTGCCTACCCATGCTCTAGAGCATGCTTTCTCAACCTGTGGGTCCTCATATGTTGTTGAACTACAACTCCCATCACCCCTAGCTAGCAAGGCCAGATCTCAGGGATGATGGGAGTTGTAGTCCAACAACATCTGGCCACCCACAGGTTGAGAACCACTGCTCTAGGGCATTTACTTGCTATATGCTTGCTAACTATGCCATTTGCTTGCAACTAAAACTGGAAACTGCATACACTGAGCGGTTCAAGTGAGAGCCTAGCCCAGTGCTCCAGCCAACTGAAGGGCTGATTGATGAATGGTTTATGCCCTCTAATTTTGCTACCAGCTCTTTAAGTCTCCAGGCTGCAACCTGACCTGCTCCTTCCTCGCAGCCACAGAAGCGATGCCCCCCACTTCCCCTGGCACCAACAATTTCCTAGGGCTTAATGAGTGACCCAGAATCTTCCAGAAATGAAAAAGCAGAGCACCCTCCCCCCACGTGTTCAGCTCATGGAGGAGCGGAGGTTGCCAGCCAGTGGTCAGGAAAGCATCACAGCACAGTGATGAGTACCCGTGTGTACTCAGGAGGAAGTGGGTGCAGGATTGTGGCCTTGTGCAGCAAGGTGGTGGGCTGACGGGAGGTGTTCAAGCAGAGCTCGGATGGCCACCTGCCAGTGGTTCTTCCGCTATGATTCCTGCATTGCAGGGGGCAGAACGAAATGACCTTTGGGGTTACATTCTAAATCTATAATTGTATGATTCTACAGTTTATATAGCCAAAGTGACCTTAAGGTCCATGAATAACCATAGCTTAGAGGTCCTGGGCCCTAAGGAAGCCAGATTATCCCCCACCAGGGCCAGGGCCTTCTCAGTGATGGCTCCGACCTGGTGGAATGCTCTGTCCCAGGAGACCAGGGCCCTGCAGGATTTCACTTCCTTCTGCAGGGCCTGTAAGACAGAGCTATTCTGCCTGGCTTTCAATCTGAACTTAGCCTGATCTTTTATTCCCCTTCCTTCCCCCCTCCCCTTTTTATGAAGAGTACCTGCTCTGGGATCCCACAGCTAATTCTCCCCTGGTCTCCTCGCTGGCCCAAGTAGGACTAATTTAGCCAGCTAGCCCTGGTGATCATCTAATGTTTATTGAATGGATTTCCCCCCTAAACTGATTTTTGAATTCTGAATTTATTGTTATTCACGTTTTTATGCTGTTTTTTGTTGCATCAATTAAGTGTTTTAAATTTGTTGTTAGCCGCCCTGAGCCCGGTTTTCTGAACCAGGAAGGGCGGGGTATAAATATGTATGTATGTATGTATGTATGTTGTCACAATGAATATATTACTTCTAAAAGTATAAGACCAGTCTTCTGGACATGTGCAGAGCACCATCACGGCGATCCTTCAGCTCAGATTCCTGCATTTGCAGGGGGTTGACTAGAGGACCCCTGAGGTGCCCACCAACTCTGCATTTCTATGGTCCAAAGCCTCTGCCCTGCCTGCAACAGCCCTTCCCCAACCCTTCATGATTACTCATAAAAGGAAAGGGCTCCGTCATAACCTAGAAACATCCATTCCTCCAAAGGCTGGAGCCTTTCCCAGCAAATCAATCACTCAGCCCCCTCCTGACACATCCGTTCTTCTCTCTGACTTCCTTCAAAGGTTCACTCTTGATAGATGACTCTACCTGAACCCAGAGACCAGAAAGAAGTGGTGGGATGCATCCTGCTCAGGTCTCAGGAGACCGCTTAGTTGCGACCTTCATGGGTTGCTGTGAAATGACCTGGTTGCCCTCTCTCAGCAAACAATTCCGCATGCTCTTTCAAAAGATGGATGCTAATGCCTGCCCACTGTGTGGGAGCACAGGGTTTAAACCAGTATCCCTGTGGATAAGAACATAGGAAGAGCCTGCTGGATCAGACCACGGGTTCATCCAGTCCAGCATCCTCTTCTCATGGTGGCCAACCAATGAGAAACCTGCAGGCATGACCTGAGCACAAGAGCAATCCTCTCTCCTCCTTCTTGCACCTGGTATTCAGAAGCCTTGCTGCCTCCAAGCCATTGTGGCTGCAACCATTGACAGCCCTCTCCTCCATCAAACTGTCCAGTTGCTTTTGGGGACCATCACTGCCTCCTTTGGTAGTGAGTTCCATAGTTGAACTATGCGCTGAGTAAATAAATACTTTCTTTTATCCATCCTGAATAATAATAATAATATAATATTAATTTATTATTTATACCCCGCCCAACTGGCTGGGCTTCCCCAGCCACTCTGGGCGGCTTCCAACAAAATATTAAAATACAGTAATGCATCAAACGTTAAAAGCTTCCCTAAACAGGGCTGCCTTCAGATGTCTTCTAAAAGTCTGGTAGTTGTTCTTCTCTTTGACATCTGGTGGGAGGGCGTTCCACAGGGCGGGTGTCACCACCGAGAAGGCCCTCTGCCTGGTTTCCTGTAACTTGGCGCACCTGGTCCTTCAGCGGCAATGTTACCCCATTCAGGACCAGTGAGTCTTCCACACCCGCCCACCTCTTGTCCCCCCAAAACAGTACTCCCAACTTCTATCATATCACATATCATATCATATCCCACCAGATGTCAAAGAGAAAAATAACTACCAAATTTTTAGAAGACACCTGAAGCCAGCCCTGTTTAGGGAAGCTTTTAATGTTTAATAGGTTATTGTATTTTAGTGTTCTGTTGGAAGCCGCCCAGAGTGGCTGGGGAAACCCAGCTAGATGGGCAGGGTATAAATAATAATTAAAAAAACATTGTTTTTGTTGTTGTTATCACCTCTTACTTGCCCTCCAGAATGAAAACCTTTCTTTGTAGGTGAGCAACTGCATCCCCTTGATCCTACTTCCTCTGTCAAAGGCAGTCTGCCTCTGAATGTCAGTCCCCATCACAGGTGGGGAGAGTTGGTGTTGCACTAAGGCCAGGCTTTCCATGGGCATCTGAGGAGGGCTGGACTAAGTGGAAATTTAGTCTCACCCAGAAGTTAGCTTGTTCTGATACTATTAGAGGCCCCTTGCTCTCTGCTCCACAGGGGCTGCCAGCTGGAGAAAGAAAGTTACTGTTCTAGGTAGGACAGGTGCACACACCAACTTAGAATGCCCCTGGACTACGGACTTGTGTGAAACCAGAATGGGCCAATTCGATGCCACCATCCTATGTACATAGGTACATAAAGGTAAAGGTAAAGGTACCCCTGCCCGTACGGGCCAGTCTTGACAGACTCTGGGGTTGGTGCGCCCATCTCACTCTATAGGCCGGGGGCCAGCGCTGTCTGGAGACACTTCCGGGTCACGTGGCCAGCGTGACATCGCTGCTCTGGCGAGCCAGAGCCGCACATGGAAACGCCGTTTACCTTCCCGCTAGTAAGCGGTCCCTATTTATCTACTTGCACCCGGGGGTGCTTTCGAACTGCTAGGTTGGCAGGCGCTGGGACCGAGCAACGGGAGCGCACCCCGCCGCGGGGATTCGAACCGCCAACCTTTCGATCGGCAAGCCCTAGGCGCTGAGGCTTTTACCCACAGCGCCACCCGCATCCCCACATAGGTACATACCTAAAGGTAAAGGGACCCCTGACCATTAGGGCCAGTCGTGACCAACTCTGGGGTTGCGGCGCTCATCTCGCTCTACTGGCCGAGGGAGCCGGCGTACAGCTTCTGGGTCATGTGGCCAGCAGGACTAAGCCGCTTCTGGCAAACCAGAGCAGTGCATGGAAACGCCGTTTACCTTCCCGCCGGAGCGGTACCTATTTATCTACTTGCACTTTGACATGCTTTCAAGCTGCTAGGTTGGCAGGAGCAGCGACTGAGCAACGGGAGCTCACCCCGTCGTGGGGATTCGAACCCCGACCTTCTGATCGGCAAGTCCTAGGCTCTGTGGTTTAACCCACAGCACCAACCACGTCCCTACAATTTATACACTGCTTGATTGTAAAAAGCCTCAAAGCAGTTTACGAAAAGATGGAACAATAAAAGTACCACTAAGAAAAATTAACAGCAATAACTTCAGACATTTCAAAAGTTAAAACAACAATAGACGAAAAACAGATTAAGACGTGCATTAACTTTCTGAACACGTGGGTAGGTTTGTCTAACAAAACTGTTTTTAGCAGGTGTTGTAAAGGGTACAGTGAAGTTGCCTGCTTCATTTCAAGAGGCAGAGAGTTCCAAAGCTCCCAATTGCCATGTGCTCACTCAGTCTCGGCTGCTGGACATTGAGAGAGACTATACATCTCAGCTAGGTTTGTCGTTTGTCCAGTTTTGGGCTTGCGTCTGAAGAAACGCTTCCAGATCAGCGGTGAAGAACTATAAAATCCACAATGTTCGGAGACCTCTTTAGACGGCTGAAATCCAGACACCCTGCCTCCAATCAAATTAGTCCACAAGGCTGCCGGGAAGACAAGGGTGAGGGCAGAGGGGCAGGAGTCATGGAAGATCTTTCAGAGAGCTACTCATCCGCTACATGTGTCTTGTGAAATCAGGCTAATGAACAGGATTTATGGCTTGGCAGTTACGATTCAGAAAAGGGTGCCTTTGCAACAAGAAGGAGCAACAGCCCCTGGGCTGAAGACTGGGCTGGAGAGTGATGTATATCAGCCATGGCAGCCCAGTGGAACCTCTTCCTTCAGAGACAGTCTACCATGGAATATCACATGAGGCAAAAACAGTAGGAGAAGGGCCCCAGCCTCAACTCAGAAACATCTGGGAAGAGGTTGACACTACACAAAGTAGCCTGCTGCCATCTTTCCAGGGAGAAGGGAACTCTCAGGGGTCTAACGGAGCAAAAGTGGCATTGACAACCATTTTTATCTCCATTTTTCCCATGCAAGGTGGAAGCTTCAGCCATTGTTCAGCCTGACAGGCCTGGAACACAGCTGGGATGCCAAAAGGTTGGGGGAGAGAAGGAGCCGAAAATGCGTCTTGTGAAACAGACTCTTTGAACTGCAAAGGAGAAACTGAGGCTGCAGAAAGGCCTTTGCTTTCGGACTCTCCCCATCCCACCGCTCTGCGGTCATCTCGACGTTGACACAATAAGGCTCTTTTTGCAGTAAGGTTCCTCCAGGTGCGCTCCTGCTCACCTGCGTGCTGGTAAAATGCAGCCACCCCACCACAAAAACGCTGTGATAGAGGCAATGAATGAGCACTGCTCCAAGGTTGCTTTTTGGCAGCATGTTATCTATGTGCTACTGTGCATCTGTAATTGCAGGGGCAAGGACAGGAAGTTGTGGACGCAGAGCACTCTGTACAGAAGTCAGGAAGAAAAGGAAAGTTGAGGCTCAGTGGGGAGGGGGAGTAGTGGTTAGGCCGTTGGACCAGGATGTGGGAGAGGCCAGGGTTCAAATCCACACTCGGGGCAGTCTCTCACCCTAGCCTACCTCACAGGGTTGTTGTTGGGGGGTGAAATGAGGAGGGGGGAGCAGTGTGTGCACTACCTTGAGCTCCTTGTAGGAAACATGGGGTGTAAACAAAACGTGACAACTGATAATAGTATCACTATGGGAAGCGGGACATTGGACTAGACAGGCCCTTGGCCTAAACCGACAGGCCTCTTCTGACACCTTTAAGCAGAGGTCAGCAAACTTTTTCAACAGGGAGCCAGTCAACTGTCCCTCAGACCTTGTGGGTGGCCGGACTATATATTTTTTGAGGGGGGAAATGAACGAATTCCTATGCCCCACGAATAACCCAGAGATGCATTTTAAATAAAAGGACACATTCTCCTCATGTAATAACACACTGATTCCCGGATCGTCCGGGGGCCGGATTTAGAAGGCGATTGGGCCGCATCCAGCCCCCGGGCCTTAGTTTGCCTACTTATGCTCTTAAGCATTGAGAGGAGGCTGAAGCAGGGACTGCAACTGGCCCAGAAGGTGGGCAGAGCTGAGAGTTTCTCACAGCCCTGAGTCGCACAGGTGAGGGAATCTGGAAGTCCCCATATTGATTGGAATTAACCAGGCACATCTTTGGCCGCAGGGGCCTCAGGAGCAGCTAATTACGCCATCTCTCTGTGCGGCAGGCCTCCAGGCTGAGCTTCCTGCCAGTCTGCTGGCGGAGCCCCCTGACACCTTGGGGGTCTGCTCTTAGCTCACACACCCACCCCTCGCCTTCCTAAGTCTCCTGGCGCCGTGTCCCACCCAACGGCCGAGCACACACTGGGGATGTGAGTGACAAGCGAGAAAGGGTCTGTGTTCGATGCCGAAAGTCTGCTTCTCAGGAGCAGGGCTGCCGATTCCTAAACTGGGACGGCTGCTTGTGCATGCACGTCAACTAGCAGTATTAATACGCCCCACGTGTTACGCTTTGAAGAGGAGGAAAGGCCTGGAATGCAAACTTTCGGAGGGATGAGCTGGATTAGTTTTGAAGCCTCTCACTCACCTTCCATGCCTTTTTTTTGGGTGGGTGGGGAGTTCCTGCCCTTTATTTCTGTGGGCCACCAATAAGCCAGCACTGCAAATACTACGACAAACAAACAGAAAAAACCTCCATGACTGGATTACGGTATCCAAATCAATGAGATCTGCATACTTTAGCATCAGAGAAGATGGCCCAGGAACTCCCAGGGATCTCCCCCACTTCTGAGGTTACCAGCTGCCTGTCTTGCTCTGGGGTCTCTGGTGTGGGGCTTGTGGGTACCCTGCCAAGTCCCCCCGCCTCTCCCAATTTGCATTTATTTATTTAAGTGTGGGGTTGGGTGGCTGTTTTTTTTAAAGTTCAGTAGGACTGTAAGAATGCAAGAAGAGCCCATTGGATCAGACCAGTGGCCTCTCTAGTCCAGCACCCTGCTCTCACAGTGGTCAGCCAGATGCCAGTGGGAAACCAGGGAGCAGGATCTAACCACAAGAGCAACATTCTCCTGCCTGCAGATTCCAGCAATCAGGGGCATCACTGCCTCCAACCTCTGATTCAGAGAAGGCTCAGCTTTCAGGTCTTTCTTGACTGGGGAAGTGGGAAGGGTACATCCTTACTTATTTATATCACAGGCCTTGTATACTGTTTAATAATAATAATAATAATAAATTTCCAAGCTGTTTCCATAAAATGTTCATTACAAAACAGCTATAAAATAAGACTTTTAAAAACAGGAGACAAAATAATACCAAAATATAGATAAAATAAAAACATTTTTAAAAACAAATGTTTTTACATGTATGGGTCGCCTTGCCTAAACGAAACAGTTTTTGACAGGGTCTGAAAACAGTATAATGATGGCACCTGCCTAATATCAATAGGCAGGGAGTTCCATATAACTTTCTGGTTTAAAATGCTAAGGTATAAACTACTGTGCAACTCTCCCCTTCTGAAAACCCTGGCTAGTAGCCATTAAGAAGGACTTTCTGCATTAAGAAGGACTTTCTTCCGCCTGTCCTGAATCTTCCACAAGATCAAATGTTACAAGAGTGGGAGAAAACCTTTTCACTATCCACTTTCTCCACATCCTGCAGAGTCTTACAAACTTCTATCATGTCATCTCTTACCTGCCTTTTATCCAATCTAAAAATTACCAAAGGCTGCAACCTTTTCTCATAGGGGAGTCCCCCCATCCCCTTTCTGAACCTTTTTCAACTCAATATTGTTTTTGAGGTGAGGTGACTAGAATCGAACACAGCACCATAGACTCATAGTACAACATTATGATATTGGCAGTTTTTTATATTTAATTCCCTAGTATCAAATTAAATGCATGGAGGAAGAGAGGGCTACTGGTGCCTATTGATGGCTATGGGGAAGCTCCAGATCCAGGGGCAGTCTACCTTTAAATAACAGCTGCTGGGGAAAGAAAAGCAGGAGAGGGCTACTGCGCTCACGTCACCTGGCTGGCCACTGCGGGGAAACAGGATGCTGAGTTGTTTGGGCCTTTGGCCTGACTCAGCAGGGCTCGGCTCAGCGCAGTGAGTCAGGTGGAAACTGAGATGGGCAGGGATGCTCCACAGAGGGCCGATTGTACTTCCTCTCATCTCTGCTCTGCTTTAAAAATATTTGCAGGCATGCAAAGAAAATGTTTTAATTTGGGAAATCAGAGAAATGTCGCTTCAGACAGTGCAAGAGAGCCCCCAAGTTGGGGAGGGGGAATTGGCTCATCCACCTCAGTGGATGTCAGCAGAGGTCAGAAGACACCCCACCTGGTGTCCTTTGCCATCCCACCTGAGGCACAAGAGCAGGAAGCGAAGGAAGTGGCCTGCAATGCAGTGTGTGGTGACCCCACTGTCCAAAGACAAGACGTGGGCCCGTTGGCGTGAAACTCTCCCTGTTCATTCACTTGCTAAATGCAACGCACCTTCCAGGCATTGCTCCACTTCTACATACCATTCCCTGTCCTACCGATGTTTTGTGACTCTTCCCTCTTTGTAAACATTGCTAAGGAGCTCAGCAGGAGCGAAAAAAGTGACCGGTGGGAAGTCTGCATGGCCCTAAGGAAATCTCAGAAGCCACAAAGTTGGGAGAAGGCCACAGTTCAGCGGCAGAACACCTGCTCAGGGTGCAAAAGTCCCTGGGTTCAAACCCTGCCACCTTCAAAACATCAGGTAGAAGCTGAGGTGAAAGGAAAACCACCACCTGCTCCATTTACTGCTCCATAGTGCCATGGCACACTACTACTGAGGTCCAAAGCAGCAGCACCACCACCAGCAGCAGTTTCCTGCATTGAAAAAAGTTCATCCAGCTGGATGGAAGCAAACCAAGAACAACAATTGTGAAGAGGTGCAAAGGGTAGCCCTATCTCAGGATGGGAAGTTAAGAAGCATCTGTGCATTCAACCTGTCACTTGGATGCAAGAGAGGTACAGCGGAATCCCCAAGGAGAAGACGGCACAGCTGGAAGAACAAAGAATCACACAGGGACACGACAGGCAAACTCATTGCAGTTGAACAGATAAAGGCTTCTAGGAGGCCGAAGTAACTTGCAAATATCCAACCACATCACACAAGCGGTTCTGTGACACAGCACGTTAAGGGTATGCCCTGGAATTATTGCAACTATCTTCACAACGCCCTTGCAAAGGAGGCCAGTATTAGGCAAGGACTACAAACTGAGAGAACACGATGCAGCAACTTTGCTGAAAGGCAAGCTGCCCACGTGTGTCTTTAGACAGTGCCTAGATGCTACTGGTAACTCCAGCATCCAACACTAAGAGTTCAGGACAGAAGAATAAGCAAATAACCAAAGTTCGTCAGAATCAAATAAACCTGCCAGCCAGAAGCTGCAACCAAGCCAGAGCTTTGGTTTGTAAACTATGGCTTGCAAGCAACTTCCAGCTGATGCCTGCAGTGCCATTTGGATGTCTGAGAAAATTGTGGTTGCTGCAAGTCTGGAAAGGAAGGGTAGAACCTGCAAGAGAGGGGAGGGAGGCAAGAGAAGGATCATGCAAAGGCTTATTAAATGTTCCTGATGTTGGAGATCGGATTTTGCAATGTCTGAATTAAGTCGGAGTTGATAGGCACTGGGCTGCATCTGCTAATTGCTCCAGATACTCATCATCTCCTAAAGTGCAAAAGAGCTGTGATGGGTTAGACGGAAAGGGCAGGGAAACTGGGGCCCTCCCAGCTGAGCAGGCAGCATGGCCAATGGCTAAGGACAATGGAAGATGCAGTCCAAAGACAGCTGGATGGCCAGAGCTTCCCCACCCTCCGAATTCCAGGCCCAGAAGCCCACAACCAAAGTGAGTGCCCTGCCCCGCTGTAGGAAAGCAACCAGAATTCAAGAGTTAAACCAAGAAGTTCGAGGCAGCAATGTTTCTGAACACCAGCTCCTGAAAGCCATGCGAGGACAGAGTGCTGCTCTTGTGCTCAAATCCTGCTTGCATCTGGTTGGCCACTGTGAGAAGAGAATGCTGGACTACCTGGGCCTTGATGGCTAGATGCCAACGAGACTGATCCTCCATGAATATTGCCTCATCTGCCTTTCACAGCCATCTAAGCTTAAATAGTGACTAATGCATACAGTGGTACCTCTGGGTGTGAACGGGATCCGTTCTGGAGCCCCGTTTGCATCCTGAAGCGAACACAACCCGCATCTGCACGTGCGCGATTTGCCGCTTCCACGCATGTGTGCGACGTCATTTTGAGCGTCTGTGCATGCGCGAGCAGCGAAACCCAGAAGTAATGCGTTCCGTTACTTCTGGGTTGCCGTGGAGCGTAACCTGAAAATGCTCAACCTGAAGCATATTTAACCCGAGGTATGACTGTATATTGTGGCAGTGAGTTCCATAAGCCCATTAAGCACAGTGGAAGAAACCCTTTGGTCTGCTCCTGAATTCCCTGCAGCTCCTTACACTGGTCAATTCTCCCCACGCCACTGATGGAGAAAAACGCCACCCGTGCTATTACTGTATCGCATCATTTTATCACCATCGTCCTTTTTCCTGTCACTTAGCTGTCTTATAGGGACGCGGGTGGCGCTGTGGGTAAAAGCCTCAGCTCCTAGGGCTTGCCGATCGAAAGGTCGGCGGTTCGAATCCCCGCGGCGGGGTGCGCTCCCGTTGCTCGGTCCCAGCGCCTGCCAACCTAGCAGTTCGAAAGCACCCCCAGGTGCAAGTAGATAAATAGGGACCGCTTTCTAGCGGGAAGGTAAACGGCGTTTCTGTGTGCGGCTCTGGCTCGCCAGAGCAGCGATGTCACGCTGGCCACATGACCCGGAAGTGTCTCCGGACAGCGCTGGCCCCCGGCCTATAGAGTGAGATGGGCGCACCAACCTCAGAGTCTGTCAAGACTGGCCCGTACGGGCAGGGGTACCTTTACCTTTACCTTTACTAGCTGTCTTATAGGAGCACAAGGGGGCTCCTTCCTTTGGCCCGGAAGATTGGCAGCTGCCTCTTCAGAACCAGTCATAAGAACATAAGAACATAAGAAGAGCCTGCAGGATGAGGCCCACAGTCCAGTCCTAAAACCATCCAAGTTGTTGGCCATCACTGCCTCCTGGGGGAGCAAATGCCATAGTTTTAACTGGATCCATTCCGAGGACAGTACATGAACAGAACCTGCCCAGCCACCTCACCTCCAAGAAGACCCTTGACGAGCATCTAATTTCAAGTTAATTTCACAGCCATAATGGATTTTTCAGAAAGCATTTCGAGAACATATTTACTCTCCAACATCTTACTTCCTTTCGCATTTGGAATAACGCCCCTCCCTGCTCTCTTACAATTTCTATCTAATTCCCCAAGTCATCCCAATCCTTGAATAATTCCAGGTAGTTTCTTTTTTTTTAATCAATAGCTGACAGACTTGTCAAATTACTTTGGGGACCAACAAAGCAATTTTTAAACATTCATAAACCCTTGCAGAACAGTTTAAGTGCGCTGAATTTTAAGAGCGAAAAGGTGAGGGCTGAACAAAAATGATCAAGCAGGATTACGGTTTTGTAAACGAGAATTTAATTCATCATTAATGAATCATTTTGCAGAAGCTGGCTTGGTCCCCCACACTCCTAACCTGTTGCAAAAAGGGCAGAGCAAGAGATGGGGAAAGCCCAGATGGGAAAAGAAAGGGGGGGGGGAGAGAGGGGAACGTGCACCAGCCCTGACCCGATTATTTCCTTGGAAGTCCCAAATGTCTAGAGGCTCCAGCATACAATAGTGTATTAATACAATCACAGAATTGTAGAGTTGGAAGGGACCTCCGAGGGCCATCTAGTCCAGCCCCAGAAGGTAGCCTTCATTCCTTCCTTCCTCTGTTCAGTGACTAATTAAGGCACCAAAGAGGGGCTGGTGGGCCACGTAGGAAAGCTGTAGGGGTCTGATATTCGTGGCGTGAGAAGCTCCACTGCAGAAGCATGCAGAGGGGCTGTGACTCAAGGAACATCCCGAGGGGGTTGCAGATTAGAAAGAGAGGAAATGTTTGCAGTCAGAGAGTCACAGTCCATCAATCTCTTGAGGGCCACATGGCAGCTGTGGGCAGGGCCAGGGGCAAAAGCTGGTAAGGGGCAAAACCCCTTGCTTTCAGGACTTGCAATGGCTGCCAATTTGCTACTGGGCCAATTTCAAGGTGTTGTTACTAACATAAAAGGTAAAGGTAAAGGGACCCCTGATTGCTAGGTCCAGTTGTGGACGACTCTGGGGTTGCAGCACTCATCTCGCTTTACTGGCTGAGGGAGCCAGCGTACAGCTTCCAGGTCATGTGGCCAGCATGACTAAGCCGCTTCTGGCAAACCAGAGCAGTGCACGGAAACACCGTTTACCTTCCCGCTGGAGCGGTACCTATTTATCTGCTTGCACTTTTGTGCTTTCGAACTGCTAGGTTGGCAGGAGCAGGGACCGAGCAACGGGAGCTCACCCTGTCGTGAGGATTCGAACCGCCAACCTTCTGATTGGCAAGTCATAAGCTCTGTGGTTTAACCCACAGTGCCACCCTTGTCCTCTGTTACTAACATACAAGGCCCTAAACAACTCAGGTTGCTTGAGAGAGAGCCTTATCCCTTTATGCACCCAGTGAATCGCTGTGGTCTGTTGGAGTCTCTCCTGCAAGTTCCAAAGATCTCCGCAGTAACTCGGAGCAGGGCTTTTAGTGTGGCTGCCCCTGTCCTGTGGAACGGCATTCCTGTTTGAGATACTGCAGGTACCCACTATCTGCACTCACTAGAAGAAGTGGGACAGATTTTTGTCCCATCATGTTTGCATGGATAAATGGGTCTTTACCACTTATTTGCTGGTTTAAAACTATTTTATGTGTAAATCACATTGAGACGGTGGTTTAGAAGGCAATTAATAAATTAACGGCAGTAACAGCAACAAGGATAACTGCATCCCTGGAATAGCTCAGTCGGTAGAGCATGAGGCTCTTAATCTCAAGGTTGTGGGTTTGAGCCCCACAACGAGCAAAACGATTCCTGCATTTACAGGGGGTTGGAATAGATGACCTCTGGGATTCCTTCAAACTCTACAATTCTAATGTTCTATGTTGCTGCTGTTGAGCCGTCTGTATGCTCGATGTATTAACATTGGTGCAAGTGACTCTCCTGGTGGTAGGGGATGAATACATAAATTCTACTACTACTACTGCTACTACTACTAATAATAAAAAATTCTCCTCTAAAGCCAAAGGGATACCTACCTCCTGCTGTGTCCCAGGGCACTCAGAAAACACAAAACCCCTAAAACAGAGAGTGCAGCTCCCTTTCATTTTAATCTTCCTCGGAGGCTGATTCATTATTGACAATGGAACCAGTGGTGAGACAGGCGAGGAGACAAGTGTGCTGGTGGGTTGGGGGGGGCGGAAATGGCTGTCGCACAACCCCACTCCCTTCACCCTCCAACCTGACAGCCCCAAACGGCTGTAGATCTGCAGAAAATTTGGAAAAAAACAACCCACCCATAATGTCTTTCTTCCAAGGATTTTATTCCTCCCCCCCCCCCCGCCCCTCCACTCTGCTGCACCATATCCAAGTGACCTAGATATGACAGTTGTTTGCAAATATCTAATTCCAACGCAAGCTTTCCTTTTTTCTCTCTCCCTCCTCCTTTCCTTCCCAAGGATGGGAAAGGCAGCGCTCAGCCAACATCTGCCCCAATTATTTCCTCGGACTGCAAAAAGGAACATATCTGGGAGGCTGGAAATAATTAATGCAAACAGCTTTAGCCATGGATTTTTTTAAAAAAGGAGAAGAAGAGAGGTAGGAGGGAGGGCAAGAGAGAGAGAAAAAGTCAGGCAATCGACTTGAGCGTTTGACATTTTCAGAGCAATGAGGACTGCTGAAAAGGGAATTTGGTGTTCTTGTGGCAGAAGCAAGTAGAACGCACCACCCCTGAAAAAACAACACCACCCCAGCGTGGTGCTTCACATGAGATACTGGGGAGAAAAGGGGTAATCTTAGCCCTGTCTTGGCCCTGAACGCAGGAAGCAACAGCAAAAATGACAATAGCTCTGAGCACACACAAAGAGCCCACTATCTGTAAGATTTTGTAATTGCCACCAATGCCCTTATCTGGTCAGGTGAAGTGCTGGGAAATCCTGGCCAATGTGATGGATGATGCTTTGTGTAGAGATAACTTATCCTGTTCTCACAGTGGCCAGCCAGATGCCCGCTATGGGAAACCCGCAAGCGGGTCCTGGGCACAAGAGCATTGCTCACCCCACACCTGTGGCTTCTGGGAACTGGGATTGAGAAGCACCACTGACTCCAACCGTGGAGGCAGAGATCAGCCATCCCATAATTAATGCAAATAATGATTATTGTGGGGGCGGGGGCAGAGGGAGAGAATGGTTTGAAGCCTACCTGCAAACAAAAAAGTGCAATTAAGGGTTATTCAGACCTGATTATGAGAACTCCAGTCTTCCCACACCCCAACGGCCTCAGAACAGCCACACTCGCCAGGGTGTGTCAGTCTCAAGAATTCAATATAATTCCTTGAGTAAACACACCTAGGACTCAGCTAAAGCAAACATGAGGATTCCTTGTTAAGTGACTTTTCTTGGAGGTAGGAAACACCTCAAGGACACCAGTATGGAAGAGTAACTCAAATGTGCCAAATCACCAGAGGGGTGATATTCTGAGTCTAAACCAACTCCGGCCCTCCAGATGTTTGGGACTGCAATTCCCATCATCCCTGACCACTGGCCCTGTTAGCTAGGGATGATGGGAATTGTAGTCCCAAACATCTGGAGGGCCGGAGTTTGCCTAGGCCTGGTCTAAGCCTCCCCCCTCAACTGTTCTCTCTGGACCCCCTGAATGCTCAATGTCAGATTCCTTCAGGGATATGTGGAAGGTCACGCATGGCCACTAAATCCAGAATAATTCCAGCTCCTGAGTTCCATGCTCTGAATAGAATCACAGAACCACAGAGTTGGAAGGAACCTGCAAGGGTCATCTAACCCCCCGCAAGGCAGGAAGCACAACTATAGCATCCCTGGCAGGTGGCCAGCCAACTCCTGCTTAACAACCTCCGAGGAAGGAGAGTCTACCACCTCCCAAGGGAGACAACTTCACTGTCAAACAGCTCTGACCCTCAGAAAGTTATTCCTAATGTTTAGTCAAGAGTCTCATTTCTTGTCATTTGGGTCCAACGGTTTGGGTCCTGTGCTGTAGAGCAGCAGCTTGCTCCATCTTCCATGTGGCAGCCCTTCAGAAATTTGAAGATTATAATATTAGCAATCCAGTAACATATATTATGCTACTGGATTGCCAGTAGTATATGTGAAAAGCATCTAGGGGTCTTAGTAGACCACAATGCCAGTGTTCTGGAAGAAGCAAAGATCACCAGTGTTGAAGCAATGATTCTTCAACATCAACTTCATTGGATTGGTCATGTTGTGTGGATGTCTGATTATGGTCTTCCAAAGCAACTACTCTATTCCGAACTTAAGAATCGAAAGTGTAATGCTAGTGGTCAACAAAAGAGGTTTAAAGACTCTCTCGAGGCAAATCTTTTAAAGTGTAGTATAAACACTGACAACTGGGAAACACTGGCCTGCGAGAGCTCCAATTGGAGAACAGCCTTTACCAAAGGTGTTGTGGGCTGTGAAGACACTTGAACTCAGGATGAAACGGAGAAACGTGCAAAGAGGAAGGCACACTTGGCAAACCCTCACCCATGATCAACTCCTGCTCCAGAAACCTGTCACGCCTGTGGAAGGACATGTGGATCCAGAATTGGCCTCCACAGTCACTTACAGACTCACTATTTAGACCATGGAAGACAATCTTACTTGGCTACGAAGGCTTGCCAAGGAAGAAGAAGAGTGTTTAGATCAAGGGAAGTCATAGTCCCACTCTATCCTGCCTTGGTCAGACCACGCCTGGAATACTGTGGTGTTATAAGCACCATGCTCTAACCAACTAAACTATATCAATATTTCTCCATTTAGAAACTCCTATCCATGTTGGTCTCCCTTCTCTTAGAGTATTTCTGACCATGGGATCTCACCCAGTAGGTCCTTCAGCTTTTTGAAACTGGTCTTCTTAAAGTCCAGAATGCATGTCCAACTTTCCCTTGCCTCTGTATCATGAAACCCAAGAGGACATGATCACTTCCTCCCAAGTTTCCCAGTACTTCCACTTCGCCAATCAGTTTCTCCCTATCGGTGAGGACCGGGTCCAAAATAGATGATCCCCGTGTTGCTTCTTCCACCTTCTGGGAAATGAAATTGTCAATGAGGCTGCTGCCTCTTTTGCCCTTCAGGGCTTTCATTCCGTCTGTGAGAACTTCCCACAATCACCTGAGGCATCTCTGGTGGCACATACCAGTCTGGGTAAATGCAGCCCCAGGCACCAAAATACACTGTGGACGAGGAAACGGGAAGCACTGTGCCTGCGCTTGCAAAAAAAGAAGAAAGCGGCAAAATGCAACATTTCCCCTCCTCTCCATAAATCGCACAGATTTGAGTCCTCAGGAGGAAGGCGGGGGAAACACCCTTTGCGTGAAACACAACCAGGCCGGCTATAAAAAGAGCATCCTGTTTCTGAGACACAGTTTGGTTGTTTGGGGATCATTTCTCCTTCTAAAACCACCGTTGGAAGGAGGGGTGTAAACTGGAGTGCCAGATTGCAGCTCCAGAAGAACGAGAGGAATTTTCTTTGGGCCTGCAGGCGGAAGGAGGCGATGGTGAAAGCATGCACTGTGAGCCACCCCTGGAATGGTTTTGTTTTCTGAGCAACACAAACTCCGGACAGCAAAGCTTACAAGATCTTACTTACCATGGTGAGTTTCGCTTCCCGGTCTCTTCCAGAATTTTCCGTTTTCTGTTTTTGCAGGTGAGGGGCAGACAGTGGAGGCGGGAAGAAAGGCTGGTATCTCATCTCCTCCAGCCCTCACCCACCAACCCATCAGCAGGAAGTAAGCCTCCTCTCCTCATCAGACCTCCTTGTATGGTGTGAGCAGCCGGGCTCAGCATGCTGGCTCTTGGCCCCAGCCCAGCTCCCTGCGGCCTCAGGAAACTGTTCCAGCACGCAGTCTACAGGGAACAATCCTCAGCCAGTTCGCAGACAAAGCCAATATTATTAACTCCTTCTGCAGCAGGCAGGGGCTTTTAAAGGGACAGGCAGGAGGGCTCCCACCTCCAGCACGGCAAAGAGTGCATGCTCCGAGTGCAGAAGGGGGCAGATTCAAGCCTGGCAGCTCCCCCTTGTTCTTTTCCTTTTTAAGGATCAGGCAGGAGATGGTGAGAAGGACGCTGCTCTGCCTGGGAACCCTGGAGGGCTGCTGCTCCCAACTAAAAGAAACGCAGGATGGAGAGGTCTCCCTGAATATCCACGAAGGAGCATTGCTAAGAACTCAAAAGCACTCTGGGCACAGATCTGCAGCGGGGTAGCAAAATCAAGGTGGCGTGTCACACTCCAGGTGCCCCGTGAACAAAGTTTTGTGCTTTTTAAAATAAGCTTTTTAAAAAGGAAAACTGGGAGAGGCAGGCAATCTGGCAATCTGGGGTCCAGCACAGAAGAGTCAGGAGACTCAATGGTGCCCATATTCCTATGTTCTAAGTCATGGGTAGGCAAACTATGGCCCGGAGCAGGATCCGGCCCAATCACCTTCTAAATCTGGCCTGCGGACGATCCGGGAATCAGTGTGTTTTGACATGAGTAGAATGTGTCCTTTTATTTAAAATGTGTCTCTGGGTTATTTGTGGGGCATAGGAATTCATTCATCCCCACCCCCCAAAAGAAAATAGTTCGCCCCCCCCCCCCACAAGGTCTGAGGGAAAGTGCTGAAAAAGTTTGCTGACCCCTGTTCTAAGTGGTACCATTTATTTATTTATTTATTTATATCATTTATATCCCACCTCCTCATTTAACCCCCCACGACAACCCTGCGAGGTAAGGTGCGCTGAGAGAGGCAATGTGGCTGACTCCAAGGTCACACCTGGTGAGTTTCCTGTGCCAAGCTGGCGGAGTGGGGGAGGGAGAGGGACTTCCCTGATGAATTTCTGTGTGGCATCACTTAATCTGTTAACGGGCACAGGAATTATGTCAGAAACAAGAGGGGGTATCCCTGTAGGGAAGGGGCTTCTACCACTTCTGTGGGAACTTCCCACAGTCACCCGGGATCGACCAGGGTCGTAGAGAACTTGGTGGGAGGATTGGGCCCTGCACTAAGAAGCGGGAGGGTGACCCATGGGATCTGCAGCAAAATGCCTCGGCCCGATCCTCTTAAGTCATAGTCCAAAGTCCAGGAACCGTGCATTCCTCAGCATCCTTTGGAAAAGGGTTTTTTTTTTACAAGCGCTTATCTCTGCTGCCCTCGGCCCTTCAAATGTGGACTTTGTCGCTGGAGATAACAAGTCTGCTTTGCAGCGCAGGAATGAAAAATCATGGGCAGGAAAGGACTATTGCTGGAATTTAAAGATCTTGCTGCTCAGATAGACTGCTTTTACCTTGGGCTGGCAATGCGCGATATATAGATACAGATAAAGATACAGATATAGATATGTATATTTTGCTAACTGCTGATTATTTAAGTATTTGCACCTTCTTCCTCTTGCTGCCCCACAAATGCTGGACCCAGAAAGGGTGTTAGGTTATAGGCTCAGGACTGAAGCCATCTCAGTAAAAGTCTGTCTGGGCGGCTGCCCTTACTAAGCCTCTCTGTAAATTAGCATCACGTGTACCTTAGTTATAGAATGGGGATTTTTAAAAATGTACCAGGACCATATTATTAACAGCCCAAATGACCTAGGATGGCCATTTTGTGCTCCCATCTGCTTTAATTTTATTAGATAAAATTAAATTTTACATGGAGTTGTTAACATCCACCCAATATTGTCTTCCCAGGGCTACAATTCTGGGAGGGGAATAGGGGCAGGTTCTCAGCACCCTTAGCAAACTACAACTGTCAGGACTCGGGGGGGTGAACCTGCCTTAAATGTATGGCCTTTATGCACACCACACCTTATTCCGAGTCAAAGCGCTGGCCTGTCTAGGTCAGGACTGCCTCTCGCTCTGACTGGCAGCAGCTCTCAAGGGTCTCAGGTAGGGCTCTGCCTGCAGGATCCTTAAACAGAACAGAGCAAGGTCTTGACATGCCTCTTGTTTATTTCACAACATTCATACACTGCTTGATTGTAAAGCAACAAACAAACCTCAGAGCAGTTTACAGAAACCATATAGAACCATCAGATTATCAGACCAAAGACTGATTAAACTGGCAGCAGCGCCCTAAACATCTGAGGAGACTTGCCTGAATAAAAATGTTTATAGCAGCTGCCAAAGAGACTACAGTGGAGGCACCTGCCCAATACCTACAGGCAGGGAGTTCCAAAGTTCAGGTATTGCTATACTGAAGTGCTGAGTTCTTTTGAGGAAGTACCAATGCTGGGTCCATCAGGTTTAGTGTTTACACACACACACACACACACACACACTCAATCTCTTTCTTCCACACTGCTGATCCTGCCCTGGCTTGAAGGCATACTGTCCCCCGTCCTGCCCCCCCCCCCGAAATGTTGGGTGTGCCAGGAGGGAGGGGAGAAAATGCAGACACGGGTAACAGAAGCAGTAATGAGCGCAAGTGTGTGCAGCCCGCCAACTGCCTCCTCCAATCTGCCTTGCTTGCTGGAGCTCAGGAGCAGAGTAGATGAGGATTTATGAGCTCTGTCAGGAAAAGCGTGGAAAGGAGTCCGTGACAAATTAATCACCAATCTCGGCCACGCTGACGGGGCCCTTTCCATGCCCGCCCTCACCAGCGGTGCCAGGTTGCTTGCCACGGCCCGGAGCCCTGTAGGGGGCACCTTTCTGATGCCATCACCTGTGTTCTCTGCTGACATCTGCCAGGGCCCCACAAAACCTTCCAGATGTCCATTCCCCCTGGGCTCCCAACCAGCACCTGGGTCACCCATCCTTATGATATAGCCTTTCATTTTATTTATTTGCTTTGCTTCATTCAAAAGCCACCATCACCTCAAAGCGGTTTACAAAAAAGATACAACAAACAAACAGGAATATTGAGAAGAATTAACAACAGTTTCATCCTTTCACAGAGTTTGTCTCCCAGTTCCATTAGTGATGACACTACTAGGGTTGCCATATTTCAAAACGTATGTGAACCGCCCTGAGACCTTCAGGTATAAAGGTAAAGGGACCTCTAACCATTAGGTCCAGTTGCGGACGACTCTGGGGTTGCGGCGCTCATCTTGCTTTCCTGGCCGAGGGAGCCGGCGTACAGCTTCCAGGTCATGTGGCCAGCAGGACTGAGCCACTTCTGGCGAACTAGAGCAGCGCACGGAAATGCCGTTTACCTTCCTGCTGGAGTGGTACCTATTTATCTACTTGCACTTCAAACTGCTAAGTTGGCAGGAGCAGGGACCGAGCAACGGGAGCTCACCCCGTCGCAGGGATTCGAACCGCCGACCTTCTGATTGGCAAGTCCTAGGCTCTGTGGTTTAACCCACAGCGCCACCCTTGTCCCTCCTTCGGGTATAGGGCGGTATATAAATAAATTCAATCAATCAATCAATCAATCAATCAACAGACGAGAAACAGATTAAAGCTCACAGCAGCTTTCTAAATATCTAAGTTGGCTCATCTGAACAAAAATGGAAGTTGGCAGGTGCTGAGAAGAGGACAGCGAAAGTGTCTGCCTGGTGTCAAGAGGCTGGGAGTTCCAAAGAGTGGAAGATGCAGCACTGCTGATTACAGCATGGTGCCATTAACGCTAAGGTCGCAGGTTTGATCCCTATACAGGACAACTGCATTGCAGGGGGTTGGACTAAATGATCCTCAGGGTCCCTTCCAACTCTCTGATACTACAAGTGAAACTCGAAAAATTAGGATATCGCGGAAAAGTTCATTTCTTTCAGGAATTCAACTGAAAAGGTGAAACTAATATATGAGATCGACTCATGACATGCAAAGCAAGATATGCTTCCACTTCTCAGAGGTCCAATCTTGCTCGATTTGCAATCCTTGTTTTCCTTGAATATTCTAATTTTCTGAGATGGTCAATTTGGGGTTTTCATCAGCTGTACGCCATGATCGTCACAGTGATAACAAACCAAGGCTTGACATATCTCGCTTTGCATGTCACAAGTCTATCTCATATATTAGTTTCACCTTTTAAGTTGAATGACTGAAATAAATGAACTTTTCCATGATATTCTAATTTTTCGAGTTTCACCTGTAGAACAAATCACGGCTTGACATTTCTCGCTTTGCATGTCACGAGTCTATCTCATATATTAGTTTCACCTTTTAAGGTGAATTAGTGAAATAAAGGAACATTTCCACGATATTCTAATTTTTTGAGTTTCACCTGTATTCTCAAGGATGGATTTCTTCTGCCGACTGAGGTGCTTGAGTGGGCACATGTGGGGCAAGGCGATCTCGTAGGTAAACTGGTCCCAAGTTGTTCAGGACTTTATACGCTAACAGCATTACCCCTTGAACCTGGCCCGGAAGCAGGTCAGAAACCAGTGCAGATCTCTGAGTGCAGGTATTAGATGCTGACGAGGCCTCGTTCCTGCCAGCAACTGTGCTGCAGCCTCAGGATCAAGAGCCAGGGAAGCCCTACATTAAATCCTTCTTAATTTTAAATAATGTAAGAAGAGTCAAGCCAGGTCAGGCCAAAGTTCTGCTTCAGCCTTCCCTGAGTTTTAGGCAAAACCGCCATTACCCCTGCCAAGAGCCTGCACTACAGGACTGTTGCTAGGCACTTAAAGAGGACTTGTGGATTGAGCCCATGACAGAAATTCACATAAATGTACAGAATTTGGCCTCTTGGTGAATGAGGACCAGGTGTGTGTGCATGGAGGGGTCCTCACTTTTTAAAAGGGGTGAGGAGAAGGAGAAGGGCAAGATATCTAGAGCATGGATTTAAAGACTGGGGGCTCTGCTCCCTAGCCACAGCCCTGCTACAGAGACCAGGTCCAGGGGAGTTGTAGTATGAAGTCTCTGGCTGGCTGCCTACAGTATTGATTGATTGATTGATTGATTGATTGATTGATTGCATTTATGCACCGACTTTTTCTCCAAGGAGCTCAAGGTAGTGTGCATGCTTCTCCTTCTCCTCCCACAACAACCCTGCAAGGTGGGTTAGGCTGAGAGGCAGCGACTGGCCCCCCAAGGTCACCCAGTCCAAGGTTCGAATCCTGGTTTCCCAAGCCCTAGTCTGACGCTCAGCCACTGACAACTGAGCACCCACTGCACTGGCTCTTTACCCACAGCCCTGGTTAGAGCAACAAAAGGCAGCATATTTCTGCAGGGGCATCTTGAGTCAATGGGAGGCGGAGATATGGCGAAGCCTGTAAAAGTGCTGACCCCTCAAAATATAGGTGGGTGGGTTCCACTTCATCCACAAGCCTCCAGCCTTTTGCCAGCAGTGCCCAGACAACCCCAAAGCCCAGGTGACGTAGCCAAGAGAGTTATTGGCAGGTGAATCTTGCCATTCTCACTTGGGCGATGAGGCAATCCTCTTTTTAAAGGCTACTGCTGAAGTCATTTGCTTTATTACCTTGGCGCCTGCTCCCCACCCCCACCCCCCGTTGTTTGCCGTAAATCTCTTGGCAGCAGCCCATGTCTCTGGGTCCAGCTCTTTCCCCCTTCATAACCTCAGCAGAGGGCATCTGTATTCTCCAACCCCCCCACTTGCCACCCACAAGCTGCAGCTCGGCTCAAAATCTCACACTGGGGCCTAAGTTCTGGCAAGGCCACTAAAAAGGTACTCCACGAACCTCTTCATTTAAAAAACAAAAACATGACCGGGGGAAATAAAAACACAGCAAAGCTTTACGTTTGTGCAATGCAAGGATTGGGGTTTTTTGGGTGGGGGAGCAGCACTTCTGCTCCTAAGAATAGTCATACCTCAGGATAAATACGCTTCAGGTTGAGCACTTTCGGGTTGGCTCTGCGACGACCCGGAAGTTACGGAGTGCGCTACTTATGGGTTTTGCTGTTCGTGCATGCGCAGACGGTCCAAATGACGTCACGCACATGCGCGGAAGCGGTAAAACGCAACCCGCGCACGTGCTGTCGCGCCTTACGTTCAGTTCGGGATGCGAACGGGGCTACAGAACGGATCCCGTTCGCATCCCGAGGTACCACTGTATCACACTGAAGTCATCAAATCTGCACCCATTATTGCTGCAAAGGTATATTTCCATGAGAAACGGTTTTTTAACCTGTCCTGTTTCCCCAGAGCAGGCCAGGGGCAGTATGCATGGTTCCCCCTCAGCAGCGGCACCCTCAAAATTATTTGTGCAACTACTCTGCAAGGTAAGTTAGGCTAAGAGTGACTGAATGGCCTGGTGTTCCCTGAGCTTCAGAACAGAGCAAGGATTGGAAAGTGGGCGTCGCAACTCCTTGACCAACGCTCTAATGTTGGAAACCACAAACAGGAGCTGGTGCTTAGGTGTGTGGGCAGAGCCTGGTGGAATCTCAAGATGCCACAGAACAAGCAGCTTACAACTGGAACATACAAATCTGCCTCGCTTGTGCACGTCACGGGGTCAAAAAGGATATGCTGGAGCTGGAAAGGTTTCAGAAAAGGGCAGCCAAAGATGATCGAGGAGATGAAGCGATTCCCATATGAAGAAAGGTTGCAGTGGTTAGGACCTTTTACTTTAGAGGAAAGGTGAGTAAGAAGAGACATGACTGGAGTTTATAAAACGATGCATAGCATGGGGAAAGCTCAAAGAGAAAAGTTTCCAATGGAGCTGAATGCTGGAAGGACAGATAAGAGAAAGTCCTTTTTCACACAGTGCAAAGTCCAACTGCGTAACTCCCTCCAGCAGGAGGCAGTGGGGGCTACCAACTTGGATTGTTTTAAAAAGGGGACTGGGACAATTCATGGGGGTGGGGGAAGGCGATAGATGGCTACTAGCCATGTTTGCTCTGCTCTGACAGAGGAAGCAATGCTTCTTCTTCTTCTTTTTGTAAAAAAACCACTTTTATTTAAGCCATTTAAAGTAGCACAGCTCTTCTGCCAACAGGGGAGAAAAGTAGGCATACATTGCTGGTTTGAAAATTCAGGCAGCCCATTCCATCCCCAATGCCAAATAAGCTATATTGGAAGGGTCAGAAATCATTTGATTTTTTAAAAATCCATTTATCAAATGATCATTAGCCCAAGTCTTCTCTGGTTTAGATTACACTGAAGTTCATCCTAAAGTGCCCCTCTTGGTTGGACATAATCAGCAATCATGCAATAGTTCATTCCTCAACCTCTCAATCTGTGGAACTGCCATCCTGATTTGTAAATCGTTGTCTCCCTTTGAGATTCTCCCTTTACTTCAATCAGCATCAGATATTTTACACATCCAGATCTTCAACATACCTGATGGACATAACATGTTCTCTTCTGATGCCATCTGAATCTTCCCAGTTACCAGAACCCTGATGCGATCTTAACAAACAATAAGTTCTGAATAGCAATTGCTGGAAACCACAGGAGGGGAGAATGTTTCTATGTGCTTTTTCTCTGCTCCCTGGTTTCCCATAATGGGCATCTGCTTGGCCAGTGTGAAAACATGGTGCTGAACTCAATGGACCACTGGCCTAGTCCAACAGAATCTTCTTTTGCTCACCTGTCTTGGAAGATGGATTGCCAAGGCTGCAGATTATTAAACTATTTTTAAAGCAGAGTGTACACAACTCCACCCATAGCCTGGGTCACCCCACCACCCATCCCTTAGCTTCTTATTTCTAGAATATGAAAGTATTGAGCTCAATAAACTTAGCTTCTGAATGGAGTTTGCTGGTTTATATAATCACAAAACCACAGAACTGACCCAGAGGATTTATTTAGTCTCAAACTTGGGTCCCCAACTGCTGTTGGACTACAACTCCCATCATCCCTAGCTAGCAGGACTAGTGGTCAGGGATTATAGAACCCAAGGTTAAGAAACATTGATTTAGTCCATGGGTAGGCAAACTAAGGCCCAGGGGCTGGATCCTGCCCAATCACCTTCTCAATCTAGCCTGCAGACGGTCCAGGAATCAGCGTGTAATTTTACATGAGTAGAATGTGTGCTTTTATTTAAAATGCATCTCTGGGTTATTTGTGGGGAATAGGAATTTGTTCATTTCCCCATAAAATAATAAAGTCCAGCCCCCCACAAGGTCTGAGGGACAGCAGACCGGCCCCCTGCTGATAAAGTTTGCTGACTCCTGATTTAGCCCAAACCCCTGCAATGCCAGCAAGTTGTGACCCAGGGAAACACTTACAGTGGTACCTCGGGTTACATACGCTTCAGGTTACATACCCTTCAGGTTACAGACTCGGTTAACTGAGAAATAGTGCTTCAGGTTAAGAACTTTGCTTCAGGATGAGAACAGAAATCGTGTTCTGGCGGCGCGGCAACAGCAGGAGGCCCCATTAGCTAAAGTGGTGCTTCAGGTTAAGAACAGTTTCAGGTTAAGTACGGACCTCCAGAACGAATTAAGTACTTAACCTGAGGTACCACTGTACTGTTAGTCTGCCATGCATGCATGCAGCTGACACTTGCCACACAATGTACACTCTGCAGAGGCTCAGAGACGCTCTCTACTATGACTTCATATGACTCAGGACTAAGGCTGACAATACAAGCAGGTTGTTGGCCTGGGTCCAGCTAAGCCTACGAAGATAATGCATGCAAATCGTCTGCAATTCTCTAAACAGTATTACTATCCTTGCCACCGTCCACAAGCTGATTTTAGGCAAGTCGTTGCCTATGAGCCTCAAGTGAACACCTTTGAAGGCAGCAACACAAACATGAATCTTGTGCTGTTTGCTTCAAGGAATGCTGGGAGGAGGAGGCTGTGGAGCAGCCTGTGCAATAATAATCTGCAAACAGTAAAAGAGCTTCCTTGCCAAGCTGGCCAGGTCAGTTAAATTTTGCATGCCAAGTAAATACTGTAATCATACACAGCAGCCTACCAAAGAAAAGGCAGTCGCTGAACCTGACAGAAACCACACACACAGACAAACAAACACACAGTTTGCTTTTTACATACAAAAGAATCCCCCTGTAGATAACACTTGTTCTCGTTTGACACAGAGCTACCACATTTTTATAGACAGAAGTTCCTGTACCAGGTTGGCAAAGCCTGCTGTAAAACATAGCCTATAAAGTAAGACCTCAAGGGATCTCCAAGGGTCATCTAGTCCAACACCCTGCAATGCAGGAATCAGTGCAGAAATTATCTAAATAATAATAATAATAATAATAATAATAATAATAATAATAATAATTTATTATTTATACTCTGCGGATCTGGCTGGGCTTCCCCAGCCACTCTGAGCAGCTTCCAACAAAATACTAAAATACAGTAATGCATCAAACATTAAAAGCTTCCCTGAACAGGGCTGCCTTCAGATGTCTTCTAAAAGTCTGGTGGTTGTTGTCCTCTTTGACATCTGCTGGGAGGGCGTTCTACAGGGCGGGTGCCACCACCGAGAAGGCCCTCTGTCTGGTTCCCTGTAGCTTTGCTTCTCGCAGGGAGGGAACCGCCAGAAGGCCCTCGGAGCTGGGCCTCAGTGTCCAGGCAGAACGATGGGGGTGGAGACGCTCCTTCAGGTATACAGTCATACCTCGGGTTAAATATGCTTTGGGTTGAGCATTTTCGGGTTGCACTCCGCAGCACTTATTTCCGGGTTTCGCCGCTCATGTATGCACAGACGCTCAAAATGACGTACGCGCATGCGCAGAAGCGGCGAATCACAACCCATGCACACGCACAGACGCGGATTGCATTCGCTTCAGGATGCAAACAGGGCTCCGGAACAGATCCCGTTCACATCCAGAGGTACCACCGTACTGGACCGAAACCATTTAGGGCTTTAAAGGTCAGCACCGACACTTGAATTGTGCTCGGAAACGTACTATATATCACTATAGAGATAGTTCATAACTACAAGGAGAGTCAAGCTACAAGGAGAGTTCCTTAGGACTGAGCATGAATGGGACATTATGGAAATTTTATTTGGGGGGTGGGACTAGGAAGCATACAGGGGGGCAATGATAGCCTTCCCTCAGCCATGCATGGATCCCGAAGGCCTAAGATAAGCATAACTCCTTCTGCCAAATAGGTATAACAAGCACAGTCCCCCTTCACGGGGTCACTCTGAAGATTCCAGCATCAAACCAGCAAGGTTTTGAAGGTCTTACACAGAGCATCACAAGACACTGAACTGACTTGTAAAATTCTAATAAAAGCTGTGTTGCTTTTATCCAAGTCTGTGATGCTTGCAATTGGGGGTGGGGGCTTGGGGCTGCGCAGCTGGCTGGCTCTTGCTTTTCCTCCCTTTTTTAAAAAGAGAAATTCACATCCTCTGATTTTCTGGCTGCTTGCTTTGTACACCGAGCCAAGAAACAGGAGGAATAACAGAAACATGTCAACAAATTGACACCTCAGAAGGCAGGAAGCGCCTCCTCCACTTTCCCAGCACAAACTTTCAAAGCAAAGACTAGAAGCCAGAGTGGTTATCTCAGCAGCTGCTGGAAATCTGCTTAGTTCTCTTATCATCTAGCTCACTTTCTCACCAGCCTGGAATAATTAAGAAACGAAAGTGAAAAAAAGGGTAAGGAACGGAACATCCACCTTCTTTCCACAGCAGCAGCCAGGAGAGCGAGAGACAGAGACATGGCAAGATGACCGCATTTTGTTTCAATGCTCAGCGCCTAGGGACATTTCCCAGCACATGAGCGATGCTAACAAAATGGTCTGCTTTTTAATATAATATTAAGAACCAAGGGAGGTTGCCTCATAAACAAGTCAGCCCCTGATCCATTGAGCTTAGCAGGGTCAACACTGATCAGTAGCAGCGCTCAAGGGTGGCAGCTTTCCCAGCCATACCAGGTGTGGGGAGGTGCTACGGTGGCATGGGAATTGAGCCTGTGACCTTCAGCAAACAGAGCAGGTGCTCAGACATTAAGTTTTAGCCTGCTCCTTACAAAATTGAGCACCATTCTAGTCCTTGTGTCCCTTAATACAAAGTGGTTTAATGTCCGAAGCCTTAAACCATTCCACCCAACTCAGTATTGGCTGCCCAGACTGGCAGTGGCTCTCCTGGCCCCACCTGGACTGGAGATGGGGGAAGCTGAACCCGGGACCTTCTGCATGCAAAGCAGGTGGTCTACCCTGAAGCCACAGCCTTTTCCCCCAGCTATACCTCCTTTTTTGTGGGGAGGGTCTGCAGTGCTTTGTTGCATTATCAAGGCCAGTGTGAAGCATCAGGCAGAGAGCACAGAGGCTAGGCCAGGAAGTTCTGGGTTCAAATCTTCATCAAGCATTCGGGGCAACTTTCTCAAGGTAGTCTTAGCCTAGCCATTTCACAGCACCGTTGTTTTGTTTGTTACACAAACGCAGGGATTTGCACCTTTCGCAGGCGTGTTGAATTTTTCATCTTTCAAACTACAAAAATGAGAGATGCTACAAAGCTGCAACATAACTTGGGAATTCAAAAGATATTTTGGTTAAATTAATATAATTTAGTTTCGCTTGGTAAGTAAATTGTGTATAAAACTGCAAAGAAATCATTAAAAATGACTGCCAAGTACTTGCAGTTATAATTATAACAACAATAACAATAATTTATTATCATTTATCATTACCATTTAGCATTTTATACGTTGTGTGTTGTTGTTTCTCCATTTGATCTTTTTACATGGTTTTATACGCATTGTGGTATTTTAAGCATTGTGAATTGCTGTTATTTTTATTGATTATAGTTTAGTAATTATTTATTAAGAGCGAATTTCTGTTTAATTATTATTTGCTGATATTAAATTTTATTGTGTACTATTATATTCTAATGGATTATTGAATATTACTTTTGCGATACATTGTTTATTTTAAAGTTATGTTATTATGGCTTTTTGTATTGGATCAGATTGTTATAAGGTGTGTGATCTTTGTTATTTCTTCAGCTTGTAAACTGCCTTGTGTATAGTAATACAGAAAGGCAGTATACTAATTAAAAGTGAAATGAAATGAAAATTTCCGGTGGTAAAATAAAAATTATTTGGTTTTCTGAAAGCAGTTTATGTGTTTCCTCATCAGACGTAGACTTGCCAAGTTAAATGTTGTCCAATCGCAAAAATAATAGCAGATTTGAATTCCTCACACCCAAAGAATATATTGCTAAGACTAATCACTTAAGAAATTAGCAAAAATTGCATTTCATTCCCCTAAAATGATATGCCCTATCAGGGCAGCATGCATGCTTCTCGGACCCCGCTGTTATCCACCCAGCAACCCTGTGAGGTTGGCCCATCATAGCTAAGTGGGGATTTGAACCCTTGCCAATCCCAGTTTGGCAATTTACAAAGAAAGCCGCCGAGGGAGGAGGGCCAAAGATGGGTGGAATAACCAGCAGCAGCTTCAAACACACAGAAGTTGTTTCCTCTTTCTAAAGCTCCCAAACAGCCTGCACAGAACTCCTTGCACTGGATGTAAGTAAAATAAGCAGTGTGGTGTAATGGCTAGAACAGCCTTCATCAGCCTGTATGCTGGCAGGGGTCTGTGGGAGTCACAAGCTGAATTCACATGGTAGTTTCCTCCATTTTCCACATGTTTCCCTGTTAATTTTCCAAGTTGGATATGAAGCGTACACGTGACATGAAAACCACTTTCTGAACGCCACTGGAATACTGCGCAAGTTTATTGCTCATTTATTTTTGTGTTATTTGCTTCCAGAAAAATATCCATTTGCAAACAATACAGAAATTTATTTGGTTATTTATTGCACTTCTGTCCCACCTTTTCTTCCAAGGAGCTCAAGATAGTGAACATGGTTCTCTGTCTCCCCATCTTTAAACCCTCACAACAACTCTGAGGTAGGCAGTGTCTGAAACTCCCATTGTTCAAGGCACGTTTTGCAACAGGGAATTTCACAAATGCAAGCAGTTTCTGAGCTCTGGGTGCAATACTGCGCCTAAGATTTCAGATTAGAATTGCCACTGTTACTCGGAAGTAAATCCCAACCAAGTTCAATGGGGCTTCCTCACAAGTAAAATGTGCATGGATTGGGGGCCTGAAAACTTTCTTTTCTTTTCAACCCAACATGTTTTGTTTGGGTTTTAGTTGCCTTGTTTGATGTACTTTTAATATATAATGTGCTTTTAATTTGAAATATACTAGCCAGTTAGTTTATGATGGTTTAAGTCAGTGATGGCCAAACTTGGCCTGCCAGCTGTTTGGGAACTACAATTCCCATCATCCCTGACCGCTGGTCCTGTTAGCTAAGGATGGTGGGAGTTGTAGTCCCAAAACAGCTGGAGGGCCAAGTTTGGCCATCACTGGTTTAAGCAGTGCATGTTAAAGTGTTGTCTACCTCAGACTCTCACAGTGATGCTTAAAATCAAAACAAATTTTGGAGTGGGATCATTGCAGGACACAAGTCCTAGGTTTGCAAACTGGACACTCAAGGTGGTGTCTCTGCCATCAGTTGCATAGGCCTTTAATATGTGTTAATTGCTGAGCCCAAAATATCTATTTATATGAGGGAAAGGAGTTTTTAGGGAGAATCCAGGGCTTGTCTGCAGAGTGGAAAGAAAGATGATTTTTTTTCCTGCCTCCCCACTTCCAGCCATTCTCTGAAGAATGGAGAAGAGATCCTCTTAAGAATATTAGGGGGGCGGTTGGGAGGGGAAGAATGACTTTGTTTTTTGCATTCTTCAGATGAGGACTAGACCATGTGAAAAATGAACGTAAGATTCTAGCTGCAGTTCATTCATTTTCAGCTTAGTATTCTTGTTATTAAAAAACGACGCCTAGACATTCCGTTGCTGCGCACAACAACCTAGGTTTAAGGTGCCATTCAGCTCCTAGCTTTCATATATCAGTTTCTAAGACTGAGAGGGGGGTCAGGCTGGAAGGCTGTGCCTGGCCCAAGGTCACCCAGTGAGCTCCAGGGCTGAGCCCCCACTTGAACCTCCCAGGTCCTAGTCTAACCCTTTAACCATTGCACCACCACTGGCTCAAAGAGAGCTAAACTTGCACATTATTTGGCAGGCGTTCCAAAAAGGTGCTTCTATGTCCTAGGGAAAGCTAAGCTATAATGCAGGAATTGAGAGGTAGGGAAAAGGAGGGGAAATGAAATAAGAGGGTATGAACGCAGCCACAGTCTGAAACATCTGGAGGGAACTACGTTGGAGAAGTCTGGTGTTAAATGTTGAGCTATGCAAATATGCTATTACTGCTCAAAGAAGGAGCTGATAGTGGGCTGGGGCTGTTTTGAGGGGGGGCTACCTCACTGGATTGTTGTGAGGATATAAAAGGGACCCCGTGAGCCCATCCAGTGCCGGATTTACATATAAGATAAACAAGCTATAGCTTAGGGCCCCACTCTTGCCACCCCAAATTCACTATTAATACTGTATACTTCTTCTTAATTGTATTTCAGTTCAAGAATTACTTTGATTCAATACATATTCTGTTACGTGCAAACGGCTTGAGATACCTATTAGGTCCATCAATTACCATATAGCATATATTCAACACCATTCAACAGCGACCATTCGTTGTTGACAAAGGACAGCTGGACATATAAAGGGTCCCGTTACCTTCAGCAGCTCAGGGCCTCCTCAAACCTAAAAACGGCCCTTCCCCATGTCACAAACAACCACTCCAGGAACTACGTTTACTCAGGAGTAGGCGACCACCCCGCTGCATCCCACGGAGCGGGAGTGTTCCCTCAGGAGGAAGCGCGTGCAACATCTGCCGCCGCTGCCAAGCGCGCCATCCCGCGCTGCACCGGTTGTTGCTCCCGAGCAAGCCCGCACCTGATTCTAGCACGCCAACGCCCACTTACTCTGGAGCAAGTCCCCCCCCCCCTGCGTGCAAGAGAGCTTGCTGCCAGGACGCCTTGCCGCCGGGCAGAGCCGGCGCCGCCGCCTTCCCTGGGCCTGATTCCCGATGGAAGGAAGCGCACGATCGCCGCTGAGCCATCTCCCCATTACAGGCTCTGAATCGCGCTTGCAACCCCCGAGGGGCTTGCTCATGAACAAACGAGGCGGGCGTTCATTTGATCCGGCCGTGTCGCAGCGCCCCTACCTTGGCAGCCGTCTCCGCCACTTGCGGGTCTCCTCGGAGAAGGAGGCGCCACGCCGAAAGCCCCACAGAGCAGTGTCTGGCGCTGGCCACCATCGCTCCCCAGCCTGCCTCGGCTCGGGGAGTGGAGTGGAGCGAGCGCTGCTCCTCTTCCTTCTGTTCCAGGCCCCAATCCTCCCGGGGGTTCGACCTAGCAGCAGCAGCAGCAAAGGCGGACTCAGCCCGGGCGCAATCCAGCCTCCCTCTCTCCGCTGGCTCGTTCCGCGGGAAGGGAGGAGACAAAGGCGAGCCCGACCCGGCCCGGCCCGGCCCCTCGCTTGCGCTGCCGGCCCGCCCTCCTCCTCGCTTCCCTTCCTTTGGGAATGGGGAAATAGGAGGAGGGAACAGATCGTGCATGTACTCAAAACTACGGGGCGGCTTCCCCTCGCGCCGAACTGATTGCACACCAAATAGACTCTTTTTCTGCTTTCCCAGCGGTTTGAGCGACAGCAAAGTCTGGATCGAGAGGCGTTCTGGGGATGCTTAGAGACGCCCTTCTCTTGGCTTTGACCTGGTTGCCGATGGTCTACAGGGCCAAGTTCAAACAGATTTTGTTATCCAGAGGCCACTGTGCAAAGTCACATCTAAACTGCCACATCTGCCAAAGCCCAGCCTAGGGTGCAGGATACCTTATTAGCAAGATCGTATGTTCTCTCGATGAAGGGATGTGACTGCTGGGGAGATGGTAAAAGACCTGACCCAAGCAGAGAGGCTGTGGCTTTCTCAGGTCCTTATGGGCGGATTTCAGACAGATTATACAGCATCCCCTCTTAAACTAGCCTTCTCCCCCAGCACAGAGAGATTGGCAGGTCTGTGGCTCCTTAGAGGCTTCCACGCTTTGCCTTTGAAGCTCCAGGCTGCAAGGCAATCTCTGTATAAATCTGATGGTCTGAGGTTTGTTGCCAATAACCTGAACTGTATTGTCCATTAGCCTTGTTAGAAAGTACAGTATTGGGGGACTCAATTACTGCCAGAGCAAATCAGGGAGGGGGAGGCAATGCTTACAGGTGCTTATAATAATCAGAGAACTGTGGAGTTGGGAGGGACCTTGGGGGTCATCTAGCCCAACCTCCTTTTGCCCAACGTGGAGCTCGAACCCACAGCCCCAAGATTAAGAGTCTCATGCTCTACCGACTTTCCGGTCCTCTTTTAAAGCTGTCCACGTATGTGGCCATCACTGCCTCTTGTGGTAGTGAGTTCCATAGTTTAACTAGGTGCTGCATGCTGAAGGACTTTATCTGTCCTTAATCTTCCAACATTTTTTCACGCTACACAAAGAAGTCCCTCATAACAAAAACATGTTCTGAAACAAACAGAATTGGCATGTGTGTGTGTGTGTGTGTGTTTGACTTGAAGGGCAGTCCAGCAACAAAAGCCTTTTTCCACCCTGAGTAATTGGGTGCACTCTTCCCACCTTGGATCAAATCTATGCTTCCGGATGTCATAAGAAAGCTGCAGAGATAGCGCAGGATAGTGGGCACCCTGGAAATGATCTCTTTCAGCTTCTGCCTTCTGGAAGAAGGTACAGGGTTATAAAGACTAGGACTAGCCGCCTGAGAAACAGTTTCTACCCAAATGCGATTTTGGTTTTAAATGCAGTGTAAGGAGTCTCTATGGGAGTATATTGTACAGTGGTACCTCGGGTTACATACGCTTCAGGTTACATACGCTTCAGGTTACAGACTCCGCTAACCCAGAAATAGTGCTTCAAGTTAAGAACTTTGCTTCAGGATGAGAACAGAAATCGTGCTCTGGCAGCACGGCAGCAGCAGGAGGCCCCATTAGCTAAAGTGGTGCTTCAGGTTAAGAACACTTTCAGGTTAAGAACAGACCTCTGGAACGAATTAAGTACTTAACCCGAGGTACCACTGTATTTTAAAATGGGGTATCAGAGTTTTTAGGGGGCTAACCAGGCTGGGATAGCTGGGATAGCAGGCTTGTTGGGTTTTGAATGTTTTATGTAGATTTTTCAATTTCGTTGTTCTGTATGGGACAATGGCGATAAAGATTATCGTATTGTATCGAACACTTTAGAAGAAGAAGACAAGAACACAGCAAAAATTGGGGCTCAGCATCCTTTACCATCTCTGGAGTGAAACAGCAAAGCACTCCTGCCCAGCCCCTTCCCCACAAGTCTGCTTTCAAAAGCAAGCAGATAACATGCCCGAGACAATGACAGATTTTCATTCTGCCTGCCAACAGACCCCACCCCCCCCTCCCCGCAGCAGTCAGGACTGAGTTTGTTCAAATTCTGCCTTCCTTGTGTTTATCGAGACTGCTGGAAGAGAGCAGACACCAATATGCAATTAATTGGCAACTGGTGAGAGCAGATTGCCGGAAGGAAAACCGAGGGGGCGAGGCATCGTGGCATCTGTGAAGTGGCTGAGAGTGGCAGATATAGAACACAGCAGCCTCGGTGGTGGGGTTTCAACACAAACACACCCCGCCCCATTTTTCTAAAAAAAGGATTTTGTTTGTGGAGGTGGACTCCCTCACCAATAGACAGAAATTGACAGAGATATACTAGCTGTTAGAAAACACAGGAGGGGAGATTGCTCCTACACTCAGGTTCTGCTTGTGGGTTTCCCATTGACACACCTGGCTGACCACACTGAGAAGAGGATGCTGGACTTGATGGACCTGATCCAGCCTCAGGGCTCTTCCTGTGTTCTTATATTCTTAAATGTTCACTGTTTTGGAAGTACCCCTGGCTTCTCAAGACTTTTACTGCCTCTCCACCCCACCCTTCACCCCAATACCTCACCTGCTGAATGCAGTGGAGAAGATTATCTTTGGAAAGTACTCTTGGAAACGAAGAGTTTACAGAGAATAGTTACCACTGGTGCCAGGGAGTGTTCCTGTGGGAGGCAGCTCCTGGCACCTGCAGGGCTGCACACCTTGCTTCAACAAAAACAACTGAGGTGGGGGAGATGAGCTTTTGGGAAGCAGGCCCAGCTTAAAACCTTGAGATAAGGTGCTCAGGCAGCAAGGGGTGAGTTGGTGTTTGGTGGCGCTGTGTGAGGCTAGAACCTGCGTGAAATGATAATGGGAGGCTGCTAAGAGCCCTGCTGAACCTTCCCAGGAGGGAGGGTAGCAGTTGCTTCTCTGTATGATATACCTCACATTTGGTGTGATTTTCCTGAAACCAGCAGTGGGGAATCTCTATCTGGCTGGCCCTTGCGAAACATTTCCAGGCTCCACACCTCCCTGGCTCTGCTGCATGCCCTCCTTCAGCCTCATCACCAAATTTGGAGACAGGTGGATGGAGACCATCCACCTGGGAAGGGAGAAGGAGAAGGAAAACTCTGGTCCTCAACCTCTGCTGCCTTGCAGGACATCTTTGGGAGAAGAAAAGGCTAAGGAGAAGGGAAGCTTTTAATGTTTGATGCATTACGGTATTTTAATATTTTGTTGGAAGCCGCCCAGAGTGGTGGGGGAAGCCCAGCCAGATGGGCGGGGTATAAATAATATACAGTGGTACCTCAGGTTACATACGCTTCAGGTTACATACGCTTCAGGTTACAGACTCCGCTAACCCAGAAATAGTGCTTCAGGTTAAGAACTTTGCTTCAGGATCAGATCAGAAATCATGCTCCAGCGGCGTGGCAGCAGCAGGAGGCCCCATTAGCTAAAGTGGTGCTTCAGGTTAAGAACAGTTTCAGGTTAAGAACAGACCTCCGGAACGAATTAAGTACTTAACCTGAGGTACCACTGTATTATTATTATATTATACACAAATCTGGAGTGGAGTCCCCAAGATGGCGCCTTGTATGCCTCCTTCCGGCAGGTGCCAAGCTGGTGCCAAACGTCTTGCTCTGCTTTCCTTTGCACCACATCGGTGTGGCCAAAAGGAGGGTCTTGTCATCTGCGCAGCCCAGGACCTCCAGACACGCTGCCCAGACTTGTGCCCCTGGTAGGTCACTTGGTTGCTGCTAACACAGCAGTTTGGCTTCATTCCCAGAGACACACTCCATCGCTTCTCGAGACAGTTGGATGCCAGCAAGATAAAGAAGGCTGGCATTCAGCTGTGTCCTTAACCAAATTCCTCCCTTCACACTCCTGATGTCCTGCATATCGCAAAACAGAAAAACTGAAAGGTTAGGGAATAGGTTGGTGGGTGGAAAGGAGGATCCATTCCATGAGCCTTCCCCACAAACTGACCACACCCTGCCAGGCCATCCCAAGTCCCAAAAATAATTCCCGAGGAAGGCAGAAGACAGTCGAGGAAGGCTGTCTAGAATTATTTCTTTCAGACCCACCAAATCATGTCAATGAAGCACCTTCCCCCTTGCTGCAGTCAAAAGGGATGCAGCCGAGAGAGCACATGTTGTTGTTTTATTTTAAAAATTAAGGGAACAGTCAAAGGCTGCCTGTACATTGCAGCCGGATGACCTTTTTATATAAAACAAACCAAATCAACACTACCCCGCTGTATTATCATCCTCATCTGTTAATAATTGGACATTTTCAGAGTGGATGGAGATTAGTCACCACCCAAGTCCTGATTATAGGTTGCATCTTGTGCCTGGTCTGGAGAGAGCCTCTCAGTTTCAGAGCAAAGGACAAATTTTTCGCTGGTTGAGGGGTCGGGGTCTCCGTTCTCCCCACCCCTCCCCACTTCATAAACAAAGCCTTTAAATCAAAGGGATGTGGCCTCCATTCATTTTGCAGCTTCAGGAGCTCCCTGGATCTCACTGTGGATAGGCAAAAGATGAATAAAAAGGTGGGCGGGGATGGAGACAGCTGTTTGGATGAATCAGCCACATCCAAGCATTCACAGATTTTTTGTATTGTGTGAGGAAAGCCAGAAAACAAAGCCTTACAACCACTTGATGATGGGCTCACAATCAGATGCACGCACACCCACACCCACACACCCCCTGGGTATATCTTCTAACTGAAACAAGAGGTGCAGGCCAACACAAAAGTGGTTCCATTCATTCATTCATTTATAAAAATATTCATATAATGCTATGCTGCAAATATCCAAACAAAAAACCATGCAATTAAAATCATATATGTATATTTACAACAGACGTAAGTTACAGCCAATTATAACCATTTCCAAGGGTGTTTAAAAGTTAGCACCAAAGTTGGCAACTGCTGAATGTCTGGCGGTTCCCTCCCTGCGAGAAGTGAGGTTGCAGGAAACCAGGCAGAGGGCCTTCTCGGTAGTGGCGCCCACCCTGTGGAATGCCCTCCCACCAGATGTCAAGGAAATTTTAGAAGACATCTGAAGGCAGCCCTGTTTAGGGAAGTTTTTAATGTTTGATGTTTTATCGTGTTTTTAATATTCTGTTGGGAGCCGCCCAGAGTGGCTGGGGAAACCCAGCCGGATGGGTGGGGTATAAATAAATTGTTGTTGTTGTTGTTGTGGCAGAGTGTTCCACAGGCCAGGGCTGATGGACACCAAAGGCTTGGTTTCTTGTTGTCGTCAAGTTAGCCTCACCAACCGAGGTAACGACCAATGATGCTCCTGCTGATGATCCGAGTGATCAAGCTGGGATATAAGGGTTCAGGCGCTCCCTAGGTACCCTGGACCCAAGTTGTCCAGGGCTTTGTAAATTAACACAAGGGCCTTGACCCTGACCCAGGAGCAGATGGGCAGCCAGTGCAGATGCCTCAACAAGGGTGCCACACATTGTCGGCCAGGTGACCCCACCAGCAATCTGGCCACCGCACACTGCAGTCACTGGAGCCTCAGAACCAGACCCAAGGGCAGCCCCACACTGAGTGCATTGCAACAGTGCAGACGTTACCAAATGCCTGTCCAGGAGCAGCCATAGCTCGTTAAAGGAACTCCTAGCTACAAAGGACACAGCTTATGTAGATGAATACTGTATAGGATGTAATTTCCTTTAATTCCAGAGGAATGAGTTACTAGTTCAGGGGTAGGGGAGACTCTTTGTACATGCTCAAAGGCACTACTCTCTGCACAGTCCCTTCCCAATTCCCAAAGTTGAGGAACACAGGAAGCTGTTTTATCTCATCTTGATTGGGGTGACCAGTGCAGTGCAGTGCCTTCCAGGTGTTTAGGTGGACTACAGTTCCCATCAGCCCCCCTTAGCATGGCCAGTGGTTAGGGATGATGGTTGCTGTAGTACAGCAGCATATGGAGGACAACATATTGGTTACCCTTGGTCTAGTGCATTGCAGGGGTTGGGGGGCGTGTCAAATGATCTTAAAACTAGTGGAAGGGGGTTGTCCAAGGACACTGGGTTTTGTTTTTGTTTCGAGGAAGTGGTGCAGCTTTAAAAGGACTGGCCCTTTGCAGGTTCTGCCTGCCCCCATCTGCTCAGCTGCTGTACCTTCCTAAGTACATAAATATGGAAGGCTGTCATCATGCAGCCCCCATTGGAGAATCTGTAGTACCGCATCTGAGTCCTGGATTTGTGCTTGTTTATTTGTTTCACAAGATTTTAAAAAACCCCAAATGAGGTTGCATGAACTCAGGGAATGGGGCGGAAGAGAGAAGGCAGGTTTTTAAAGAGTGATTTGAATTAAGCAGGGGTGGAAGGACACAGAGGAGCTGCAAGGACATGATGGGAGCTTGAAGGACATGTGAGGGGTGGGGTTGGGAAGCTGTAAAGGAAGTGGGGAGGGTTGGCAAGGAGGGGTTGTTGGGGGGTAAGTGGGCAGGCAGAGGGTGGCATCACAAGCAAGGGTGGCAGCCCCAAGTCTGTAAATAAGTAGTTACACCCCACAAGAAGGAGGTTTTCTGAGATTGGAAGAGGCTGCTTGAAACCTCCAACTGCCTTTGGGAAGCAGGGATTGTGCAACGAATTGTCTACCCAATATAGCTGAAAGCAGAAGGGGCTGTGGAAAGCTACAGGCAGCAGTGTGCCCCCCCTCCATGGTTGGCCTTGAGCTCTGTGCGCTTTCCATCACACTGCGGGTAGTACTAGCAGTGTGTGCTCTGAATAATTCAGGTGCTGATCTGCAGGGACCAGTGTAAAAGGCATGAGCAAAAGCCATCCACCGGAGCTAAAGCTTGCTGCAAAAGCCTGCTTCCCTGCCAAACGTTGTTGGCCAGAGAAAGCAGCCTGCAAACACCACCCCAGATATAAGAACATAGGAAGAGCCTGCTGGGTCAGGCCAAAGGCCCCATCTAATCCAGCATCTTCTTCTCATGGTGGCCAACCAGATGCCCCAGTGGAAAAGCCACAAGCAGGATCCAGGAGCAAATCTCCCCTCCTGTGGCTTCCGGCATTCAGGTACTGCTCTCTTTGACTGTGGGGACAAGAGCACAGCCACTGTGGCTAGGAGCCATAGACAGCCCTCTTCTCCATGAATCTATCCAATCCTATTTTAAAGGTGTTCAAGTTGGTGGGCGCGACTGCCTCCTGTGGAAGGGAGTTCCAGAGTTTAACTGCATGGTGAAGGACTTTATCTGTCCTGAATCTTCCAACATTTGTTTCATTTAATGCCCACAGGTGTTATGAGAGAGGGAGAAAAACATTTCTCTGTCCACTTTCTACACCCCACACATAATTTTATAAATTTCTATCATGGTGCCTCTTAATTGTCTTTTCTCTAAACTAACACATGCACATACACACAGTGATATTCAAACATTCTTCATAGAGCAGGGATGACAACAGGTTGAATGAAATTTATTATTGATTGACTGTACTTATCTTTCTGCCAAGGCATCCAAAACAGTTTTCATGTGTACACCATGCAAAGGTATTGTTATAGGTTTGAGGGGGGGGGGTCAGTCTGGATGGTATCCATGGGTACCTTCCAAATCTGTGATCCTGTTTATGTGGGGTAGAATCTATATGAGGAAACTAGCCAAACCAGTTCCTTTGTTAAGGGAATGGTCTTGGATTGCCAGTTAAGTACCTTCTTGTACATGTCCAAAGAGGTTACCATCAAGATAAGTGGGTGGGCTTTTTCTCACCTCAACGGGGCTGGATGCCACCTCATCTTAGGAGGGAGAACAGTGAGGGGTGTTTTGGCTGATTCTGGAAGCTGGGGAGACAGAGGTATGTCTTGCTCTGTGCTGAACCCCAAAGCTGTGACTTGAGGCTCTGCTGAAAACCTAAAGGAGAAGCAAGGTCTGCTGGGGTGCTGGTGCTGGGAACACCCTCCCCTTAGCCTATGCTCAGGTTGTATAGATGTGTAAATAAAACTATATATCCTAAAGATCCCTCAGTATCCATTGATCTTCATACTAACGAAACCAAAACCTGGGTAAACAGTCTTCATGCCAAGGGAACTAAGGCCTTGATCCTCTCCCCACTTGGAGACTGAGGTTAAACATGAGACAGTATTTTCACAAACCCCACTCAATGCAATCCTAACCACGTCCACTCAGTGAAGTACAATAAGTTCCATTGAATTCAGTGTGGCCAGGTAACTGGGCTTAGGGTTGCAGCCTATGCATGAACCAGGAAGGCAACAGTTTAAATTGTGTCTCACTGTGTGTTTGCCCTATGGGGCTTTGGCAGAAGACACTTTGCACATGTCCAGAGGTCCGGGCTTCCACATGCCACAATCTGGAGCTCTTTCCATAACAGGTTCTAGAGGCAATACCTCAAACAGAGCTTGCTCAAGATTTGCCAGCTGTCCAAAGAACAGGCTGTCCTGGGCTCATGCCCTCGAAGGAGGAATCCAGATTTGTGCAAATTGCTAAATCAGTTCAGCTGCATCTTCAAGAATGGAGCAGGCCTAAATTTCCATGCAAGGGTGGAAATTACAAGGCCTGGCTGTGGTCAGTGTGATGTGGGAGATTCGCCCCTTCCACTCAGGCTAAATCCAGCACCCAGAAGGAGGAAGGTTTGCCAAGGGACATCTACAAACATGCAATTTTCTCAGAGCAGAGCAGAAATTCTAGGGCAGTTCTGGACAGAAGCAGCTGTGGCAGCCTGCTGTCCCTGGTTGCAGGGGCCCTTACTAGGTTCCTCCTCAGCAATTTGCCCTTCTGTGCAACTTTTATTACAGGAGGGCACTGGTGAAATCTAAGCCACCCTCCACCTTCTCTTAGCCAGAGACATATCTGTGCCATAGGTCAGTGACCAATGAAGCTGAATATTCAGCGATACACGACAGGTAAAAGAAAGTCCTTATTCACAAAAAAAACAAAAAACCCCTTCCAGTAGCACCTTAAAGATAAAGGGACCCTTGACCATTAGGTCCAGTCGTGGCCGACTCTGGGGTTGCGGCGCTCATCTCGCTTTACTGGCCGAGGGAGCCGGCATACAGCTTCCGGGTCATGTGGCCAGCAGGACTCAGCCGCTTCTGGCGAACTAGAGCAGCGCACGGAAACACCGTTTTCCTTCCTGCTGGAGTGGTACCTATTTATCTACTTGCACTTGACGTGCTATCAAACTGCTAGGTTGGCAGGAGCAGGGACCGAGCAATGGGAGCTCACCCCATCGCGGGGATTCGAACCGCTGACCTTCTGATAGGCAAGTCCTAGTGGTTTGTGGTTTAACCCACAGCGCCACCCGTGTCCCCTTAAAGTAGCACCTTAGAGACCAACTCAGTTAGTTATTGGTATGAGCTTTCGTGTGCATGGACACTTCTTCAGGTACACTAAAACGGAAGTCAGCAGACCCTCATATATAGTGAGAGGGTGGGGAGGGGTATTACTCAGAAGGGTGGTGGGAATTGGCGAATCATTGGATTCTTATCTCATTATACATGATAATTTTTTTAGCCATCTCAGCCCTTGATTTTCCCTGTAAGACCAACTGCAGTCATTAACAGTCATCAACAGGTTTACCACACCTATCAGCCAATCACCCATTCCCACCACCCTTCTGAGTAATACCCTCTCACTATATATAAGGGTCTGGTGACTTCTGCTTCAGTGTATCTGAAGAAGTGTGCATGCACACGAAAGCTCATACCAATAACAAACTTAGTTGATCTCTAAGGTGCTTCTGGAAGGAATTTTTAAATTTTATTTCGACTATGGCAGACCAACACGGCTATCTACCTGTAACTTATTCACACAGTGCATAACTAAACTATGGAACTCTGTCCCACAGGAGGCGGTCATGGCTGTACAAGAAAATCAGACAAATCCATGGAAGATAAGGCTATCAGTGACTACCAGGCATGAGGGATGTTCTGCCTCCACAGTCAGACACAGCAGTGCTGGAAGCCACAAAGAGCCGCACGGGGTCTTGTGCTCAGGTTGTGCTTGTGAGATTCCCACTGTGGCATCTGGTTGGCCTGATCCGGCATCATTTTCTTCTCTTCTTAAGTCTCCTAAAGTTCACATTTTAATGCAAAGCAAACCGCCTTCGAAATTCACAGTTCGACAGATTTCATGATGCAGATTCTTCAGCCGGAGGAATGTGCGCAACGTTTGGGGAAAGTCTGCATAAAACTGCATGCAGAGGTCAAAACTTGCTGCCACACACTCCTTGTAGGATTGGATCTGCCACCCCCTTGGCAGCACACCCCTCCTCAATGCTCCTGCTGCAGCAGACCCATTACACCCACCACTCCCTCTTCCGGCAACCCCCAGCTTGATTCCAGTTTCTGCTCCTCCTGCAAAGAAGCACAACAGCAGCAATGGTTCACGGCAGACACTCCAGGGAGTGGAGGAGAGGCTGCCATGTAACTGCATGCTTGCAGTTCAGGAGGAGCCCAGCAGCAAGCAAGCCAGGAACGCCCAGAACCCTGGCTACCATGTGTGTGTGTGTAGTGTGGCAAAGCTGCATGCTCTGCTACCAGGGGCGGAGAGCAGGTGGGGGCGTGGCTGGAGCCCGGGGGGGCGTGACACCCCCAAGGGGCGTGACACACTGCTGCAGGGGCGTGCATCCCGGGGGCGTGGTACACCGCCCGCAGGGGGGTGGCGCACGTTCTGGGGATGTGATGCGCTGCCTGTGGGGCATGGCGCCCGGTGCATGCAGGTGGGTGCATGGCACGTGTCCGGGAGGGCCATCACAATGGCACCCTCCCAGAATAGTGGTGCCAGGGGCGGTCTGCTCCCTCCACACTGCTGTTTCTCTGCCAGCGTGTGTGCAATGCCACCTTGAGTTCATTGGAGCAAAAGGTTTCGGGTATAAACAAACTTTTATATCTAATGTGATGTAATGAACTTTAATTTTTTTAACAACGTTATCGTTCCATAAGTTGCTTGTGTCCTCAGAGGCTGCTATAACCCTCGTTCAACCCTCCCAGACATGGGCTGTCAGTTTGCCCATTAATATCAAGTTACAGAGCTGGGAGATCCAGATTGCAAACAGGTATACATTTAGAGTTTTCCAGTACCTTGAAAGACCCCTCCCCCATTTAATCCCCACAAAAACCCAGTGAGGTAGAGAGGCAGCGAGTGGCTCCAAGGTCACACCTAGTCAGCTTCATGCGGCCAGATGGGGATTTGACCCCTGGTGTCTCCCAGGTCCTAGTCCAATGCTCTAACCACTGCACCACCACTGCCTCTCTGATACATGAAGCCTTCTCATTGGGACATGAACCAGAGCACATCTCTCTGCCACGGCTTGCTGTGCCATAAAAATCTCATGCACCAACCCTGGATGTGTTCCATCCTTCCCACAGGTGTGAAGTCTCTGTAACACACAGCCAGCTTCTGCTCGGGAGAATTAATCTCTCTCTCTTTGACAGTCGGATCAAGGCATTATCTTCCTCGTAATTCCAGACTGCAAGCCATTTTTCCTTACACTTGTCACGATGACAAAAAACCCACATCACAGCAAGGGAAATAAAAACAAGGAGGGGGGGAATCTCTCTCCCTGCGCCTCTCCCTCCACTGGGTTGCCTTTTTTTTAAAAAAGCCACTACCCTGAAGGCACTAAAAGGAACCTGTCTTTATCATGCACATTCTTGTTTGTTTGTTTGTAATGAAAATAAAGGATTCCACTCACATTACAAAACTTTGGGGTTTTTCATTTAAACTGCTTATCCCCTTCTGTACAAATAGTAGTCTGGGGTAAGAACTTAACATTATCTGGTTGGTAAAAGAAGGAAAAGGGATGGGGAGGAGCGACTCTTTTGGCTACAACATCTAAGCCATTGGTTTCCCAAACTTTTCCCAGCCCCTGTGGTTCCATAAACTCACCCCTGGTGCCCCCTAGCCTGCCCTATGAAGAGCATTATTCAGAATAGCAGGAAATCAGCCCTGAGTGCTCACTGGAAGGACAGATCCTGAAGCTGAGGCTCCAGTACTCTGGCCACCTCATGAGAAGAGAAGACTCCCTGGAAAAGACCCTGATGTTGGGAAAGATGGAGGGCACAAGGAGAAGGGGACGGCAGAGGACAAGATGGTGGGACAGTGTTCTCGAAGCTACCAGCATGAGTTTGACCAAACTGCCGGAGGCAGTGAAAGACAGAAGTGCCTGGCGTGCTCTGGTCCATGGGGTCACGAAGAGTCGGACACGACTAAACAACTAAATAACAACAAGATCCCTGATCCAAATCTCTACTCAACTACAAAACGCACTGGGAAATACTGATCTAGTTATACTCTCTCTTACCTTTATCTACCTTGCAGGATTGTTGTGAAGATATTAAGGAGGAGAGGAGTCCATGCATGCTCATTCCTTGGAGGGAAGGTGGCATAACGTGCAAACAGCAAGCATAAATAAAAGTTTCCTAAACCCTCCAAAAAGAGCTCCCCACTCTCCACTGAATCACAGTCACCGCTTGAAAGGTAAAAGACAGAGGGAATCTGAGTTATTTTGCTATGCCATGATGGAATATCCACAATCATAAACCTATATTTGTTTACACACACACACACACACACACACACACACACACACACACACACACAC